>CM046837.1:43232061-43349561 GCA_025618425.1 Heliocidaris tuberculata
ACTTTAGAATATGTTATATTTATTTTTAGAAAATACGAAGTTACATTCAGGACATCGTTTTAAATGAGATTCAGTCCAAAATCAATTTCAAACTTGTGACTTCTGAAGAATACACCTTATGCTTTTTTTTTTTTTCTATTGAAATTAATATAATAGCCTAATCGACCGTCATATTACTCTAAATGAAAACAGTGCCGTGTTGGTGAAGATAAAGTGTTTAGAGTGTTTCTCATCGAGCTAATTTTTCCGGCACTATACATTCTAAAAAAGAAAGAGAGAGAGAGTTAGATTAGCATTGCCAAGGGTTGATATTCAAAAGGGTTGTAATATCATGTTGTATCTCAAAACATGATATTCCTGATATATTTTTATCAAAATATTTGATATCTAAGTCTTCTCTAAAAAATTTGAAAGGCTCTAAACAATTTGAAAGGCTCATTTCTCCTGGTATGTATAAGTGCCATAGTAATCTACAAATGCCTTTCATTTGGTTACATCACACCCAAGTCAGTATTTTAATTTCCTAATAAAAAGCAATACTGGTCATGTATATACAGTATAAAGTTGAAATTGATAGTTCATGTTGTATCTCACAACATGATATTCCTGATATATTTTTATCAAAATATTTGATATCAAAGTCTTTTCTAAACAATTTGAAAGGCTCATTTCTCCTGGTATGTATAAGTGTCATAGTAATCTACAAATGCCTTTCATTTGGTTACATCACACCCAAGCCAGTATTTTAATTTCCTAATAATAAGCAGTATTGGTCATGTATATATAAAGTTGAAATTGATAGTTCAATATATGAATAGAGTAAAATCCAGGGAATATTTTGATACTGTGCAGAATATAGAAATACGATATCGCATTTGGCAAGTTATTTTTACAATCTAGTTTCTTCACTTGAATTCTTATCCTTGTCTATTATTTCGGAATTCGGAATTTTTAAGTTGGTTGAAACAAGAGACGGCAGGCTGGAGGTTCGAAGGAAGAAAGACGGTGACCGTGGTAATGAGTCCTGTGACGAAGACAACGAGAGCGACCTTGATATTCGTAACGAGGGTGACACAGACGATGAGACGGAAGCTGATAAAGACGACGGAGGATCAGAGAATGGAGACAGTGGTGGTGGTGATGATGATGATGATGATGATGATGGTGGTACATGTGATGATGGCGAATGAAATGATAATCCTAAGGGCATAGACAACCCAAGTGAAGATGTATCGGTTGCCTTTACGACAGGACTAGCTTGCAGTTGTTTGGCACTCACGGGAAGTGTAGGTGGTGTGGGTTCTGTAGGACAGTGTAAACCCTTCAGGTGATCTGACTTAAGTCTCTGAAATGATGACGATCGTCCCTTTCTGGAAATCTTCCCCGAGCCTGAATGCATGTGTACGACATGGTGGTTTTGATAAACTGAGCTACATGGGCTGTCGTTAACTGTGACTTCTGGGAATCTTGTCGAATGTTGATAATATTCTTCTCCTTCGTCATTGCTTAGTGCTTCGCCAAAGTAAGAGGGACTGTCAGGAGACGCTGAACGGGATGATGGCAAAGTATCAACAAAGTAAGTGTGTTTGATGTCAAAATGAAGGACTGTATCGTGTCCTACTTGTTCTATATCTGGGTCTTCATATAAATGGTCTCCAGTGGCGCTTTTAAATTTCCCCGAAATTTGATCTACGCCCGTTGTTCGACCGTGGCAATGACTATCTCTTTGATTCCTCATATATTTCATAAGAATGTATGTGATAGTAAGCAAAGTGCTTAAAAGTAATGCACTCCCTGAGACGATGATGATAAAAGTTGTACTGTGTTTTTTGGACATAGTTGAGGCAGTGGCCGGAGTTGCAAAGATAGGTAGAGATTGTGTTCCAATAGCTTCCGTAACCATGGTAACTGTCTCCGAGTACATTTCAGCAGAATCTGAATGGTTATAATCGAGTGGCTCCTGGAAGATAGCAAGTGGTCCAATATGACACTCCAGCTTCCGATCAGGAAAAGCAAGCTTGCTTGTAACGATACATACGAGAGATCTATTAAGGAAATTTTGAAGCACATATACATCAATTTCTGAGACTCTCATTAGCCCTTCTTCGGTGAAAGACTCTAGATGAGGTACAAGGTTGTCGCCATGATCTATGCCCCAGCCAATGTCAACTGGTGGGTTGCCACGAGAGACTTCACATCTCCCCTGGAAGACATCACCTACCCTCACTGGATTTGAATCTTTAGTATGGATAGAACCGCACGATATCTCGTTTTCTATGGGAAAATAAAGTACAGTTGTGCTCGCAACTCTCGACCGATGGCATCTCCCAGTCTCATGCAATGCGGACCTTGATGAAAAATATAAACTGCATCGAAAGTGCTGCTCCGTCCTTCCAACGTTATAGACTGTAATTTTAGAAGTCTTGATATTTGGTCTTTCATCGTTGCTCTCGCGGAATTTTGTTTCATAAATATCAGGGGAGATTTCCCATTTTATATGTTCGTCCTCTGTATCGTAGGATGAGATGGAGCATGTAAGGGAGGCATTGTCACCTTCTCTCACTACAATGTCAGTCGGTTCGTTTATGAAGAGGTCTGATGTCTCGTCAGTGCATGCATCGACACCAGTAATGGCACATCTGGAGAAAGAATAGCTGATTAGCATGATAATTAGACTCGGTGTGGTCAAGAGCGCCATGTCTTCAGCGAAGCTGGTCCTCATTTTGACTAAAAGTATTTGATGCTTTATTCAGGAAGAAACAAATAATAAAATCTTTCAGAAGAATTCCATATATTCAATATTACTTCCTGGTAGAACTGTAACTGCTTGGGCAACATGCGTTTTAAAGCTATATTTTCAGTGTGGTGTCAAATTCTCCTCATATTTTTTTCAGTATTAAGATAAGAGAGTGGTCTTGACGACCCTCTTAAGAAAAAGTGGAATAATTGTTTCTATTTGCTTTTCACTTTCGCTTGTAATCACGACTGTTTCATTCTTCTTTGTAATCAGAACAAATAGTTGTTGAATTCCTTGAAAAGCTTTTAAAGTATTTGGTACTTAAATCAATTTTTATGTATCACACAAAACAAAAACATCTCATTCTCTTCTCTCTCTTTCTCTCTCTCTCTCTCTCTCTCTGTCACGTCCTATTTCTCCTCATCTTTCTCTCTCTCTCTCTCTCTCTGTCTTTTAAAAGATTATAAAAGCACCTTTTATGAGATATATACAAACACGAAAGACATATCGAAAGTATCCTATTCAAGTGTCCTCGATTTAGGGAAAAGGACCTTTGTCCATTTAATATTCCTTGCAATTATTAACCCACTGACTATGGGAACCGGATGGCTCCTGTATTAAGCCTATGGGAATGATAGAATTCAGCAGTCAATGGGTTAAGGTTGATGTCTTTGCAAAATCTTTCAGGCATCCCTTAGTAGAGAATGACTATGAAATTGAAATATATTTTCATCAAAAAGTATCCATTCCACCGGAACTTGGTTTAAAAAAAAAAAAAAAAAAAAAATCAGTCATCCGTGACACCATAGTTGTGAATTGATCATCATTGGACAGCGTTTGGCTGACTCCTTTTTATGGTCAGAGATGAAGTAAGTTTTCTTGATTGAAATTAGCTCATCAGTATTATTATAATTATATTATTATTACTAAATTTATTAACAAAATTATCACTACTGTCATTATCATCATCATCATCATCATTATTACTATTTATTGGTATATAAAGGCTCAATGTGGTCACCAGCAAAGGCTTAAGTGGTCAGTTTACAAAAAGTAACAAAATATTTACAAAATTATTTTTGCATTGACATAATAAATATATCATAAAATATGAGAAGAGCATTAAAGTTGGGTTTGCTTTTTTATTAAGTTCAATTAATTAAATCATTTCATTTATTCCCACATCCGATGAAAATCAAAACCATAATAAACATACATTATAGTGATAGAACATAGATGAATTCTAAAATAAAATGTTTTGCAAGAGGCAGACCATATATATTCAAAGAACTCAAAGAACTCAATATTCAAAGAAATATTCAAAAGAACTGCATATTAATGCTAGCATAAATATATCTTTAGAGGGTGTGTGAATTAATCATTTCATTTTTATTTTTTTAAACTTTCTTAAAAACTTGCTAGAGGAGAGCGATTTTTATTTTATAGACTCAAGACCATTCCACATAATTGGAACAATATGAGATAATTTATCCATAAAATTTAGCATTCGAATGGGAACATATTCTGGTAGGGTACTTACAACTCCCCGATATATTATGGCGGTATGTAAAATAAGACATTATCACTGAGGATAGGAGGAATCCTTTGATGTAATACATTTCTTTAAATCGATTTAATGCACCCATAATATTTGATCTTTTGCATGCTAATATCATGAATAACAATATTCAAACTTGATTTATCGTATAAAGCAACCTCTAAGAAGCTAGTAGAATACATTTTTATAAATACTATATCCCGAATACACTGTCTATATTACTGCATATCTGAAATATATCTCAGCACACTATTCGAAGATATATTTGAATGCTTCACTGAAGTCTACATTACCCTGAAAATCTTGAATATTTTCTTACTTTATTCAGCATCCATATATGTGCATGCATCATTTTAAACAGCCAAACAGATAACATTACATCGATTAAGTATAGTCACAGCTCTATTTCATAGATTTCATTTATGTCACTACTCTGTCACATGATATTCTGTATTTAACAATGCTGGATGTAAGTTGTTGTTTTGTTTGTTTTGAGTATTTGGGGGGGGGGTTGTTGTTGTTTTTTCTCACTATATATATTTTATCCGTCTTTTCTTGAATAACGAAATGTTGTCAACAATCGACAAATACGATACGAATATACATTACTTTATATACGGAAAATATGATTTAGATTTGTCAATTCTAGTTGATGTATACTTCACGTTTACCTGAGATGTCATGTTCTTTAAACACTTGATTGGAGATGCGAAGCTCATGTCTTTAAACCTCGGCCCGTCAATTATGTCTTTAAGCAAAGTATTTTATTTCCATTGCTTTGCTCCATCAATGAGCTTCAATATTACTCAGTCAGATACACATGCCATTGCGGTAGGATAGAATAAATATTTATCTCATAATATATATATATATACATCTGAATATAATTTATATTTTACACATATATATAATTATTATTATTATCATCATTATTATTATCATTATTATCATTATTATTATTATTATTATTATTATTATTATTATTATTATTATTATTACTACTACTACTATTATTATTATTATATACATTTAATTATAATTGTTTATAAAAATCCTGATGCTTTCAGTCAATCCGCAGCCTCAGCAACACGGTGCAAAAGCGTCACTCTCTTGCATGTGCAGTATCGTTATCGCGATTTGAACCTCAATTTTGAACTTTGAATTTGAGTGCTCACGTACCGTACCTCGTCAGTTTAGATTTATTTGTTCAAACAATATAGCATATCATAGTTTAAGAGTATATTATAACATATTTTAGACGGCGATGTTGGTGGAAGGAAAGGCTAGCATTTTGTTATCATTATTATTATTATTATTATTATTATTATTATTATTATTATTATTATTATTATTATTATTATTGTTATCATTATTATCATCATCATCATCATTGTTATCAGTATTAAGTATTTGGCGTCACCTGTGCCTGGGAGGGCAAAAGCGAATTGAATCATTGTAACCCTTATAGGTCTCTCCTCCCGATATAACTGATTGGGATGTGCAGGTGTACCAATACACCGCGGTTTCCCCCTACTCTTCTTCGAATATTGCAGTGGGTTCTTAAGTTGCAAAGGTGGTGACAATCCTCTACTCGTAGCCTCCATTTAACGTCATATTATGAAACAGATTCGAACCCACAACCTTTGGTTCGACAGACAGATGCTTTACCGACTGAGCCAACTCGCCTCCTGTTGGTGTTGTTGATGTTCATGATGCTCTTGTTTTTGTTGTTGTTGTTTTTGTTTTGTTTTTTTGTTTTTTGTGTGTGTGTGTGTATGTGTGTGTTATTCTCTTTCACACAAGTCCCCTCAGTTAAGG
Organism: Heliocidaris tuberculata; assembly: GCA_025618425.1. NCBI lineage: Eukaryota > Metazoa > Echinodermata > Echinoidea > Camarodonta > Echinometridae > Heliocidaris > Heliocidaris tuberculata. Next base: position 43,238,175 of record CM046837.1, read on the forward strand.
ATAACACTAGTTGGGTATGGATTTTTATTTATTTATGTGTGACTCTGATCCCTTCATTAAATTTTGCTTGCATCCCTTCTGCAACGGTTTTTGAAAGGTATATACCCAGCTTTAATTTTTTTTTTTTTTTTAATCATATGATATTCATTTTCCATATGCTATTCATCTTTTCTATCCAGTGAGGTCAGCCATGTACTAAATAATTACTGGGTTGATAACTCTCTAATTTCCTTATTTATTAAAATTTTTAAAATTTCGCAAGAAGGAGGCTGACACCTTTGGCCCGAAAATCAACTTTTCAATTTCCATTTTTTTTTTTTTTTACTTTTCGTAAGGAAAATGTACAGAGATTATATCCAGAAGTTACATAATAATCTGGGAACCTCGCTGCCCAAATTTTTCTCCTCGCTGCCCGAATATGAAGTTGTAGATACCAGAATATCGGAGCTTTGTGGAATTCTTTAAAATATCTCTGAACGGGCTTCTTTTCTTTCCTTTCTGTAAGTTTTTATCAAAAAACCTTGGTCATTGTTGTTCACTTTCTTCATCTCTAAGTTCTCTCAGTGGAACCATTTCAGGAATTTTGGTACCTTTAGACAGGTAAGACTGTAGCCTTTTCTTATTGCGTACTACAATTGCTAAAGTAATACAACCAATTAACAAATTGACAAATAGTATTGATGTTGTTATTGAAAATGACACTATGGGATCGATGGAATCGATTTTAAAACTATTTTGCTCATATTTGTTGACATATGGAGATTCTGTCGGATTTTCTGTTTGCTTTTTAGATGTAATATCCATGATTATCGAATTAGTCACATCTCTAGTGGTGTATTTAGTTGATGTTGTAACTGGTCTTTCATTAATTTGAGGGTTTCCTTCATAACTCTTGATTTGAAATTCCATGAAATCCCCGCATGTATGTATATTTTTAGGGTTTAAAAATATTGAGGTACAACAAGAAAATTGGGTTGCGTCCTTGACTGTAAATTGCTGGATTAATATCGATGAATTTTTGACCAGGTTGGTTCTTGGCGCTACAACCACTCCCTCTTGAAAGCACTGGATGAATCCAGTGATACTACCTCGTGACGCGTGGCATTCTATAAATCTCCATGTTACCTCTGCTACATGAACTGAGTTGGACAAAAATCTACAAGACGTATTCCCAGGAGGGTAGTTCACAGTAAGACTTATTCTGTGAACGAGATATTCTGCAGTAGTCAAATTAGCATCAGGCACTGAGACCTCACAAACATAGGTTCCAGAATCTTCTCGTTTAGTACGTAATATTTCTAATCGTATTATCACCTGTTCATTGACTTTTCCTTCTTTTACCCGAAATCTTTCACGCATCCCCGTTTTGCCACTGGCAAACGCACCATTTTCATAAAAAGGATACCCATGTTCCCGTCGTAAACTAAATGGTGTGTTGACCGGAAATGGATGGGAAAATACGATTTCAACATCATCTCCTTCCGTTAGAATTAGAAATTGAGGCGATGATCTCAAAGCCCTACTATCATCTTCCCCAGATAGAATTATAAAACATGTATTTAGTAATAAAAAGAATCTTATATCTGATATATATAGATACATAATGCTAGTAGTTGTATATAATTTTCTTCTATTTTTTTAGAGAGAAATATATTTAAAATCAGTTTCAAGATCCCTCTCAATGCATGTAGATTAAGAGAACTCCCAAATTAACCAGTGTCATAACCAATAGTACATTAACGAAATATTGTATCGAGTTGTTTCGGCCTAAATTTGACTCAGGAGAGGTAGAGAACGACATTCCCACTGTTTTTTCTTCCAGAGGTCTGTTGGTTGTTGTTCCCTGTCCCTCTTGATTGACCTCACCCTGTTTTTCCCCCTCCCAGGTATAATCGATACATGTAGATGAATCCTTGGTGTGGTGTAAATTTACGGAACAGCAGGAAACCAAAAGATTCTTTGAAATCCAGAATAGGGCTTTCAATTTACGATGAGTTGCACTAACTAGAAAATGCGTGTGGACTCTAGTTTTACTTTTGTCTCGAGAGTAGCAAATTATATTTCCTCTTGGATGCCCAACTCTAGCGACACATTCTAGAGTGCTCCTTTCGTGGCTTTTATGGTTTTGGAAGTTCGGAGAAGCGCCGTTTTCAATCCAGGTACAATGTGCCGGTCCAGGAGGATGATAAACGATCAGTTTAACTTCCTGAGAGTAGTTACCACCCTTGCAGAATACGTCACAGCGATATAGTCCAGAGTGAGTAGAGTGTAGGGACTCTAAAGCCAAAGAAATAGACTCCCCTTGTACAACCACGTTGCCTGGAGTTGGTTTGTCAAACTGAGCAGTATGAATAAGAGAGGATTCCACTCTAAGTGCCTCGTGATTGAAATAAAGCTGAAAAGTAGGGCTCTCACAGACCCCTTTTTGAAAGTGGATCGTAACTGGCTGTCCTATGCTACCATATAGTTTCTGCCCGTCAAAGGACTGACAGAGTACAAGTACCCTGAGAGTAAGGAATAGTTTCATCCAGTAGAAAGACATGATGGTGCATAAGAGGAACTCGAGGAGGCTATTAACGTCATTTTCTTCCTACGATTCGGCATCAGAGAGCAGCTAGCCCTTTAGCCGTGCTTCGTTTCCTCGGCACTGTACTGAAAATTTATAAACCAAAAAATAAATGTAATAGGAAATATCATGGGAACCAAAACTGATTCCTAGCCATGTGTAATAAAATGAGGGTTTATATCAGCGGGCTCGTTTAAGGTTTTTCCTTTAATAGATTGTGACTACGGTATGAATTATTGCTAAGTATTATGTTTCATCTCTTCAAGCTTTTGATTCTGTGATTCCAAAATAAAAACGTGAATTAGATAGGGTTGCCTATAGCTGAACGATAGGATAGTATCCAACAACATTAACGTATGCATCGCCCACTGAATGTATGCCTTGTCATGAATTGTCTTAGTTTAAAAAAACTCTTGCCTGTTTTGGGTATTCAAGATAGTATAAAGAGGGTCATTTCATTGATTTCATCAGTATACGCAGCAATGTTCATACCTGAAGAATAGCAAAATTTACATCCTTTGGCGTCTCATAATTATATTGCTAACGGCCATAATTTATAAACGAAAACAGATTTTGTCGTGCCGTGTTCATTAAGCTATTAAGATATGTTACCTTACAAAAATACTATTTAAACGCCTTTCACTATCCCGAAATCCTTCTTCAGTAGTAAGAAAATACTTTCTTGTTTTTGTTTTATTTTTATCAACATACTGATATATACGTAGTAATTTTCAAATATGTATTTATATACAGGTCGCTAAAATGTTGGAATAATGAGGTAATGATTTTTTCTTTTTTTTTCTTCTTTTTTTTTTTACTACAGTTATCGTGGTACTTTAATTGCAGTATTACACAAATGATATCTACTTCTATCATCGATCATGTTTATCATTAACTTAAAGAATGGTTATTTTGTTATAAATGGATAAATGAATATCAACTCACCACAGGTTATATACTTCAGTGCCAATTTTAGAACCGCCCTCTTTATTTTCTGTCAGTAGATCATGCAGGCTTCAAAAATTTACAGTATCATTTCAGTATTCTTTTCTTAAAAGGAGAGTGGTTCAATTTCAGTAATCTACATTTCAAATGATTTCTGTACAATGGCATATACCATCTGAAAGGACAGTTATATATTGTTTCGTGTTGTGACATGTTTGTCTATTTAAGTATGCGCAATGGCAGCAGTAGCAAAATATTTGGAATGTCAGTTGAATAATCTAGTACCAATCTAGTACCAATATGCTTTCAGATTGTTATAGAGAGTGATTAAGGAATTAAAATCTATTATTAACCCTGCAAGCCCTAACTTGTTCTCATGTTGTTGCTGTTTTTTATGTTTCATTTGCCAAGTAAATGATTAAGTAGATGACAATTATCTGTCATTCGTAAGGTGAAATGGTCAACTGACGGTTGCGATAAATGCGTGATATAACCTCTCTCTCCTTCTCCCCCCCCCCCCCTCTCTCTCTCTCTCTCTCTCTCTCTTCTCTCTCTCTCTCTCTCTCTCTCTCTCTCTCTCGCTCTCTTTTTCTCCTTTTTTTTCTTTCTCTCTTTCTGCCCCACCTTTCTCCTGCATTGTCTGGTTATTGATTTTGCTTTTTTCTACCCTCCTCTATTCTTTCATTTTCATTCTTGGTTTTCAAAGTTACTGATTTACGGTCATATTGTATTCTCTTCTTGAAGACTTTGGAAAGAATGCAATTCTTATTTTCAGGCACTCCATGGAGTTTTAAGTGTACCAATCACCTGAAAAAAAAAAATTTGTGTACAGCTAGAAAGTATAAAGTCAACCTCAAAGAACTTTGTCTGGTATTCTATAGGTCAACAGTTAATGAGTATGAAGAAAATAAAGGATAACATGAAAATGCTCGCGCGGAACCGAACTCAGAGTTTGGTTCCGCGCGAGCCTTTACCTTGGCGAGCGCTTACGGGTGCGTCGAGTAATGATACCACTCATGCCACCATGGAGGCTTGTTTGTTTGATTGATCGTGGGTTTTTCAGTTGTATTTTTTAATGTGATCTCCGTCCGCCGCGTATGTCCTTTATAACACAATGATCTTTGCTTCAGATTGGGTACATATTTCCATAGTTTGCTTGAAATAAGAATGATACATGACCCCGATAAAAAAAGTTTACAAATAAGGATCCAAGTTCGAGACTCTGGAATTAGATTTTGTTATACCAATTGATATGTACACTTCTAAACAAAACAACTATCTAAAACTATGAAATCAGTTTGGATGTGTCTTAACAGATATTAGAGGACAAAGTACACGGCAAACATTACAAAATTTGTCATAGAAACAGGGGGCGGTAGTGCGTTTTTCGAAGTGGGTGAGGTGATATGGGGAGAGAGAAAACGAGAGCAAAGACTTTTAATAGTATCAAGACGGATTACTCTCACCTACTTCCGTAGTACATTCGGCAGACGTAAATTGCTGTGTTAAAAAAACTCGAAAAAATACGTTCGCCATAGGTATAACACGTGAAAAGATGTCTCATTTTTTCTTGATATTTCATATCTTACTCTATCTTTTTCAAGTCTGATTTTTGCATGAGAGAAAGGATTGATAATTCAAAAAACATTTAATGAACCTTTATTGTCAATAAATGCAACTATGAATCCCCGGGATCATGCCTGCTTTTCGACATAATCATCTGCCATAGGGTTAACACGTGAAAACATGGATTTTAAGAATGATTATAGTTCCTCTGGTATTTCCTTTAATTTCATGTAAATGTGGCTTACATGTAATTTGAGACTCTGAAAAAGATATTAGAGGACAAAGTACACGGCAAACATTACAAAATTTGTCATAGAAACAGGGGGCGGTAGTGCGTTTTTCGAAGTGGGTGAGGTGATATGGGGAGAGAGAAACGATGGCTCAAAAAGTGGAAGGGACCCCGCATAAATCACCGGGAATATGCATGCTTTTGGCCTTCCAGCTCCCATAGGTTAACACATGAAAAGAGGGATTTTGAAATGATTTTTATTCCCCTATTATTTATTTGAAATTATGAAAAATGTGATTTACATGAAATTTAAAGCTCTGAAAGGGTATAATTAAGGCTCGATGAGTCCAATAAACCCCGCATAAATCCCCGGGAATATGCATGCTTTTGACCCAAAAAACATAATTTGTCATATAACACGTGAAACCGCTTGTTGTTATTGATGACGTAATGTGGGCGTGTAGTATCGATCACGTGAGATCGACGACATCCAATGAGATCGCGCGGTAGCAGACGACCATGTAGCAGACATTCGTCCGCCCGCCCAGGGGCCCAGCCTAGCCGGTATTAGAAGAAACTCTTACTAAATTCCAGTTCGCTATTATATTTCTGATGTACAAGAGGCAAAATTCAATGTATTAAATTTATAAATTCATATAATCAATGTTCTACCACCGAATTACGCCTAGCCAGAATGACTGATGTGAGATCATGCAATCAGTATGAAATAGCTGAGCTGAATAGCGACCGACAAGGTGTCTAGCTCTACCTAGGCTAGGTCTACCCCTCTGCGATCCCGATCGAGGTGGTGACGTTGCCGATGGAATTCTGTCAGTTGCCAAAGGTGTTCTCCTCAAACTTGGCTCATCAAAGTTTTTTACTTGCTGATCGTCGTTTACTTTGGCTTCAGCCAACGAGACTGACAATGTAGTGGGAGGGGTCTTCTGAACCCTATTATGAATATGAGTCTGACACTGAGAGTCCATGACAGGGGCGAATGCAGGATGTAGTAAAAAAAGAAAAAAGAAAAAAAAGAAAAAAAAAAAAAAAAAAAGAGATTTTTTTTTTCCGCCAGTCCTCGAATAGTTGCTCAGTGGGGGGGGGGGGGGGGGGGGGGGGGGGGGGGGGGGGGGGGGGGGGGGGGGGGGGGTAGTGGGGTGGGGGAAGGGGGGGGTAGTGGGGTGGGGGAAGGGGGGGGTAGTGGGGTGGGGGAAGGGGGGTGGGGGAAGGGGGGGTGGAAGAATTTTTTTCTTCTTCTCGCCGGCCTTCCAAAACAATTTTTTTTTTAAAGGGCAGGGGGGACAATGATGTATGATTTTCTTTAAAATAGGGGAAGGGGGCATGGGCAGGGATTGCGCCCCCCCCCCCCTAAATCCGCCACTCGTCCATTCCCGGATTGTCACGTCAGTCTTGCGGGGTGGGCCTTTTTAACAAGTTTTCTCGTAGGGTTAATAGACCAACATTGTGAGCCTCGTAGGCTCCCAAACTAATGGTGCTCGATCCGGTTTTATTTACATTTTAGGCAAGAGTCCGTGCATACCTGTAGTTTGTAGTTCTAAAGAATGTAATTCCTATTCCAGGGGCGGATCCAGGATTTTGTAGAGGAGGGGGCACAGAGCCGAAAAGTACACAATTAAAGAGGCAATTTTTTTATTGTGTACATAAGGTATGCCAGTAGGGTTCCAAAAAGGGGGCGCGGTCGATTCGCCCCCCCCCCCCCGGATCCGCGCCTGCCATTCTGTCATGGATGTGAAGAATGGGATTGCATGGTGTTGAATTGAAAGATTGAAGGAAAAAAAAAACAATAAGAGATCATTATTTTGTCCTCATTTCTCATTTTCATCGGTTGCAAGAGAGAATAAGAGAACAAGAGATTATCAGAAAATGAAAGCCTGTGAGAGGGGGAGGGAAGGGAGAGAGAGAGAGAGAGAGACAAAGAGGGCTGGGACAAAAGGAATGGGATATTCCTACAAAGACAGAATAGGACTGATCAGCTGATATTGTTGGTTACTAGTTAATTCAATTCAAAATAGCCCTATACTGTTTTCTTCTCCTGTCGTCTCAAACTGCTACAGCAGAATTATTACAAATAACTTACAGTAAGTTATTTATATTGGTGGCGTATCCAGGAATGCAGGGGAGGGGGGCTCACGCCTGACGAACAAAAAAATCAGATGCTGTCTATTCTGAATTTTCAGACAAGGAAAAAAAAGTCACATTTTTCATGTTCCTTCTGTGCCGGGGGGGGGGGGGGGAGGGGCACACATTTCCTTTCATTTGATGTGTAACTAAGATATGTCAGATTTGGTTTTGGCTGGCACGGAGGGCATGTGCATTCCTAGATACGCCACTCTTAATTAATCTTTATATTTAAGGAATTGCTCACAAGCAATCTCATTTTAATAAAGCCTTTTCTGTCTTGAATTTTAACAGAATAAGGCCAGTAAATTTACATTTTACATCTATAATCCCTAAAATTTACATAAATCATGATATCAAATGAAATATTCTGATTTAGAAAAATAAAGATAGCATTTTATTTTATTTCATTTTTTTTTTTACTGTTCTCGACATTCCCTTCAGATATCGCAGTGTCTGCTCATATAGAGCTTAATATCAGGGAACATGTTTGGACCACCCCCCCCCCCCCATCACATGAATATTAATAGAAATTTCACAGCAAATAAATTTAACAAAAATACAAACATCTCTCCTATCATAGCTCTCCCTCCCAAAACTCCCTCTCCTCCCTGGTGCAGTTAGAGTATGTTGATTCCTATCTGTTTTGGTACATAAGTTTGTATTTGAAGGGACAATATCAAGATTATGCCATTTACGACTTTACCAAAAGCGATGTACAGAAAATGAAGAAAAAATAAAGAAAATAAAAAATAAAACATCTTGATGAAGACTATAACCTTCCCTCTCGGCCGATCGACATGTACTACAATATAAAATCGTGCTTTATTTCGGAACTGAGCACTCTTCGTATTTAAACTCTTTGACGAGAGATAAAGAAATAAGAATAGAAGGTGATCATGGTGATATACAGGTGAAGAATAATGAAGGACGAAAGGGAATTGCTAAAGGGAGAGAAATACAGGAAACAGAGATAGATTTATAAAGAGCATGGAAAGAACTATAGAAGCGTGAGGGAAGAAAAGTAACTAAGGATAATCCAGTAGAAAACAAGTTAAAAGGCAAAGTGGCTGATCATACAAACTACTTAAAGAAATACAAATCATAATTATAATAAGACTAAAATTGATGTAAAATTAATGTCATATGAAAGACTTGGGTTATGCAAGTGCAGAATTTTTAAATGAGGATCGGAACACAACCTGCCGTTGATCTACTCAGACTACGTGTATTCCATCAATCTTAAACAAATTTCATTGTATTGTCCTACTTACATGGGAGAGACCATTGGTGTAATAAAGCACCCCCCCCCCCCAACGTGACGTTTGTATTAAGTTCTGTAGCATGCGATTTTCAAAGTGGGTAAAACAAGACGAGTACAATCATATTTCATTTATTTGCATAAGTGATAAAAGACCCCGATGAAAAAAGGGTGTAGTCTACAAATAAGGGTCCAAGTCCAAGAGGTCGATAGATGATGATATGTTCATTTCAAAACAAATGTTTCGAAGCCTCAAACCACGTTGAAAGTTATTAGAGAAGCTAACAAATAACACACACACGCGCTCGTGCGCGCACACACACTATACCCCCCCCCCTACACACACACGTTGTTACAGAGTGTCTTAAATGAAAAAATAACCCAAATTTAAAATCATTTTGGAGATACCTTTGTATATTGGCGATAAAATTCTGACCATCTGAAAGCATGATTTCTATGGCTTCAAACATGTTAAATGAAGGAATTTGTTGAGGCTCTTAGTGACAATATCCCTTTATGGGTTGATGAATGCGAATACAAACGTGATTTTTAAAAAAATGCTCTGGGACTGGTTGAAATTCAAAATAAGACAATTCACTGTCCCATTTTCAAAAAAAGAAAAAAATGTGAAAAGGAAAATTTGAGACAAGAGCTAGAGGAAGAACTGAAAAAAATACTTGAAATAAGTGAAATGGAAGTGGACAGTTTGAAAGAAGAAGCTTTAATTAGAAAGAAACAAATTGAAGATGAATTACATAAAATTTATGATTATTTTGCTGAAATGAAAAGAGTGAGAAAAGTAACAAATATTTTTTATCATTAGAGAAAAGCCAAGCTGAAAATAATGTATTAATGTGTTGGATACAAATAATGGGCTTATTCATAAACAAGCAAAAATCCAAACGTTTATTAAAGAATCTTTTCAGGATTTTTTTGAGAATAGAGATTTGAAGTATGGAGAGGTTTGCATGGACTACATTTGTCAAAGTAAACTTGAGGAGTTAACAGAATTAGAAAAGGCCTCATGTGAAGGTTTAATATCATGCAATGAAGCAAAAGAGGAACTGATCAAAATGGCAAAAAATAAAACTCCAGGAAATGATGACCTCACCGTTCTATGATGCATTTTGGCCTCTGGTGTCCAAATTTATGATTGATTCTTTTAATGCTGCATACAGTGACCAGTGTATGTCAGTTTCACAAAGGCAAGGGGTAATAAAATTAGTTGCTAAACCCAACAAAGACAAACTCAAACTTAGTAACTGGCGACCTATCACTCTGATAAATGTCGATGCAAAAATCCTTTCGAAATGTTTAGCCAAAAGAATATCTAAAGTTATAGAAAATTTGATCAACAGTCAACAGACTGCTTTTGTAAAAGGGAGATATATTGGAGAAGGGATTCGATCTCATGATTTATGCAGAAAAAGAAAATTTACAAGGTATAATAATGGCACTGGATCTCACCAAGGCGTTTGACTCATTGAGCCTTTCATTTATTTTCCAATGTTTGGAAGCCTATAACTTTGGGCCCTCACTAATTCAGTGGGTAAAAACTGAATATAAGATATCAGTAGTTGTGTTCTTGTAAATGGGTTCACTACAGGTTATTTCAAAGTTAGCGGGGGAGTTAGACAAGGTGATCCTCTTGCACCCCTGTTATTCATTATGGGATTAGAAGTTTTTTTAATAGAGTCAGAAATAATGGTAGTATAATGGGTTTTGAAGTGAGGGGAAAGGAAATAAAATACACAGCGTATGCTGATGACATAACATGTTTTTGCAAAAGTAATGAGTCCCTACAGAATGTATTTTCAGAGTTTGAGGAATTTTCAAAAATTTCTGGTCTTTGCATCAATAAATCTAAAACTGAAGGCATGTGGATTGGTCAAAAATAGGCATCTAGGTGAAAAAGAAAGTATTATTACATTGCCAGAGAAGGGAATAAAAGTTTTGGGCATATATTTTTCATATGATTTGGAAGAAGCAAAGAAAAGGAATTTTGAAACTGGAATTAAAGAAATGAGAAATATACTTGCTAAATGGAAAAACAGAGGACTAACCTTAAAACATCTTTAAAAACCTTTATAACGTCCAAAGTAATTTATCTCTTGTTCAACATTTCATTGCCTTCTGAATTTGTCAAGGAAATTGAGAAGCTCATGTTTTCATTTATGTGGAATGGCCCAGACAAAATTTCAAGGGCAACTATGTTTGCTGATTACTCAGAAGGGGGATTGAATTTCCCAAACATTCAATGTATGATAAACACTCAGCTGGTAACAATATTTTTACAAGTCAGATCACAGTTGGACCATTCCATTTGGGAATTTCTTAAGGTTATATGGTGCTAAACCTCTTTTTGTCGGTAATTATGTAATTGAGAAACTACCCAAAAACTGAGGAAATCCCTCCATTTTATGTTGCTTTATTGAATGCATGGTTGAAGACAGATATTCATTGCGAATTGGTCGCTAATGATAGAAGTCAGGTCAGTATACTGAAGCAATGTGTTTGGAATAATAAATTCATTCTGGTTGATAAAAAGTCATTATACTGCGATGCTTTACATGAGGCAGGGCTTTATTATGTATACCAATTGTTTGATAACAATGGAAAAATTCTCCATTATGATTTTTGGAATGAAAAAGGTGTTTCAAAGAAATATTTTCTACAATACATGGCAATAGTGCACTCAGTGAAAAAAGAGTGGAGATGTGAATTTAATCCCTTAGTACTTCATATGTTTTTGAATAGCGAAAGTGAAGAACAGTCACAATTAGAGTTTTTGATATCTAAACTATACAAACTCAAGTCAAAAATAGTGTACAAGGGTTTTCTTTCTGAAGTAATAAGATATCTGTGAACAATTATTTTCTAGCACTTTTGATATTCAAGAGAACGACTGGTCACAAATTTATACACTGACATTCAGGTGCACAATTGAAGTAAAAATGAGAGTTTTCCAATCAAAATTGTCACATAACATACTTTATACTAATAACAGATTGTACAAGATGAAATTAGTTGATTCAGAGAATTGTACCTTTTGTAACTCAGCTCTAGAAACAACTGTCCATATATCTTATGACTGTGATATTGCTGCTAATCTTAGACAGGACTTTGTTGATAAGACTGGCAAGAAATCTAATGTTATGTTTGAAGATTTCAGTAGAAAAAGAATGATGTTTGGATTCATCAAAGACTGGAAAGGGCCCAACAAAATGTTATTAAATCATTTGTTACTAATGTTTAAAAGATATATTTATATCCAAAAATGTAAAACACAAAACCATGTTTAAGTGGGCTATTATCTTTTTTTCGTCATACAAAATACATAGAACTTAACATTGCAAAGCAGAAGAAGATTGAAGGAATGCACTATAGGAAATGATCCCCTGTGGAAAAATTGTTTTGATTACATCCTTTGATATAGATAAGAAGTGTTACCCACTATTTCCGCATTGTTTGATGTTTTCCATGTATTCTTACTATATGTAATTACTGTGAATTGATTATATGATTATTGTTGTTTCGATGTAAGTATGAATTATTTAATCAATAAAAGTTTTTAAAGATTAAAAAAACATGTTAAATGATACATTATAGAGACATGATAGACGTCCACAGTCACGCAGCAAAGAATGAATATCAAACACATTACAAATGCGCAGTAACATTTATCATAATTCTTCCTATATATATATACAATGCGACAAACGCCCCAATGACCAGGCTTAGATTGCTCGTGTATTTGACTGTATGCATGGTATGTACTCATGTCCACTCCTCCTACTTACTTTACCCCTTGCGTACATCGGACACTAAATAGAATATATACATGTACATGATTATGATCTCTATAATATTTAGACATTATCCCTTGTTATAGAACTATTTTCCGTGAAGGCCATGAAAACGTAATCCTATACCAATTGTCCAAATTTCGCAGAACAGGCTCTTCACACAATCATTATGCCAGCGATTAGGATGAATTAAATACATAAATCACGAATTTCTTGCCAATGTACAATTATACAAACACAATCACACAATGTAAATCTGCACTGTGCAAACATTAATAGTTGATATTTGTGATAAAGTGTGATCCGGGGGGCGTTTCATGAAAGGACTTGTCAGATATTTTATCCGACAAATTTGCTCTCAGCCAATCATATGCAAGGATTTCAGTAGCTTATAACGGTTGTCGGATAAAATATCCGACAACTTCCTTTCATGAAACGCTCCCCTGAAAGGTCAATGTCTACAACAATGTGAAGCAAATTCGAAAACGCACAAATAAGACTATTTTCCAAGATCATAGAAGTGCATGTTTTACAAAAGTGGAAGATCGCATTTTTTAAAAACAAATAAGAAACTGTCTATGCAATTCAAAGGCATATGCCACTGTCCCATGTGAACATGGTGTACATCATCAAATTATATTCTGCGTGACCACGAGTGTTCAAAAGCTAATAAACAGGCTACACTATCATCATTATTAACATATTTGTAGAAAAATATTGTTTCATATAATGTAAAGAAAAAAAAATCGGAGACACATTTAACATTTATAATATGCAACTGATGAGCAGGGACGGATTGGCCAAGGGGAGTTAGGGGATTTTTCCCTACGGGCCAATCAATATTTTATTTCAAAAGGGCGGACAAACAAAAAATGGCAGATCAAAAACAGAAAGGGTCAGTCTCTCCGAAATTTTCCACTCTGTCTAGTTAGAGAGGAATAGCATTCTTGAAAGCACTACAAACTACGTTAAATGGTCTTTCTTTTTACAGCACCAAAAGAAAAAAAACATCCATAGATACTTATTCTCTTACAGAAAAATCAAGAGAGCTTACAATTTACCATGTTCTCTCGGTTTACATCTGAATATAAACGTATTCATTTACTAATGAAAATTGTATATCTAGATTGATACAGGTACAGATTAACGCATATTTGAATTCGACAAGATGTACACGAATATAAGGTCGAACAAAACAAACCATTTGTACATTTTTACAAATACGTACATAAAATAAAGTGTATATATTAACTTACCAACGTTACCCTCGTCATTGAAATAAACGTCAAAGTATAGGCTGAACGACAAACAGACACAAGAGTAACATGTCCTGGGGCCCGTTGCACAAAACTTGCGTTTAATCGCAACTCCTAAAAATCAAACGCAAGTCCTTAATGCGCACTTCTGATTGGCTAAAAATAAAGTTGCGTTTGATTTTTCTGAGTTGCGTTTAAACGCAAGTTTTGTGCAACGGGCCCCAGGACATTATACTTACAAGTAGGCTCCATAAGCCTTTGATGTGAGTAATAATTTAGGCATATTGATCAAGTTAATTAAATACGAGTAAGGTTTTTCTAGTACACATAGCTTCATAATCTAAGAGCCGAGTCAAATTGATAGATATAAAAATTATGATCAGCTCAATTATTAATCGAATCTAAATCAGAGTTTATTACTATGATCACAGATGTGAAGCCTGCGGAAAATCTACTTTTACCGCGCCACTTAGCATTTTATCTCAGTATACCAAAGAAAATCAGTACTCTGATATATATGTGAATTCAAATCTTTGTACATCATTTTGTTTTCTGTAGATTACAAAATGGAACATTTATATGAATAATTATCTCACAAATTAACTTTAATAATTACATTAATGTCATGAGCATATATTTCAGATCTTTTAACACGCTGCAATCGAAATGTCTAATAATACACATGTACATGTATATCCCGTTAAACAAAAAAAAAACAAAAAACAAAAAATGAAACTTGTCTGGTGCTAGGCCCTGTAGGGCAAATAATTAAAAATACAGATGATATAAAAGTAAGTTAGCAACATTTTTCAAGAGAAGGATTAGGGTGTCACCTTGTATGTTAATATGTTATATTCTTGTTGCTTTTCTTGTTGTTGTTTTTTTCTGATTTAATTTTGATATTCGTATCTATCAGTCTCTTATCTAATTTCTGAAATGGCATTGTGTTTAGCAATGTAATTACATTGAGAAAATTCTGGGAACATAGCTAGATTACATTTCCAACACAGGTATGACAAAACAATTCATTGGCCTCGACACACAGTTTTTCACAGTGTGAACACATTCTGAACACAGTATTTTCATACAGCTAAAACTATCATAATAGTGTTAGAATTTTCTCTCTGTGGTATTTTGTTCGGTCTGACCGAGTCGCTTCTGTTACTTTAATAGTATACTATGATTACTTTTTGTTTTAGGAAAGTCTGTAAAGGGTTTAAAAAGACTTTGAAAACGGAACGTTGATCTGGTGAAAGTTTAGGTCTACACGTAATCATGTTACTGAAAACCTTACACAGAGGCCATGTCTGCAGGAGGAGGGAATGACGGCAACTGATGAAAATGTTCATCATGAATAGGATTTGTTGACAGAGAAGGAAGATTCCGTTCTGTAGGAATGGCCCTTGGTTTTCCAATTCGGTGCATTTGTACTACGGCTTGGTTGTCATAAACATTTTCATACATGTTTTCCTCGTTCTCGAAAGAAAGACGGGAATCTAAAGACAATCGTCTCTCATCATAATTGCCATTTGCTTTCGAATGGGGACCAAAACAGTGGCTACAATCACTACTGCTATTACTATCTTCATATTCAAGAGACTGAGAAGAGTTTGAATGGTTATTACTAGATACGGTGGATGTTGACTCACTACTTGAAGAAATTCTGGAAACCTTATTTTCCTGTTCTTTTCTGGTTTGATGGACCCAATGAATGGGTGGTGGAAGACAGTTTGCCATATTTGCCATATGTTCTTCGTACAAAGGATCACTGTTACCCTGATCACTAGCCTTACATTCTGCTTTGTAAAAGACATGCTGAGTAGACGAAGCACTTCGGATATGTCTATACATAATCACATTACATACAACAACCATGAATATCAGAATAAAGATGCTTGCCCCAACAGCTGATACCAATGTAAGCATCCTTCTATCAAGTACATGGTTTCCTTTAGATAGTGTTTCTGTGTGTGAATGGTTTCTTGTATGTATTTTAGATGGAAACGTAAACATTTGGGTGTTTTCATGATAGATTTTTTTCTTAGTGGAAGGAGATATTTGAACCGCTTTTGAAGCCATATCAAATTTAGACATTGTCAATGGATTTGTTAGCTCCATCATGTCCGTGGTTGTAGTTTCAAAAGTCCAAATCTCAAATTCGTTTGCGTGTATTTGTGAATTAGTCCCCTTTGGTCGGGGAACATTACTGAGTGACATTTTTTTCATCATTAACGTGTTTGTATCTTCGATTAACGCCTCACATTTAAGAAACGTAATTTTACTTTGTTTGTAGGGATAACTTAAGTACAAGAAAGACCCACATGACCGATTGAAACTGTTTGTCATGATAAAATCCTCTTTCAAGATATTCTCATCTATATACCATGTGAATTTTACTTGATCTGGCAACAACCTTTTGCATTGCAAGAAACATGAAACAACAGCGTCAACAAAAGTAACGTCAGAAAAGTTGTGCATGAGACTAAGGTCTTCTACCTCCATCTTAACTCCTGTGCAAGATATGTTCTTCTCCTCAGTTTGTATTACAGTGATATTTAACTTGGCTTCAACTCTAAATTCAGCTAAAGAGGAATAACAGGTTGCAGTAACGTAAGTGATGTCTTTTAAATACGCCGAATTGTTTAAGGATATTATAATTTGTTGCCTCGTTTCACCACCGCATCCCAAAACAGCGCCCTCAGGCTCACATGACCAAAGCAGGTTGTCAAAATCGTGGATATCGTCGCCTTTGCAAATCAATTCCCGCCGGGCATCCAGCATATCTAATTGAAAACTTACGTTAGTGGGAGAAATGGAAAGGCTGGGTTCCTTCAAAATCTTAAGAGGGCCGATATTACAAAATAGCTCTGCATCAGGAAAAGCAGGGCTGCCAACTAAACATCGTAAGGTTTTGTTATGCATCCACTGACTAGCTTTCAAGTAATACTGAAATGTCAACAGGTCATTTCCAATGTCCACTGGTTGAACAAATGTAACCAAATCGTCGATCTTCCATGAAACCACCACATTTGGATTTCCCTGCTTAACTTTGCACCTGAATACAATTAACTCATGTTCAGGAATCCATGCGTCAAGGTTTGGGCCACAAGATATATCTTCATGTCGGGGAAAATGCAGGATATCCATCCGAGCAACCCGGGAAGAACACTTGGACATGGTATAGTCTGAGTGAATTCTTTGAAAGATGCATTGGTGTGTCTGCTCTTTCAGTCCAACATTGAAAACTGTTAAAGTTGATGTCATTACACCGGTATGGTCATTGTAAGATTCAGATATGACGTTTGTGTAGAGATTTGGTTTAACTGCCCAACTCAAAAAATCACTTTCTGCAACAAAACCTGAAACGCTGCAGCAGAATACGGCAGTTTCACCTTCTCTTTTTGAAATATTACTTGGCCCTGACAGAAAGACTGTCTCTCGAACAAAGTTGTCACAAGCTGAAAATTCATTCGTGAAGTAGAGGGAAAACATACTAAGAAAATACAAATAACCAATCAAAATAGACATCATGTTTGTTATGACGTTTTGCACTGCAACCGTAGATTTACCTAATTTCATGAGGAAAATATCGATAAGTTTTAATAGTAGAAAAGCCTTGAACTGCAATGGCAAATGAAACTGCAGGGTTTTCCAAAACTGACGTATTTATGGAAAAGATTTTTCAGAAAAGGGGTGTTTGAAACTTATGTAGTGGAAATAACAGTGTGCAGGGTCAACTACTCTCGACACTGTCGACAATCAAGCACTTTTAATTGTTATTGATGGTAGAGAAATGTTTTTAGTATATGACATTTCATGATAGATTGTCATCCGGAGTGTTATTTCTTGAGCACCCTTGTATGCACATGTACATGTATGTGTACATGTATGTGTGAAAAATATGAGGAAAACTGTTTTTTCTGTCAGGTGTATGTTAAATTTTGAGCTCTGTTGATTTCTGTATGTCAGTCGATCGAGAAGTGGGAGGGTAATCTGGTTTCATTACAATAAATATCCAGTAAGGTTTCGATGACAGTTTTCAGAAACAGTGAGTTCATGATCTTTGACATTTTCTTAAATCTATCGTAAGTATCGCTACGTAACCATGTATTGTAAACCCTTGTAAATTGTAATCATTATGTTGGACTCCATCTGCATAAGGGTAATCAGGGGGACAGCTCTGAGAGACATTAGATGTTTAAATAAACGTCTATAATCGTTAATTTCCCTTTCTAATATAGCAACTTTTCATCAGGGACTTTTTATCTTTAAAAGGTAAAATTCATTAAAACATCTTTCTTTAGAGGTTCATCTTTATAACTCTCCATGCTCTCACCAGACATTATTTTTGAGTGACATGTCATTGATTTTATTTTCCAACTTATTGATAATTCTTTTGTCATGTTTGTGAGTTTTTCTATACAAGTGGATGCTCAAAGATATATGGACAAAAGTTCCAATCAATACGATATATCCGAATACTACCGCTGGAATATTCAGAAGGATGTATGTTTTATGTACACCGTTATCTAGTTCAGAAGTTTCAGATGAGATTCTCCTTCAACGAATGAAACGGTTGGGTTAGGGCTGTTGAAAAGTGGCTTTCTAACATTTTTTTTTTTTTTTGGTATTTTTTTTTTTGGTTTTGTTTTGGGTGGTTTTTTTAGCGCAATTCCACCTCTTTCTTTGGAGATTCATCCGTGTAACTCTCACTAGACCCTTTTATTGATGTGTCACTGATTTTATTTTCCAACTTATTGATAATTCTTAAACGCTTTTTCTACACAAGAAGATGCTAAAACATAAATGGGCAAAAAGTTCCAATTAATACTAGATATTCAAATACTACTTCTGTAATATTTGGTAGGGTGTATGTTTTGTGTGCACCGCTTTCGGGTTCAACAGTTTGTTGATTCATCTTCAAGATGCTGTGTAGACGTCGATTTTGTAATAGGTGAACGAGTAGTAATAGGTGCCAGCATCATCTCGATTCAAGTGGACAATGGCGATTGTCGCAATATAATAATACCTCTGTATACTGGTTCACACCGGTTTTGATTTTGAGAAGTTTCCCGACCACCTGCCGACCAGATATGAGAACAGGGGTTATAGAATAAGTTGTTATAAAAGAAGAGTTTTATGTGTAGTCACTTGTGTAATGTATCTTAGATAGGCATCATATCCATCATTACCATACACAACGTGCTCTTGTACGTCTCTGCTGTAAGATTCACATATTCCAAGCAAAATACACCAAGTAAGAGACTTTGATGGCAGACTTTGCAGGATTTTATTACCAGCCGGTATCAAAGTCGACACACAACGTTCTCCGGACGTTTAAAAATGTCACAAGAACGTCAAAAGACAATTTAGATTTTTATTTTTTTTATTTTTTTTTTTATTTTTGATTGAAAATAGTGAGAAAATTGCGTTCAAACTCGCTTCTGTTTTAAGCTGCTGTATATTATTCATTCATTTATTTATTTATTTATTTCTGATATTTATACAGGGTAGCACATTTTCACCAACAGTGGTGGTCTTCCATGAGGCCCTGTTTGATAACAAAGATATCAAGTAACAATATAAATTCATTACAGCAACAAAACAAAATACAGAAGATAGTTAAATATATACATATTATCTGGTATTCTTGTAATAAATGGAAATTTTCAAAAACCTATTGGTACATATTTCTAAAATCAATGATATATATATATATATATATATATATACACACACACATCCGGTACTTCGTTTTGAGATGAAAGGTTATCAAATACTTTTTGTCATCCCCTTGAAACATATTAATAATATGAAAGCTCATAAACGAAGTATAGAAATGATCTTGTCTCAATATAAATCCCCACTTGGGATTCCTAAAATGATATATACATATTTACATAGAATATATTAAAAGATAGTATTGTTATTCAAACAATACACTTTGAACGCTCATTATACACCAAAATAATTGAGTATGTACAGCATAATTGAGAATATACAATGAAAGCACCAATAACTATGAGTGGTGTCATGCATTCAGTTTCAAAAGCTTCAGGTTGTCAAAAAGTTTGTGAATAAACAAGTAAATTTCACAGAGGAATGTATTTGAATAATTTTGGCAGCAAACACCCGTTAATCAACATGCAACGCAAACGATATTCACTTAAACGTTTTCTGCAGATAGCACAACTTTCAAGTTATGTTTGAAATTGCTCAGTGTAAGTAGAAATGTAGAAATGTTACTTGTGTAAACACTAAACAGGCATATGCACTTATAGTCTTCAAGCTAGCGGCTGTTACGTTATTCCCCGTTTTCACTTTGCCAGATTTCCAACTAAAAGAATTTTTAAACTTAATACCTTACCACTGTGAAAATGAAAATCAGATAAAGATAATGCTGTCAAACTTGATTACAGTGTTCAGGAAAATTGTCAAGTCGTCTAACTGGTTCGCAATAAAAATGAAATAATAATAAGAAGAAGAAAAAAAAAAGAGAGAAGAAAGATTCCGATTTTAGGCCTAACATTCCGAATGATATATAGTCACACATGGACATGAATAAATAAATTTAATAATTTGAGGTTCTAAGAATGAACCAAAAAAATTTTTTGTAAACCGATTTGTAATGTTATACCAGGCAAAAAGTGAGTGCTGGATAGACTAGCAACATTAAACATTCAGAAGTTTCCGTAAGGTATTCAACCTTCAAACTTGGACAAGCTTGTTTTTTACATGTTTAAGGAGAAAGATCAACGCTCCATTCTCTGTCATCATATTTGGATGTTATACCTCCCAAACTAAAGGGAAAGATATAGGCTATTATACCAGCATATTGCATTTTACCAGTTTTGATTCGTCCTCGACGTATTGGGTGTTGTTTATTATTTCTTTTCGGTGACTAACACTATATCGGAATCTGTTTAAGTTTCATGTTTTAATCAAACACTTTAATAGGAACATATGGCACAGATAAAGCTGCTTAGAGCCACTGGATAGCCATCCTCTTTCCCCTTCAGGGACTCCTTAACTTTCTTTTAGATATCATCACAAATATCAATGCTGTCCGACACTGGCAAACCCGAGCTTTTTGTTATGAAACTGTTTCGATTTCCAGATGTTTTTGGTGCGTATAATGCCACTGTTTCAATAGTCTTTTTGAATAATGCTTCATTTCTCGTAATGATACTCTCTATCTCTCGTTTATTTTCATTACGGATACTCCCTATCTTTCTTTTATTTCTTATCATTAATATGAGCAAGAACACCATGATTAGTATTACAGTAGGAATCAGAGATGAAACGAGGACCCCAGTAATGGAGAATTGATGACTGGCGATATTGTTTGCGTAATGAAGCATTGTGGTAGTGTGTGAACTGAATTCACCCAAAGGAGTTGATGTCTCATTATTTACGTTTAATGATGGATTGTACATGTAAAAAGTGGGGTGTGAAGTAGGTAACTCGTTATTCTTTCCCTTTTGATATTCGGTGCAATACTTTGGATTTTCATGACCTCGATAATCGGAGCTGCAACATCTGTAAGGGTGGTTTCTCTTAACCCAGATTTGTTGTGACAATGTGGTTGTATTCTTTGATAATTTTCCATTCATTGGCATTGCTTCATTATTCTGAAAACAAACAATATAGCCAGGCATTGTTCCGATATCAGCTGTACACTCAATGATATCCCATGTTCCCCTTATGGCATCAATATTCGATGGTGATATATACCTGCAATGCGGGTTTCCAGGAGGATATTCAATAACGAGGGCAGTCTTTCTTGTGAGATTTGTTTGCATTACGCCATTTACGTACACGAGGCTTATATATGTCCCTCCATCTTCCCGAGCTACATTCGATATGCTCAATATCAGTACATGATGATCATGAACTACACG
Organism: Heliocidaris tuberculata; assembly: GCA_025618425.1. Classification (NCBI taxonomy): domain Eukaryota; kingdom Metazoa; phylum Echinodermata; class Echinoidea; order Camarodonta; family Echinometridae; genus Heliocidaris; species Heliocidaris tuberculata. The sequence continues at coordinate 43,259,844 of CM046837.1, forward strand.
TGTTCTAACTTGAAAACGTGTGAATTGGTTTTTGGAGAGACCGGACTCTAACAATCGACCATTACTATAGAAGGGAGCTCGGTTACCAATCTGCAACGTAACATTGATATCTCTTCTTGGAAAACTGAAAATAATTTCAGCTTCCCTTCCTTCACAATACACTTGTAATCCCCTTCCATATTGGACTGTGAAGCAAAGTAGCCCGATGAGAATGATTATGAAATTCATGATCACTTTTGAGGACAAAAGTTGAATTTCAACTCAAGAGTGTCTAATCACAGAAGAGAATGTAAAGCCTATGAGACGTATAATCATATAGAAATACCAAAACCAGTTTGATAGATTTACATCGACCAATAAATGTGTTTCAGTTTCACTAAGATTCTTAGAAATGCTTGATTAAATGACATATATGCATATGTTACACTTACTGTGACTGCCCAACAATATTTATATAATTACATTGACAATAGAGTGACAGTGAATAAAAAGCTTAACGTTATTCTCTAAATTTGTTTTAATCACTGATGAAATTGCGAATCGCAGAAGTGGCAGCTGCAAATGACGTCTCGGTGCGTATTGTTCGTCCGCTCGCCTCCTCGTGATCTCGTTCGAATGTGACTAGGTAGTCTTCTTCCCAAATAAAGTATAACATCAGTTCAAATAATGCTTTAAGTGTATTATTGTAAACTTAGTGTTAGATTTGCTGATACAGACTAAGAAAGTTGTAGTCTGCGTCATGCACAAGCTATCGTCTATGCTTCAATTTGATCAATGTGCAAGGGTTTGACGACACTGTGAATCGTTGTTTTCCTGGGTGAATTTTTCCGCCAAAATATCAAGATGCCACATTATCTCATCATTAGTCAGGCTAAACCTCATAATACCCTGGCTGTTATTAACACTGCAAGACATAGGAGAATCAAAGGGGAATGTTAGTGGGTTAAATGCTCTTTAACAGTTTCAATATCTATTTTCATATTTATCATATGTTCGTATAATATTGCAGTACTTTTCACATTGCTGTTTGCGTGATCTTGTAAGTCGTATGTCCGAGGACACTTTCGGACAGAGAACAAAAGCAAATTCATGAGAACAGTGGTCCTCGGAAGTCGAACAATGAATTTGTGCCATATTCCGTCGACTTTCCGAGGGCGGAGAAACAATAGAGGAACAATACTTGTCCTCGAAAATATACTTTACACAGTTGTATGTGGGGGTGTGTGGGGTGTGTTGGGTGTGTGAGGTGTGTGACTTTATTTTGACTTCACAGATGGGTTTCCTGCAAGAGCAATATTGATTTCTAACTTTTTTTTTTTTTTATAGATGACTGTCCAAGCCATTGCTAGTACAGAAAATGACTTGTAAAATGAATGGAGATTAATGCAATGTTTACTGTAATGTTATCATAAACACTTTTCATATTACTGACAGTGCTCATGGTAATGTCGTAAAAATATATAAATAGTATAACATGATGCAACAGCAGCACAAACAAAACAGTTACAAATTAAAAATTTTAAAAATATATGTATATTCATGAGTGGCTATATGACGAGAGATATTATTTTGTAAAACGAAGGAAATGCATTTTGTTTCCAAACTTACCCCCTGTCAATCAGAGCATACTCTGAATAAATTCAGTACAGTCGATTGATGAACCATGTTCCCTCTGCCAAACTTTGCAATATGACGTGGTGTGGTGCCAGGTGAAACATATTAACAATAGTCTAGCCCAATGTAATAGCATGTTTCTAAAGTTGGCCAATCGCAGCTTTTGCGGATGACCTATGAGCCTGCAAACTTCCTCTCGGTACACATATATTTCTCTTCTAGCCCGTCCCCCCCCCCCCCTCTCTCTCTCTCTCTCTCTCTTTCACCTTCCTTTCTTTATTGGAATTTTAAAGAACAAATCAATTTCTAAAGATATTGTAGCATACTGTGTTTAATTCGTACACATTTTCAAAAGAAATCATTTCGTTAGTTTTTAACTTTCTTGTGCTCGATGAATTTTGAAGAGAAACCTTGTCTTATTTGGAAATGGCATGTTATTAAATTAGGAAACACAGAATATTACATCTGTACAAACACATCAGCCACGTCACCATGGAGGCGTGGTTTCATTTCCACGTGATATCTGTCCCCATAATGCAATAATCTTTGCGCCATATCGTTTATATATTTCATGAGTTCTTTTAGAATTATATGATTCCGAACAAAAATCGATTGCACAAGGGCCCAAGTCCAATAAGGTAAATTTTGCTTCGCTTGATCACAGTATATGTACATTTTCAAGCAAATGCCTCAATTAACATGATTAAAGCTCATAGACAGTCTAGGTAGCAAAAATCATACTGGCAAGAAACTTATCTAACATAGTCACATACTACTCTCCTTTTATCATAAGACACATGTACGAGATTATTTAACATTCCATTCACGATTTCGAACAAATTTTAGTGTAAATATCTGTAAGAAACGCTTGGTAACGGCTTTTCACTGCCTCACGCTAAGACCATACCCACCCGAAGGTTCCCCGCAGGGCCCGCACAATAAACCCAGCGCTTCGCACTTTGTGCATTAGCGTATTCTATACACACAAATGTGAGTAGTGTGTGTGGCCGTTGTATGAATTTACATCTCCTCTTTTTTGGGCCAGGGATTTTTATTACTTTTCACGTCTCATTCAGTAAATATTTCACTTGAGGAGGAAAAAACTTCACAGCATCTTAGTTATGTTAGTACCCTGCTTTTTATTAAGTAAAATCAAAGAAATCTCACGAAAAGTTTTTGAGGGCCTCCCAATTCTATCTGTTACCTTTAAGGCCCTGAAATCAATTTGCAACTTCCTTTTTAAATCGAAGGAGAACAAATTTTACGATGAAGTAATAGAAACAGGGATGAAGAAGTTTTTTCAAAGTGGGGGAGGAAGGGCACGCACCAATGGAAAAGGGCATCTACAAAGGTCTGATTTAAAAGCTTAAAAAGTTACCATTTTGGACATCAGTATACTCCTCGAGCCTACATTACCAAGGATCATCTTCATATACTGGTTCAATCCATATGTAGTTCTTCATATTGGTACATAATCACACTTTTTGGTTTTGTGTAATTGTCCATAAAAATTATTCATTTGCGAGCCAGCACAATTTCTATGAATTCTCCCTTTGGCTGCAATGCACAAGACCATATCAGGGGCGTCGATCCTGGGGGTGGGGGGGGGGGGGCAGGATGAGCAGTTGCCCCACCCCCCCCCCAGAAAATATGGCGGGGGCAAACATATCGTCCCCCGACTCCCCCCGCCCCCCCCCCCCCCAATAAATCCGGAGGTGTAAAATAAAATAAGGAAAAACCGATTCAAAACTCGGGAAATGAAACCTTCCAAACAATGAAATACAAAAGACTTCAATTTCGCCACGCTCTCCGCGCGCAAATTCTCTAATTTTCACTGCTTCATGTAACCGTGGTGAAGCTGGTTTTAAGAGGCGTTAAAAAATTATATAAAGCGTACTCTCTCTCTCTCTCTCTCTCTCTCTCTCTCTCTCTCTTTTCTCTCTCTCTCTCTCTCTCTCTCTATATATATACTATATACCTTCATTTGAAATGACGCCATTAAAATACGTTCTGAACATACATAATTCAATGCAAAGTTTGAATTTTCATATTTATTCAGTTTTATTTTCTCTACTTTTTTATCTTTTATTAGTGTTTATTTTTTCTATTATTTTGTGTTATATATTCTCTCCTCAATTTGCTGTTATGTAAGATTTATTTTCCCATCATTTTGTCGTTTTCCATGTAATATTTAATTGCATTTTCCGTTCATGATATCGATATGTAAGTTCAAATTACCATCATATTATAAATGCTGTGATGATCAGAGGCAACGCTCCCGGGGGGCAGGGGCACAGTGCCCCCTCATTTTTTCAAGTACCCCAAAAGTGCCCATTTCCATAGCTGATAGCTGATTTTCTTCGTATAGTGCCCCTTTTTCTTTCTTTTAAGTGTCCTTTTTTACCTCCTGATGAGTGCCCCTTGTAACCTCAGAAAATAGTAACCCCTTTGTTTTCTGATAAGTGCGACATCGGTAGATATTGGTATATGTAAAGTATATAATAGGTACTGTATGTATAAAGTCCACAAAAGATCCTTATACATATAGCTCCAAATAATCAGAGAGGCTTCATAATAATACATTCCCCTACTGATATCAGCACAATAGTGAGGCAGTGGAGCAGGGGGTAGGAGGGGCACAATGCCCTAAATTATAGAAGAATGAGCAGTGAACCTGAATTATAAAAGGAACGAGGACAATTTTTTTCTAAATTTTTTCCAAAGCTCACTAGCTACGCTCGCTCGCATTTACTATTACCTTCTTATCATATCAAGATAATCGCGGTATATAATTCAACACCCGTTGCCTTCAGCGTTAGAAATAAATTTTGAATGAAAAATCAAGATTTTTTCATTCATTACACTCACCTGCAAAGTAGTCTTTATCTAGAAGCATGTTAAGATAGAAACAATAGCGTGTCAAAAATGATCCTCGGTTTCCACAATTTGCAGGTGCCCCTATTTGTTGATGCCCCCCACCCACTTTGAAAGACGCTCCGCCTCCCTTTATTATGATTGAATTAAGTGCTAAATGAACATCGTTACGTTAGGCTGTCTTGCCCCCCCCCCCCCATCCGAAAAACGGATCGAGGCCCCTGGACCATATTATTACATGAAAGACATGCTTCATATGATTTTATTATGTTGGGTATTTTTTAAAAATCCAACAGGCTACAAATTAAGTGCACATATTAGCGTTACATATCAAGGATTATTCAATTCAAGTCAGTTCAAATTAACAACTGTTAACATTTATTTACTTTCATTGATTTTTGTTTATATTTACCGAGCTTTCAGATAGATAGATAGATATATATATATAATGTGAGAAATCAATTGAATTGAATGAGAGAAATAATTTGCGTAGCTAAATTCATTGTTCCTCCTTACTGACTTCCTTTTTGTGGAAATAACTGCAGGGTTTGCAAAAACTGTCTCCGCCGGGAGTCGAACCCGGGTCTTTGGCACTGTACGCCAAACGCATTAACCACTAGACCACGGAGAAAAGGAATAAATTTGTACCTGGTGTAGCCGAATACCACTCAACCCGCCTCCGTGGTCTAGTGGTTAAGGCGTTTGGCGTACAGTGCCAAAGACCCCGGGTTCGACTCCCGGCGGAGACAGTTTTTGCAAACCCTGCAGTTATTTCCACAAAAAGGAAGTCAGTAAGGAGGAACAATGAATTTAGCTACGCAAATTATTTTTCTCATTCAATTCAATTGATTTCTCACATTATGTAAATTTACCCACGAGAGTTGCCGATGCTATAGTATTAGAACAAATTTCTCACACATTATACATATATATATATATATATATATATATATATATATATATATATATATATATATATATATATAATTGTAAGGAAATAACATATACAACAGCTTTGGCAACTCTCGTGGAAATAAGTATAATTGTGAGAAATGAAAATGAGAGAATAGTGGTTGCGAAGCTTATTCTGTTGGTCAATTGAATCTGGTGTCGCCGAAATCACTGGCCCGTCTCCGTGGTCTACTGGTTAAGGCATTGGCGTTCTAAGCCAACGACCCGGGTTCGATTCCCGACATCTTTTCAACCTTTGCAATAATGTCAAAAAAGGAGGACAGCTCTGGGGAACTTTGATTTATGCTTCGCAACCATTATTCTTTCATTTTCATTTCTCTCTCACACACACACACACACACACACCCCTATATATATATATATATATATATATAATAATAATAATAAAGTGACATAAATGGTCGTCTGTCCGCATGGTATGTGAGACAAGAATGTCGACAATACCAATATTCGGGCTACCGTCTCTCTATATTAGGGCTACCGACTCGTCATATTCGGACAGTGAGATGGCCTTTTCTACGTTTTATACCTTATCTCGTTTGCCTTGTTAACGAAATAACATTGTGTCAAATTTTTTGCTCACTCGCACAATTGGTAACTAGAAAGTTGATATTCGGGCAAAGAGATGCGAGAAATGTCAGCGCCCGCCCTCCCCTGACGAACTTATGTCCATATGCCTATGCTAGGCGTTTTGATTTTCCCTTACGCTCTGAAGTTATGTCTAAGAGATACTACATGGACTGAAGAATGTCTTAGTCTACCAGGGTTATCATTTTAGTGTTCTCCAGCCCTTATCATGTTAACATTAACGTAGTCTCCGTCGAAAGGCTGTATCATTTGTATGTTAAAGAAATTGTCCATATATTATTTCAAATACATGTGCATAAATTATTTGATATTTTAAAGCCACGTAGAGAAATACTCATTATGAAAAGTAATACAGTGATGGCTATCTACCTTGCAAGAAAGAAAGGACCTTCATCAATATTTGCTGCAGATGTTCCATGTTTCAAAAAAGAACCAAGCGCAACATCATTTATTGCGCTGCTATTTGTGGGCATAAGAATTTTAACCGTGTTAACATTCTTATCTTTTTCTTCTAATTACTCTTTTTGTTCACTTCATTCTGTTGATATGAAATACTTCTTTTATTTGTTTTCCGTACCTCGTAACTGTATATTTTGTAACTACAAGACTGACTGAAACTTTATTTCTTGAACATGAATTCAACGCTTCTACTTGAGAAAATATTTCAACGCATAGTAGACATATACTATAAACGTCATTTTAAAAAACAAAAACAAATGATGACAAATATAGATTTATACAAAATAATCGTTTTCATTTCCACCATTCTTTCTTCAAAATGCAGCATGTTTTCAAATAGTCGCGCAAAAGTTACATTTATCACAGAATTGGGTATAAACACAAAGTTACACATGGGAGATGTAGTTCAGGTCCAGTAATAAACTTTCGGTTCCTGTATACTCTCTTTGAAGTGGTATGGATTTGGTTTACTGTCTGACACTTTCCATGCTTTCTCCAGAGGAAATACTCTTTGACTCTGACCGACTATCTGAAAAGCTAGAGTATGTGTCACAAAACATAACAGCGTCCTTTCCATGGATCTGTACTTGCGTTTTCTCATTGGAAATGCAAGCCGTTGGAATCTCATATGGAAATTCGCTGATCGTGCTTAGATTTTCATCAAGACGATCATTAAGGTTAATTCTTTGTGGAGTGTATAACTGACTCCTCTTCGATTCCGAATCCTGTCTAGCCCATCTCTTAAAACGGTTATTTAAAAGCAAATAAATAACTGCGAGAGCACAGATAAACATTAAAACAAACAGAACTACTACCCCGACTACAATGAACAAAAATTTGTATTTTGCAAAATGAATTACAAACGTGGTGCTATTACTGTCTGCCAAATGTGTTGTAAAAATCGGAACAGTACCTGTGACAGGAAATGAATTACTCATTGTAATATTGATTTGCCGTTCATAGAGGCCAAAAGTAGTGTTAGTCCTGCATGTGACTGGTGGAATTATCTCGAAAGATGATATATTTTGTATCATGAATGTAAAAACAGACCCGGCATGTATCTCATCAGCATCAGGCTTCAAAAGCCGTTGACCAAAATAACAATGTAAATCAAAGTCAAGATGGTTAATATTCTCGATTGATGAAACAAATGTACAAGCAATCTGAACCATCAGTTTCTGATTTTCCATGTAACTGGTGTATTTTTGTTCAAGTTTAAGATATGCATTTGAACCATTTTGCTCTGTCATGTCTATAGTAGATTTAGTCGTCGTTATCATGCGTTTGCATTGATTCCATACCGAACTGAGAATAGTGATTCTCGACGTCTTGTATGCCAGTCCCTGGGAATTGGCTGCTGAGCAAGTAATGGAAACCTCGACATTTTGAGGGTTCGAAGCCATAGAACAGTTAATATTTAGATTCAATTCGTTTGATCTTATGCTGCAGCCTTCGAAATACCCTTGAGGGAAACAAGCCCAAGAAAATGAGAACACCTCAGGATATCCTTTAGCAAAACATGAAACAGCTTTCAAATCATCAAGATGTCGAATGATCAATGTAGATGGCTTTACTCTAACACTTGGTGGGTGATAGACTATGAATGGCCCAATAAGGCAATGGAGTGTACGATCAGGAAATACAGATTCGCTTGTTACGAGACAAGTAATGTTCATGTCATGCATGTCCTTAGTAAGATTTAGGTCTTGGGCAATAGTCCTTGTCGTAATCGTTTCCTTCAGTCTTGGTTGAGGGATGCTGAAAGGCATCGATTTCACAAGAACAAAACCCATATCAACGGCCGGCTTGCTTTTCGGTGAAGAACAATTGATTGTTATGGTATCGCCGATTTCAAAAGCCATTGGATTCTGCGGATGACATTCTACCTCATTCTGAGTGGGAAAGTTTTGGACAATTGTCCTCCCTCTCTGTGAAAAATAGCATCCTGATGATGGACCTCTTGTTAACGTGCAGCGGAAGAACTGAGTTGTATCCCCATCATTGTGGACAATAACAGTTGAAGTGAAAACATGAGTACTTTCATTGAATTGCTTTACGAAATGCTTATGGTAAACATCGTCAACGATGTCCCAGGTCACTGAGTCGAGATTCGGGTTGAACTTTGAGACAGAACATGTGAAGGATGCATTCTCTCCCTCACGGATGATCTGATCTGTCGGTTGTATCAGGAATACATCATTTGAAGCAACTACACACATTGACGAAACAAATGGACTCTGGTGAAATAAAATGAATAACAAAATAACTGTCTTTGATCTTGATAGGTGTTCCATATCGAGGATGTATGATTATAGTATTAGAAATTAGTGATGTAGCTCTGCAAGATTAAGATATCTGTGTGTTCTTGTTCCTGGTCTACCTCCAATTACTGTGATCTTTGAAATACATCTCCTTGTTCACTTTTTTCTCTTTTATAATGGTACATGTAATCGATCACAAGAAGCGTACTTGATAGTAAGATGAAACTGTGCAAAACAGCCCTATTATCGAAAGTGTGAATTCTTGAATGTTGAAGTGTTGTTGGCAGAATAAATGCGCACATCATATTGAACAATGATCAAGTAATCATGGTAATGAAATATAGATATTAATGTCTAACATTTTAGCGTGTGACTGGGCTAGCTAACTTAAAGGCCAAGTCCGCCCTAGTGTAAAGTTGATTTGAATAAACAGAGTAAAATTAAACAAGCATAACAGTGAAAATTTTATAGAAATCGGATGTAAAATAAAAAAGTTACGTCATTTTAAAGTTTTGCATTGTTTCATGAAACAGTGATATGTATAACATGGGCGGTATGCAAATAAGTGAGCCGATGATGTCACACACTCACTTATCATTATGTATTTTATTATATGATATTACAAATATTTCATTTTACTGATCCAATAATGTAAAGCGTGGTTTGACTCCTCATGAAATGTGTAAGAACATCGTTACTTTATCTTATTTTTTTACAAGGAAGGGATTCTTTATTATCACATCTATAAAAATTGAAATATTTCAAATTTCATACAATGAAATACATAACAAAAAGTGAGTGTGTGATGTCATCGGCTCACTCATTTGCATACAGTTCATGTTATGTATATCACTGTTTCTTGAAACAATGCAAAACTTATTTTACATCTGTTTTCTATAAAATTTTCACTATTATGCTTGTTTAATTTTACTCTATTTATTCAAATCAACTTGACATTAGGGTGGACTTGGCCTTTAAATTGTAAAGATTTCCAAGGAGTGGTAACAGTACACATTATTGGTATGGGGAATATACTACATGAATATTGACTGCTTGGAGGGGCACAGTTAAAACTATTTCCCAAGGTGATCTCGAATCTGTTCTGTGCCTCAAATGAAGTCGAGAAATGTACAAAATGGTAGGGAATGGGGAGAAAGAGGGAGGGGAGAGCGAGAGAGATGGAGAGAATTAAAGAGAGAGAGAGAGAAGTTCGCAACTAAAAGGTGATAAAACAAACCAAAAAACTTGAAATGCGCAACTTGGTAGGGAGAAGGAGAAAAGCGGAGATAGAGAGAGAGAGAGAGAGAGAGACCTATAGAGAGAAGAGAAGAGAAGTACATGTGTACTTTTATTGAAATGCTTTACAAAATGCTTATGGTATACATCGTCAACGATGTCCCAGGTCACTGAGTCGAGATTCGGGTTGAACTTTAATTGGGACAGAACATGTGAAGGATGCATTTTCTCCCTCACGGGTGATCTGATCTGTCGGTTGTATCAGAACGCCATTGAAGCAACTATACACACGTAGACGAAACAAAATAAATAAAACGGCAAATAATTGTGAAAATGATAGGTGTTCCATATCGAGGCTGTATGATTCAGGTTTTAGAAATCAGCAAATGTAGGTGGGCAAGATAAAGATATCTGTCTGTTGATGTTAAAGGTCTGCCTCAACATATTGCATTTGACAATTTGCGTCTGTGATCTTGCAGAAAAATCTCCGAATTCATTTTCTTTCTCTCTTATTATGGTATAGGTAATCAATCACAAGAAGTGTACTAGATAATAAGATATAGTGCAAAGAAGCCCTACGATCGAAAGTGGGAATTCTTGAATGTTGAATTGTTGTTGTCAGAATAAATGCGCTGTCACATCATGCTGAACCATGATCATTCAAATGATTAAATATATGAATAAAAGAAAATAATATATATGCATTCAAGTATGTGATTGGGTTACCAATGAGAAGAAACAATTCTGAAATTATAACGATTTCTTTGTAGTGGTAATAGTAATAGTACACATTATCTGTTGGTGAATATTTCACAAATATTGACTGCTTTGAGGGGCAAGGTTAAAACTATTGCCCAAGGTGATCTCGAATCTGTTCTGTGCCACGAGACGAAGTGGAACTAGAACTGCAATCGTATCAGAACGATGTGCATGCAATGTCGTCCATATCTTCTATTTTGTTGAGAAGTTGACAGGTGAAATATAAAGATATCCATGGTAAAACATGACATAAAATAAGATGGGAGAAAATAATGCATACTGTGAAATTAGGAGATGACAGAATCATGAAAACAAAGAATAGCATATTAAGGAAAGGTAAAATAGAAGATGATAGCAACGATGAAAAAGTATTAGAAATATCCCTCTCCACCCAAATGCAAATGGGTACCTGGCAATTGCGGGGGTAATAATAATTGCAGGGCCCTCAGAAGGAACAGCATTGAAGCTGATGAGGTTTCCCTGGGGAAACAAAATTATTATTGTTATTACTATTACTATTATGATGATGATGGTGATGATGATTAATGGTGATGATGATAATGGTGATGACAATAATGATGATGATGATGGTGCCCGCCCTGACCCAAATGGCTTTTCCACTGGTTCCGTTGCACGTGGCTTCAACACAATGAAGCATATTAAACTACGCGCGGCACATCGGGGTTGTGTGGTATTTAACATAACATATAAGGAAAGGAAGAAATCAAAGATCATAGAACAATGACAGACAGTAGGGTAAAACATATATAAAAAGACAAGATGACAGAAGGATGGAAACAAAGAATAACATAGGGAAAGGTTAAGGTAGAAGGATAAAATGTCTTTCCATTGGCTCTGGCCACGTGGCTTCCACACTATATGTGAGGCATAGTATACCACGCCCATTGGCGTAGACAGGTCCTCATACCTGGGGGTATGATTTCCCCGAAGGGTCAGATATATATATATATATATATATATATATATAAATATATATATATATATATATATATATATATATATATATATATATATATACATATATATATACATATAAATAAATATATATATATATATATATATATATATATATATATATATATATACATATATATATATATTGTGTGTGTTGGGTGAGGGTGTGTAAACATGTATATGGTTTTTCTCTTTACATATCCAAGATACAACTTTAGCATCATGCTTTGCAATTTTGTAGTATGATTTGAATATTAAGCTAGCGAGCAAAGCGAGCGAGCAAACAATAGCAATTACAATGTGATTGCAAAATTTTACAATGAAAATTTATTTAATAAGCTGTACTTTTAATACGAGCGAGCGTAGCGAGCGAGCATTTGGGAATAATGGCTCTAAAAGCCCCGTCTTAACAGACACTTTTTAAAACGCCTTGACCGGGTTGATACCGGGTTAGATTTCTTTACCCCTTCCTGTAATAAGCCGCTCCTACTGAGGTGTTGACCGGAATCTACCCGTTATAATTTTGCCAAAATTTGACTGGGTCCAACAAGGGTCAAAGCACGACTCTACCCCTGCTAATTCCGGACAGCCGTTCTGTTAAGCCGCTCTCGGGGTAGTTTCTGACCGGACAGCTCGACATTGCGCAATGACTCGAACTCGATTCTCGTGAAATATCACATTCCCCGCGTTTTGAATCTCCCGCGCGCGCGACAGGAAGTCATGCAGTTCTAAACGTTACTATGGGAACCTACCCGGTTAGGTTTTCAGCGAACGTCTGTTAAGACGGCGCGCCGGGGTGGACCACCCGTGGTTTTATCACCTGCTGCCCCGCTTTTTTAACCCGGCATCAGTCCCGACTCCGTCCGGACGCGGTCTATTAAAACGGGGCTTTTGTCACTTTGGATTAGGGGCACATGTTATGGAAAATGGAAACGTGGTACTTATAATGGGGAAAAGGACACCTCAATTATTAGAAAAATAAATGAATGTGTATGAAAGGTAGAAAAGGCAGTTCATCACAGGTTAAAAGGGGCACTTATAACACCTGAAAAGGGGCATTAATAAGAACGGGAAAATGTTCTTATGTAAAGTAGAAAAATTAAATCAGTGTCTATATATTACAAAGAAAAAAAATGACTTGTTACATTAAAAGGAATAAAAGGGATTATAAGGGGGAAATGCTCTCGTTGAAATAGGAGCATTTATCAAAGGTAAGGTGAGGGATGAGGTATAATTATCAAAATGGGCACTTAAAAGAATATGAAACTGGGATTTACTCGAAAGAAAAATGGGGGTACTTATCTGAAGTTGATGGGAAAAGAAGGGGCACTGTCCCCAAATGCAACGCCCGGAGCGGTGCTTCTGACCGGGCCTACATGTTATGATTGTCATTTCATAATTCTATGTATAGTTGGGTGATGATGACACAGGTCATCATCATCCTCAATAAATATTGGGTGTGATGTATTCCCTCTTTCTCCACCACATTCGATTCCACCACATTTCCACCACATTTCATTTCAGTTTTGCAACACCCCCCCCCCCCCCCCCCTCCATTAAAACAAGATTATACCCCCATATCACTCCAAGATCAACACCCATGTTGTATAATTTGAAGTAGATGGTTTTCACTTTCTAGTGGTGTCAAAATATATCGGGAAAAATCAGAAGCCACGACAGCACTGTAGATAAATATTAATAAATTCACATAAATCTACAATATTGTACACAGATATATAACATTTATATTGAAATAAAGAATATATAACAATAAAATTAATAGATATAATATATCAAATAATATATTATTAACAACATAATATAGAAGTGTATATTTTCCACCACTTTTTTTTTTTTTTTTTTGGTGGGGTGAAACCTGGGGGGGGGGGGGGATGTTTGTACACACCATCCCCCCACCCGAAAAGTTGGGGGATGCATACCCCCACCCCCCCCCCCCCCCCCCACCCCCCGCTATCTACGCCCCTGACCACACCACAATCGGCTTTGTGTAGAATTGTACTGAAGAAAATATCCTTAAATGACATAAACTGAAATGATTTTCTTTCCTATTAACTTGGTTTTGGGGGGGGGGTTCTTTATGTGCCGTATTTGGTATCATAGGAAAGAGCATTTCATGGCCGTCATTTTGAGACCACTCACATATTTTTATGACAATCCTATCGAAGCGTGTGAGTATAATAATAAATTTATAGAACAAAATGGCGTCTTAAATGTCACGCTTGACCAGTTTTCAAAATTCGGCTTCGAGATTCTCTTCATTTTGCCTCAAAGAATGTGCCTGCAAAATTTCAAGAAAAATAAAGATCGTTCAGGGGGTCAAAGTTTGGAAACCGATTTGCCCCATAGACAATACGGGTAATGCATGGGCGGAAACTCTCCAGGATCCGTATTATGACCTGCTTACATCGCGATTTACTGAAAATTTTCTGCGAGACCATATACCGAGGGGAATTTCATTGCGGTCATTTTTAACCGACTGCCATTATCGCGCCACTTAAAATAAGCATATTATTCAATATTATGTAATGCAGGTAAACTGAGGTTTTTCCGCAATAATTTTGCGATGACGTCATCAGTTTTTATTAGATTTGGCTGACAGTTGTCATAAACATATATACACATACCGACCAAATTTCAAAGATGTAGGTTAAACGTTCGCAAAATTTAGAGCAAGCTGAAATTATATCGGCATTTCCGTAAATACCGTGATTTTTACGGGGCCGTTTTCGCAAAGTCGGTCAGTGATAAGGTATATATTTTTTTTTATTTGGCTGAAAAGGGTACATCTTGAAGTATCTAAATCCAAAAAGGGTACGGGTTTACCCAAGAATGACGGAGATACAGCCACAAGAAGATAGTCAGTTTGAAAACTTTAGAGGGCGCTATTTATATCATGCGTAATCATTGATGTATGAAATTTGGCAGGGATACGTGCAATGAGGAGACCAAGACACAGTGTAAATATGAGACAAAAATGAATTGATATGAGAAAGTTACAGGAATTTTTCATATTCGGGAGTGAATATTTCAAGGAATTTAACGTTTTTCAAAATTGAAGAACCGGAACTGCAATACCGTGCTAGATCAAGAGCGCACGATAAATTGCAAAGGCATCGTTCGCCCTGAATCTAGGACGAAACTACTGTTCCGGTTGCTCAATTTTCCACAAAGACTGGACAGGCGTAATTTGTCATGTGCAATTGTTAATCTCCGTCCTAGAATCCCGCGAACGTTGCTAATGCGAAAACTCCCTAATAAGGGATTTTGGACACGTGCCCCCTCAATCAGAGAAAGGGAGAGAGAAAAGGGGAAGATAAAATGCTGCGACCCCTCCTATACCCTCCTCCTTTATGACATATTAATTTTGCATTCCATCCACCAAGTAAGATCCGCCCCCTCCCCCCCCCCCCCCCCAGTGTTTGGACACACGCTACGCCACTGCAAGAAACTGTTGGACAAGCGTTTCATCGCGTGCTACTTACCCAGGGCCAGCTCATGATGCCCTTTGTTATGCACTGAGACATGGGCACAAATCCAGGGGGACAGGGGGGATAAGTTCCCCCCCCCCTCCCCACCTTTTTGAAGATAAGCGAATTTCCCCGGCCCCCCCCCCCTCCACCTTTTTGAATAACCTTTTTTTTTTTCCTTCTTCTTCTTCTTTTTTTTTTTTTTTTTTTTTTTTTGCTTTTTAGAGAATTTTAGAGGAAAACTAGACCCCAAAAACGTGATAACCTTTTTTTTTTTTTTTGGGGGGGGGGGGGTTGTCAGAAAAAAAATTCAGACATTTCGGACAGGTACAAAAGTTAAATCATGTTGAATGTTGAATGTTGAAATAGATTATTACACATGTGTTCGTTTCAAGGTTCAAGTTGCTTGTATCATCAAACTTGTTTGGTTTATTTTCCAATGTTCAACTTTAGAGAAGGCATTGTCGGCAGTGATATAAAAAGTATGAGAGTTGAAAAATACTAAAGAGACATTTTTCCAGCATTGATTAAGGAGAATAGCGATCTGACGATGGTGTTAATTTACTGTAAAAACTAGCATGCTATTTTGACTGGTCTCATGCGTTTGATTTTTTGTTTGTTTATTTTATTTTTTCCTTATGATAATCCAAAATTATGGATTCGGTATTAATTATCTAAGCGATAAAACTAGTTCACTCATTGCTTTTTCAGTCGAGGTGTTATGGTTCTTGGCCCCACCCTTTTCCTTCTGTACATCAATGACATTATTCAAAGTGTCAATGCAGGTTCATGTAGTATTTTCGCGGATAATGTTGCAATTTACACTACAGGTAAAAATGTGAAAGACGCCGAGTTCAAATTACAGATTTGCATCAACGAGCTAGATGAGTGGTATAAAAATAACAGACTAAAGATTAATATTGATAAAACACATGTCATGGTGGTATCCTCGCGAGCTAATTATAACTCAATGGAACTAAATGTAAGTTTGAATGACACCAAATTAAAACAGGTTAATTCGGCTAGATATCTTGGTGTCAACATAGATTGTCACTTGACCTGGGATGAACATGTTAAGCAATTGTGTAAATGCCTTGCGTATAAAGTGTTCTCATTGCGAAGACTAAGCAATACCCTAAACACCTCCTTACTTAATACTCTGTATAAAGCAACCATCCAAACATGTATTGATTATGCATGTTCAGTGTGGGGTAATTGCTCGTTAAACGTGAATATATTCATCGAATTCAAAAAAGAGCTTCTTGTATAGTTTCGAAGCATTTCGGTGCACGCGACATTAGTGTTTCTAAACTATTCAAAGATTTGAAATGGCAAAATTTTGAAAGCAGAAGAGACTACTTTATTAATATGCTTATGTATCGATGCATACATGGTAATACTCCTGTGAGACTATGCAATGAAATAGAAATGTTCTGTGATAGACATGGTTTTAATACTCGTAATTCAAATTCACTAAATGTAGTCTTACCCAAACCTAATACTGAATTATTCAAGCAATCCTTTAGATATTCAGGCCCTAAAACGTGGAATTCTCTCTCTCAAATGACATGCAAAATCATCATACTCTTTCCTCATTCAAAAGGTGTTCAGATTCACATGTTCAATTCCTTTAAATATAATTATGTATGTCCCTTTGAATATTTTTTATTATGCAATAGACATGATAGACCATTTCACTTGCTCGAATGGGGAATGGCGTCCAGCCACTTGAGTGGATATTCGTGCGCTCGGGTGGAAGTTATGACATCTCCGAATTTCCTAAGAGATTCCGACTTTCTGATTTGGTCCGGGCTATGCAATGACTAAACAGTCCACCACGCATGGTTACTGTTTATATACCAGAGTATTTTGGTAATCGTTGATCCGTTTTTAAAGACTGTTTTAAATACTGTTTCTAGATTTTATAAATGTTATTTTGTTATTGCCATTTTATACATTGTATTCATATTCGTGCTTGTGTCAACCAATTCTAACCTTGGGGATTCCAAACCATTATTTGTTTCCTTCTTATTCAACACATATAATTAAATGATTAATTTAGTAACTTTGTTTTAGATTTTTCAGGAATGGTTGCCAGGCCTTTTAACAGGCTTTCTATATTTTCTACCCATGCATTTATATATATTTCTTTAACATTCCTATGACCTTGTGGGTGTGTTGGGGTGGATGAGAAGTGTCCGAGAGTGGTTCTGTAAGAGTATATTTGAGTGCGAGTGCGAGTACGAGTATTTCCGAGTAAGAGTATATGTTCGAGTTATGGAAATTCAAAAATCTCTATATGGTTCAAGTGAATTAGTATATCTGAGAGCGATGATGTTTGAGTGCGCGTATGTAGTGTGCATATTTTTGTGTTGGTTGTGTTGTGTGTGCATACATGTGTTTATATTATACTTGCTTAGTCTTAAGCTTCGGTCTGGCAGCTATTATCCTTATTTGTCTATTTTTCTTATTTGTCTTTCTATTGCTATTACCATAACAAAATATTTCATTAAACCCATCTCTGTTTTTTGATTCGACAAAAAATAAAAAATAAAATTTAGAATTGGAAATGTCGACAGGACATCGTTGTAAAACAGCATTTAATTGCTGATACGATTGTTTTTATCCTGTGTAAATATGTTTAAATAAATAAATAAATAAATAAATAAATAAGTGTTTATAATATAGACTGAATGATTCTGTTGTTGTTGTTGTTTGTTTTGTTGTTTTTGTTGTTGTTTTGTTGGTTTTTTTTACTTTGTCATTGTTTTTATAATCATTATTATTATCATCATCATCAGCTTTCTTTTTTTTTTTGGTTCTTTTTTTTCTTTTTCTTTTTCTTTTTCTTCTTCTTCTTCTTCTTCTTCTTTTTCTTCTTCTTCTTCTTTTTCTTCTTCTTCTTCTTCATCTTCTTCTCCTCCTTCTTCTTCTTCTTCTTCTTCTTCTTCTTCTTCTTCTTCTTCTTCTTCTTCTTCTTCTTCTTCTTCTCCTCCTCCTCTTTCTTCTTCTTCTTCTTTCCCCGGCTTCTTTCTTTTCATCTTTCACCCAGTATGAAACATGTGAAGGCTATAATACTGTTTAAAAGGATTTCGTTGTTAAAACTAAGTTTTAAGTGTGTTTTGATATCACCATCTTCGCATTTAGTGTTATGTTTGTCACAGGAGCAATGCATAGACAATCTTGGACAAATACCAAGAAATAGATAAATAGGTTTTCTTTAGACAATAGGTCATTATACATACAGCGAAATGTTTTTATCTTTATAGTGTTTCATCGCGTGCGTAGTACCAGTAAATATTGCCCGTGTATGTATTTTAAGCAAACAGTAATACAAGTTTTCGGATGTTTCATTGATTTTTTTAGTTTATTATTAATATTTGACAAACTCACAATTTATAGTACAAATAAAACTTTGATCTGTATTTACACATTGTCATAGCTTTTTGCTCGTTTCAAGTTTCACGTTATTTGTACCAACATACTTAATGATTTTTATCTTCAAGATTCAAATTGTTCACACGTATGCGAAAAAAAAATATGAGAAAGAGATATTTTAAAACATCCATTCTAAAAGAACAGTACTATTGTTAAATCTTATCGGCAGGCCTACCATTTACAAAATGATAATAATAAACTAACGAGATCGCCATAAATATAAACTTTTCTCGTCACTTTGATTTGATTTTTACTTTTCAGTTGATGATAATCGGGTATTTTTGACTATTTTTTAGACCTATTAGTCATCGTTCTATTTGATTTCAAATAAACTGGCCTCATATAGCACAAGTCAAAACTATTTGGGGTTATTTGCGTTTAAAATGTCCCTATCGATAAACACTGATTATTGAAAACGCTATTACGTTTCGCCTTGAATACCTCTGAAAGAACTGAGAAACTTATTTTACAGACGTAAAAGATCATTCAAATATGGTAAAAAGGTTAAAAATAGTGGTTCTTTCACTGCTTTCGAATAGGCGGGTTATGGTTTCCATTCTTGCCAGGTGTGTTTATCATCATGGTCCATAGCCAAAAAAATATATATATATCTATCATGTCTCCTGACCAAGGTGTAGTAACTTGGGTACCTGGAGAGATCTGTATAAAAAACGGGGCAGTGCCGTAAGATAGTCTGTTCACCCTTTGTATAATTAGAGTTGTTTGACAGGAAAAGTGCTTCCAAAATATAGTGGAAATAATAACCATTTACTGACCTACTAAAGCTTATTTCCTTTGTCCTTTGTAGTTTTTCTTCTTTTTTTTGGGGGGGGGCAAGAATAATGATAAAGTATAATGGGCTTATTGTGCAACTAAAGATATATTCTGTAATAGAATTTCCTAATTCACTTTTATCGTCCCTTTTCAGTGAGTCAGGTAAGGTAAAAAAACCGAAATAATTAGTTCTAAACTAAATGCATGTAGTGTCTGTATTGACAACTTAATAAGCATAGGCTGGGGTTGTTAGAAAAATTATCTTAAATTTTCTATCCCCATTATACCACTGCGTACCATGTTCATTTGCACTCGATCAAGAACCATCATACAAAAACATACAAACAATTACTTCCATTCTCATGATTATGAGGGTAGAAATAGAAAGTGACACCCTCTTGTAAGTCCTAAAAAAATCTGCGACTGAGCATGGAAATTCAGTGGAACCTCGTTATAACAAACTCCTTGGGACCAAGGAAATGTCCGTGTTATATTGAAACCTTGTTGTATCAGGACTAAAAAAAAACCCAATAAAATTCAAAGGAGTGGGACCAGGAAAATTACCTTGTTATGACGAGAGTTTGTTATAACAGTATACCTGTTCTATATAAGGGGGTTCCTCAGAGTCTGACTTTTTCTGGCCATCTAGCCATGTGCATCGTTAAATTTGATTTAAGCACACTTTACACCACCATCTTCAAGACTGTTCTGTTTGTCATATATGAGTATAGCACATGGAAATCTTGGATGAATAACAAGAAGTATATTTAATAGTGTTTACTTTGAGATAAAAAAGACGGCTCTTTCCGACAGTAAAGAAGTAATTTCTTCATGACTCAGCATAAAGGATTAAACTATTTGACTAAGTATGTATCGTTAAAAATGGGTTTAAGGGCGTTTTTATATCACCATCTTCAAGACTTCTGTTTGCCCTATAAGTATGAATAGCAAGAAATATCTAGATACATAAATGAGAACGCACTTTTAGACCATAAAGAAGTCGTCTTAGTGGGATATAAGTCATTATTATCGCTTGCAACTTATATATTGCCATCTCTTGTTATTTTTTTATGCAATACAAATATTGCGACATGTTTTTAATAACTGACTAAGAATAAATATTTAATCATTGATATTAAACAAAGGCAGAATTTACAGCATATACAGTGTATATTAAATCAAATTTGATCCGATTTTATTACACAGTTGATTGTTCGTTTCAAGGTTCAAGGTGCTCATATCATTATCAGGTTTGGTTTTACCTTTCAAGGTTCAAGTTTAGAGAAGGCATTGCAGACGTGAATATACTGTATGTTAAATTATGAGAGAATTGAAAAATACTATAAGGAGTTATTTTTACAGCAAATAGAATACCTATCTGAAAGGTTCTATGAATGGTTTGATGGTTTATTTTACCTGACTGCTAAGAAAGCAGGGTTGTAAACAGCTGATTTTTGTGAAACAGGATGGTGAAAGTTTGAAAGAAATCGGACAAAAAATGAGAAAGTAATGAATGTTATTTTTACCCAATTCAACTATAAAATGAATATAATTTCACCTGAATTATATATGGTTTGAGAATACGGGATAAGTTTGTCTAGGGGTTCGAGGTTGGCCTTCGACGAGAAATGGGAACGGGACAATCCAGTATGGTAGTTTGAACATTTAGACTGGATCAATAATCATCATCCAAAAACATACTGACTATTTTCATCCGCTCCCTTCCCCCAAATATTTTCTGTATATATATGGAATTATGTAAATTCAACAACCTGATCCTTTTTCATCTCTGTTTTTGTTTCAATGCAAGTGTGCGTGGGTCTAAGGCGTTTACATAACTCTACCATAGAGGCCAGTCTTCAAGAGTCTAGAATTTTCGATTCGGAAAATCAGAATTAACAGAAAACTGAAATCGGAAATCAGAGCGTCTTGCGATTTTCATTTTCACAACGGGAAAAGAAAATCGTTGAACAGATATCGTTTTGTGATTTGCACATTTCATCTTGAAAAGTGAAAATGAAAGTAGTTAAATAATACATTAAACAAATGATTTCATTTTATTCCGTAATATAATACGTGAAAGAGAAGAACGAATTATCCTAGTGATTCTTCGCTTAGTGTCTCATTTGGGCCTTCTCAATCGTGAAATAGATTGGTGTTTCACATAGTATAATCTTTCAAACATAGAAATAAATAAATAGCATTTAATTGCTGATACGATTGTTTTTATCCTGTGTAAATATGTTTAAATAAATAAATAAATAAATAAATAAATAAGTGTTTATAATATAGACTGAATGATTCTGTTGTTGTTGTTGTTTGTTTTGTTGTTTTTGTTGTTGTTTTGTTGGTTTTTTTTACTTTGTCATTGTTTTTATAATCATTATTATTATCATCATCATCAGCTTTCTTTCTTTTTTTTGGTTCTTTTTTTTTCTTTTTCTTTTTCTTTTTCTTCTTCTTCTTCTTCTTCTTCTTTTTCTTCTTCTTCTTCTTTTTCTTCTTCTTCTTCTTCATCTTCTTCTCCTCCTTCTTCTTCTTCTTCTTCTTCTTCTTCTTCTTCTTCTTCTTCTTCTTCTTCTTCTTCTTCTTCTTCTTCTTCTTCTCCTCCTCCTCTTTCTTCTTCTTCTTCTTTCCCCGGCTTCTTTCTTTTCATCTTTCACCCAGTATGAAACATGTGAAGGCTATAATACTGTTTAAAAGGATTTCGTTGTTAAAACTAAGTTTTAAGTGTGTTTTGATATCACCATCTTCGCATTTAGTGTTATGTTTGTCACAGGAGCAATGCATAGACAATCTTGGACAAATACCAAGAAATAGATAAATAGGTTTTCTTTAGACAATAGGTCATTATACATACAGCGAAATGTTTTTATCTTTATAGTGTTTCATCGCGTGCGTAGTACCAGTAAATATTGCCCGTGTATGTATTTTAAGCAAACAGTAATACAAGTTTTCGGATGTTTCATTGATTTTTTTAGTTTATTATTAATATTTGACAAACTCACAATTTATAGTACAAATAAAACTTTGATCTGTATTTACACATTGTCATAGCTTTTTGCTCGTTTCAAGTTTCACGTTATTTGTACCAACATACTTAATGATTTTTATCTTCAAGATTCAAATTGTTCACACGTATGCGAAAAAAAAATATGAGAAAGAGATATTTTAAAACATCCATTCTAAAAGAACAGTACTATTGTTAAATCTTATCGGCAGGCCTACCATTTACAAAATGATAATAATAAACTAACGAGATCGCCATAAATATAAACTTTTCTCGTCACTTTGATTTGATTTTTACTTTTCAGTTGATGATAATCGGGTATTTTTGACTATTTTTTAGACCTATTAGTCATCGTTCTATTTGATTTCAAATAAACTGGCCTCATATAGCACAAGTCAAAACTATTTGGGGTTATTTGCGTTTAAAATGTCCCTATCGATAAACACTGATTATTGAAAACGCTATTACGTTTCGCCTTGAATACCTCTGAAAGAACTGAGAAACTTATTTTACAGACGTAAAAGATCATTCAAATACGGTAAAAAGGTTAAAAATAGTGGTTCTTTCACTGCTTTCGAATAGGCGGGTTATGGTTTCCATTCTTGCCAGGTGTGTTTATCATCATGGTCCATAGCCAAAAAAATATATATATATCTATCATGTCTCCTGACCAAGGTGTAGTAACTTGGGTACCTGGAGAGATCTGTATAAAAAACGGGGCAGTGCCGTAAGATAGTCTGTTCACCCTTTGTATAATTAGAGTTGTTTGACAGGAAAAGTGCTTCCAAAATATAGTGGAAATAATAACCATTTACTGACCTACTAAAGCTTATTTCCTTTGTCCTTTGTAGTTTTTCTTCTTTTTTTTTTGGGGGGGGGGGGCAAGAATAATGATAAAGTATAATGGGCTTATTGTGCAACTAAAGATATATTCTGTAATAGAATTTCCTAATTCACTTTTATCGTCCCTTTTCAGTGAGTCAGGTAAGGTAAAAAAACCGAAATAATTAGTTCTAAACTAAATGCATGTAGTGTCTGTATTGACAACTTAATAAGCATAGGCTGGGGTTGTTAGAAAAATTATCTTAAATTTTCTATCCCCATTATACCACTGCGTACCATGTTCATTTGCACTCGATCAAGAACCATCATACAAAAACATACAAACAATTACTTCCATTCTCATGATTATGAGGGTAGAAATAGAAAGTGACACCCTCTTGTAAGTCCTAAAAAAATCTGCGACTGAGCATGGAAATTCAGTGGAACCTCGTTATAACAAACTCCTTGGGACCAAGGAAATGTCCGTGTTATATTGAAACCTTGTTGTATCAGGACTAAAAAAAAACCCAATAAAATTCAAAGGAGTGGGACCAGGAAAATTACCTTGTTATGACGAGAGTTTGTTATAACAGTATACCTGTTCTATATAAGGGGGTTCCTCAGAGTCTGACTTTTTCTGGCCATCTAGCCATGTGCATCGTTAAATTTGATTTAAGCACACTTTACACCACCATCTTCAAGACTGTTCTGTTTGTCATATATGAGTATAGCACATGGAAATCTTGGATGAATAACAAGAAGTATATTTAATAGTGTTTACTTTGAGATAAAAAAGACGGCTCTTTCCGACAGTAAAGAAGTAATTTCTTCATGACTCAGCATAAAGGATTATACTATTTGACTAAGTATGTATCGTTAAAAATGGGTTTAAGGGCGTTTTTATATCACCATCTTCAAGACTTCTGTTTGCCCTATAAGTATGAATAGCAAGAAATATCTAGATACATAAATGAGAACGCACTTTTAGACCATAAAGAAGTCGTCTTAGTGGGATATAAGTCATTATTATCGCTTGCAACTTATATATTGCCATCTCTTGTTATTTTTTTATGCAATACAAATATTGCGACATGTTTTTAATAACTGACTAAGAATAAATATTTAATCATTGATATTAAACAAAGGCAGAATTTACAGCATATACAGTGTATATTAAATCAAATTTGATCCGATTTTATTACACAGTTGATTGTTCGTTTCAAGGTTCAAGGTGCTCATATCATTATCAGGTTTGGTTTTACCTTTCAAGGTTCAAGTTTAGAGAAGGCATTGCAGACGTGAATATACTGTATGTTAAATTATGAGAGAATTGAAAAATACTATAAGGAGTTATTTTTACAGCAAATAGAATACCTATCTGAAAGGTTCTATGAATGGTTTGATGGTTTATTTTACCTGACTGCTAAGAAAGCAGGGTTGTAAACAGCTGATTTTTGTGAAACAGGATGGTGAAAGTTTGAAAGAAATCGGACAAAAAATGAGAAAGTAATGAATGTTATTTTTACCCAATTCAACTATAAAATGAATATAATTTCACCTGAATTATATATGGTTTGAGAATACGGGATAAGTTTGTCTAGGGGTTCGAGGTTGGCCTTCGACGAGAAATGGGAACGGGACAATCCAGTATGGTAGTTTGAACATTTAGACTGGATCAATAATCATCATCCAAAAACATACTGACTATTTTCATCCGCTCCCTTCCCCCAAATATTTTCTGTATATATATGGAATTATGTAAATTCAACAACCTGATCCTTTTTCATCTCTGTTTTTGTTTCAATGCAAGTGTGCGTGGGTCTAAGGCGTTTACATAACTCTACCATAGAGGCCAGTCTTCAAGAGTCTAGAATTTTCGATTCGGAAAATCAGAATTAACAGAAAACTGAAATCGGAAATCAGAGCGTCTTGCGATTTTCATTTTCACAACGGGAAAAGAAAATCGTTGAACAGATATCGTTTTGTGATTTGC
Organism: Heliocidaris tuberculata; assembly: GCA_025618425.1. Lineage (NCBI taxonomy): Eukaryota > Metazoa > Echinodermata > Echinoidea > Camarodonta > Echinometridae > Heliocidaris > Heliocidaris tuberculata. Next base: position 43,285,107 of record CM046837.1, read on the forward strand.
ACATTTCATCTTGAAAAGTGAAAATGAAAGTAGTTAAATAATACATTAAACAAATGATTTCATTTTATTCCGTAATATAATACGTGAAAGAGAAGAACGAATTATCCTAGTGATTCTTCGCTTAGTGTCTCATTTGGGCCTTCTCAATCGTGAAATAGATTGGTGTTTCACATAGTATAATCTTTCAAACATAGAAATCAGATCAATAGTTTATGCATGAATTATAAAGAATAAAGATGTCCAAACACTTTCAATCGAAACACAGTAAGGCGAAAAATTTTGCTCGCTCTCTTGCAAATATCTATGACTCATAGTGATGTTGTTAAAATGAAATGAAATTAAATGCATATTTTGCAAATTATGAATAGATGGGTGAAAGTAACATCAGACGACTTATAATAATACCCCCCCCCCCACTCCCTACAACCCTTCCGACGCAAATTAGCGGCCTGAAAAGTGATTTTTTTCTTGATCGCATTGGCTCGGATGTTTTTGCCCCCCCCCCCCCCCCCCCAAGCCAAAGTCTAATCAAATTGCTTTGGCGGGGTGAAATTAATACGATGCACAAAAGCTCTAAGTATTTAGCGTAATCTCTGGGCAATATTGTTCTTATTTAGTAACATCAAAATGTCAGTGTTATTGGAATAGGATGATTCCAAAAGTCATCTCCTTTGCGCGTTTGTTACGTAGATGAAAATACTTGAATGAATATCAACCTGAATGAATTAACAGGATATATTATAAAATATAAACAAATAATTAAACAAAAAACAACATTAGATATAAGGCTTTTTATTTCTATTTATTTGGTATTATCGAAAGTAAGTGTCAGGAAATCATCTCCATCACGTTCGTGACGAAGATCGTTCGTAGCCCAATAACTGCTTATGTACAGCCCATCTCAGCTGCGATAGAGCTGTTGTCTGGGATCATATCATTTTGCTGAGTAGGGTCCTTTACTATCACAATTGATTTGTTTTAAAGATTAAAATGTAATTCGGCAGGTTCGGAAATGACGCTTGATAAAGGTATGAACTGGGTTTGTGACAAATAATGCATGATTAATATATTTTTTTGATGAATCTGGGAGAAGACCGGGTTTATCATTCACCAACTAATGTTACACAGTCCACAAAAACGTCACTAGATCGCTTTGTTTAAGTCGTAGATGGCGCTCTGAAGCTTTGTAACGCGGAGCCATACATGATTTATGTGACGGAGATGATGCAAAATCTAGGGGAACAAAACCTCAGAGACACATTTTTTTCTCTCTCTTATAGGGACATATCTGTCATTATAATTTTAACTAAACAGGTAACCCAATTCATAAGGACATATTTGGGCGAACAAGATGCATCCATGTTGAAATGCGACAGTATAATTATTTGTGTGTGTGTGCTACCATCGGAACAGGCGGGGGGTGGGTGGGGGCGGACGGACCTATTATCAGAGAAAAATAGAGTGATTTATTATTTTCCAGATTTTTGGACCTTCTAACATAAACAGGGTGAAAATAAAAAATAAAGAATTACGAATGTATGGTATGCCAGCATCGGGACACAGAAGGAGACACAGTTTAGCGAATAATCACCCTTTTGATTTCTCCACACGCAGAAGATAACCTCACATGAGTGGTCCCGCCCTCACGACTTAAGACATTGAAGGTATGGATTGCACATTGTGGAAAGTTAACTCTTATTTGAATACATTTTCCCCTCTCTGTTTAAAAAACTTGTTAATATTGCTTAAATTAGCACTTTTTCGTTCTTTTTTCTTTTGATTTAAGGACTAACTATTTTTACTTCTTTTTAAACAGGGGTCCATGAAACACAAGCCATGCTTACTTAATAGACTCCTCCACTTATGTTTTCCTTTACAGTTACAATGTTTACAATTATCGCTTTATAAGTGTAAACCATAACCTGATAACCAATCTCATTGAATGATGTTCTGTAATAGCTATGTTTCAATTCATATATTTGTTAGTTCCTGTTCTGAAGGTTCATATGTACTGTTTAATTTTTTTAAAAGATATATATGTTTGCGGAAAATCAATAAACTTTGAAACTTTGAAACATTTCCATGTATTTTTTTTTAAAGAAAACAAGTGCTATCTACCATACCTAAGTATATTCAACTGATACAGTATGTATATATAGGCACTACTTTCGATGTGTGTGTTGCATAATAAACCAAAGTTCAATAGAGGTGTGATATTTTGGGGGGTTTTCTCCTTCTTCCTTTTGTCTGTTTGTTTGTTTAGTGGGTGTAATGATATGGAGTACAACAAGGAAGTTACAACACTCAGTGATATCGCGGGGCTTCGCATTGCTATGGAGCTATTCATGAAATCACTCAATCAAACGATCATGATCAGTTGTGCGCTTATTTTCTATGATTCTAAATATTTTTTCCGGTAATGCTTAGCATAGTTTTCTCTAGATTCTATGACACCAGAATCCAAAGATGTTGTATACTCAAATTTGTAACACATATACATTATATACACATATTTCCTCGCCTCTCTCTCTCTCTCTCTCTCTCTATCTCTCTCTCTCTCTCTCTCTCTCTCTCTCTCTCTCTCTGGGCTTTGCTAAAGGACTACATTGTATGCCTTGTTGATATATATTAGCCCGATGACTACTGAATTCACAATTTGCCATAAGTTTAATACAGGGACCACCCCGTTCCCATAAACGATGGGCTGACCTTCTCACTCTCTTTTGTTGTTGTTGTTGTTGTTGTTGTTGTTGTTGTTGTTGTTTTGTTTTGTTTTTTTGTCATTGCCATTGTATTCTGTCCACTCTAAAGGATTAAATGGACAGATAAAATTAAAGTGGAATCAAAATAGAACATGAATATCTCAATGCTAAGCATCGATTGCAAATTTATTTCTAAACGAACCCGAAATAAACCGAGATGAACTGAAATGGAGTCTATAGAAAAAAGACAAACAAAAATCGAAAGGCCCGGCGGGATTCCCACGGAAATATTCTTCTTCTTCTACTAAAGTTTACTTTCGCCTTTGTAACTGGACAAAAATATCGATAAACTACAATTTACTTATAGGCTTATTGTGCAATTAAAATAGCGTCGTAAATAATTTTTCTTTTAATCTACTTTCATTACTTTCATTGTACATGTTCCTTGAGTCACGTAAGGTAAAATACGAAATAATCAAAATTGTAAACAAAATACTTCTAGCGTCTGTGTTGACATGACAATCTAATAAGCAACGCTAAACTGTATTATGGGTCATGAAAAAAAAAAATAAATGCAACACTTTTAAAAATCTGTACCGTTATCTATACTGTAATGCAGGGACAGTATACCAATCATATTTGTATTCTTGTAAATGTATGGTTTTTTATATTCGCGACTTGTCTTTGTTTAGTCTCACTCACTCCTCCTCCCCCCCCCCAAAAAAAAACCCCCTCTCTCTCTCTCTTCCTTTCTCTCTCTCTCTCTCTCTCTCTCTCTCTCTCTTTCTTTCTCCCCTCCCCCCTTCCTGTTGGTAAAATGATAATATATGATAGTCCCTGTTTGGTCACATAAATGTCTATTTCACACATTAGGTTATCTAAATGTTGTCAATCTTTTTGACTAGAATATTTACATGTATTCTTTGAGAATGACCCAGTGAATTCACTTCAATCAATAAAATGAAATATGAGTTTGTTCATTGAGCCCAGGTAATGTTATCGTTTGTAGAAAATTATGAATTATGGAAGAGTTGCTAATTTGTATGGGTTATACCTGGAAAGGACCTTACCGAGTAGGAAAGGCATGAATGTATTACAGCTATATAGGGGTTGTTATCCCAGTCATGTTCATTTGCACTCTATCAATAACTATCATACAAAAACATACAAACAATATTACTACCATTCTGATGCGCTCTCATCGTCAACTTTATAAGGGTAGAAATAGAAAGTGTGTAGGCGTAGCCAGGGGGGTCAGGGGTCCATACCCCCCCCCCTATTCAGCCCCTTAAAAAAAAAAGCGAGAACGAAAAAGCGGGGAAAGTGAGAGAAAAAAGCCTTAAAAAGGCGCTACAATCTTTCTCTCAGAATTTGCTAAAACGTCAAAGTTTTTGCGCTTCACGCGGGAAGGGGGAAACTCCCCCCTCACTGCACCCACCCGTTACATACAGTGCAGTATTGCGTCCAAATAATTGAAAAGCAGCGCTTCAAACTAACTTTCCGCCTAAAAAAGGGTGCTACGAGCCGTTAACTTTCTTTCTAATTTGCTATAAAACGTAAGAGCTTTCGCGGGAAGCGGGGAAACTCCACCCCCCCCCCCCTCCCTGCACCAACCGGCCCCTGGATACAGTGCAGTTTATGACGAGAGTTTGTTATAACAGTGTACTTTATAACGACGTTCCACTGTACTGTTTGACTAGCCGTGTGCATCGCTAAAAATTAGTTTAAGCGCATTTTTACTCCATCATCTAGTGGCGTATCCAGTGATTCTGACGCTCGGGGCAAGAAATTGCGCCACCCCCTGCCCCAACCTATCTAGGTTATTGTACACGCGAGGGTACAAAGCCATCGAGCGGGCATTTTCCCCCCATTTTAACCCCCCCCCCCCCCCACGAAATTTCTTATGCACTGTACCCAGGAAAATTCGCAGTATTGAGCACGGCAATAAAAGGATATAGAGATCCGAATTTTGAACATTGTTAAACGGTTTTTTATTCACTTTCTTCCCTAAAAGGGCCGGGGTGGAATTCCACCCCCCCCCCCCCCCAGACGTTTCTCACGATATGTCCGCAATGCGCAAAGCAGTCACCGCGGCGTTTCATGACTTTTTTCCTTCGAATCTCACGGATCTTTTGAGACCAAATTCACGATGTCCGGGCATGCGATTCCGAAGTTGCGCAACATTTCGTATTTGCACGTCAGACCAAAAATTGCTCAAAGACATGATTTCATGTACAATTTCAATACAAAATGTGTTTTCAGCCACAATTTAGAAATCTATAAATATTTTTACTTTTAATGATTAAAATTAATTTATTTTATGCTGTTTATGATCGCAAAAGTGTCCCCGACAAATTTCATCAAGAAAGAAATAAAAAACCAAAAGGTAAAAAACAAAGAAATACATAAGAAATTTAAAATACAAAAAAATACATAAAAAATCAAGTTTGATACCGATTTTTTTTTTCAAGTAAATTTGCCAAGAATACTGGAAAGAGTGTCTAGACCAAAAATTCACATTTTTTAATAGCTTAATTTAATGATTTAGAGCAAAATTCTGATTTCATGCATAAATTAGCATAACCAGTTAATGTGAAATTATTTCGGAGCATTTAACTATACAGTTTTGCAGATTATGTTGTGGACGACGTGCGTGCCGATTTTCGGCGCGATCGCGCGGTCGACGGTTGAGATCTCGGGGGGGGGGGCAGAATCCACCCCCCCCCCCGGCTGTGGCATAGTCAAAATATCCCGGCCCTTTTAACCCTATTAAAGGGAAATCCAACCTTGATAGCAAGTTGCTTTGAAAGAAAGAGCAAAAACCAGAGAAGCAGATTGGTGAAAGTTTGAACGAAATCGGACAAGCAATAAGAAAGTTATGAATTTTTGAAAGTTGTAATCACTATGCATATGGGAATTTCAAATTGGCCGAATAGGTAATGTCACTGTGATGTGGCTGTGGACAACTCCCCCATTCGCTCTAACACAAAAAATGACTAAAATGTCACTTTTTTTCAAAATGCATTACTCAGTAGGATGTTTTCTTTCATGAGGACCTATAACAATATCCTATCTCCAATATATTTTGAGTACTGCCCCCAAGGGTAAAAGTGCCTCGAAGAAAACCGCAAATTTATGATATTTTTGTGTACGACAAATGGGAGAGTTGTCCACAAAAATGTCACAATTGACTCACCAAATTGCCAATATGAGATTCGCATAGATGTAGTGATCTCATTTTTCAAACATCCATAACTTTCTTAGTCCTTGTCCGATTTCTTTCAAACTTTCACCATCCTGTTTTTCTTATTTTTCTGCTTTCACACAAATCATCTTATTATCAAGGTTGGATTGCCCTTTAAGAAAAAGTCGAGGAATTTAGCAAGGCAACCGAAAGATTTCTTTCAAAATTTGAAACTTTTCATCCTCTATTAGGGGCGCAGTATGTAAGAAAAGGCTTATGAAACCTACATGATAGCGAGCAAAGGAACGAGAATTACATTTCATTTTTCAAATTTTGAACCCTATTTATAAACTTTATCCTACACCGGGGCGCGAAATTACGAGATTCTGTTTTAGAAAAATTTCGCATTTTAAACCCTCAAAGAAAATTGATTTCTATAATGCATTTACTTTGCAGATTGGGGGCGCATAATCCTTAATGATCATAATTTTTCTTCATTTTCTCTCTTTTGCGTTTTTGCGCCCCCTTCAAGTGCCGCCCGAGGTACGTGCCCCCTGCCCCCCCCCCCCCTGTAGAAACGTAACATCATCTTCAAGACTTTTCTGTTTGTCCTATGAGTATAACACATGGAAATCTTGGATGAATAGCAAGAAATATATAAAAGTGTTAACTTTGAGCAAAATAGAACGCTCTTTCCGACAATAAAGAAGTAATGTTTTCATGACTTGGCATGAAAGATAATACTATTTGACTAAGTTTGCATTTGAAATTTAAGCACGTTTTTATATCACCATCTTTAAGAGTGTTCTGTTTATCCTATGAAATCTTGGATGAATACCAAAACATACTTATGTGTTTACTTTGGGCAAAGGTCTTTTCGACGATAAAGAAGTATAAATGTTAAAATGGGATATACGAAGAGGTCATCATACAAAGAAATACATTGCGAGCGTTTCATCGCGTGCAACTTATCTATAGCGATCAATAATTGTTATCTGTTTTATGCACTGAGATGAAACCAATGTATACATTTTGCAGTGTCGTTTTCATGACTGATTGATTATAATTTTGATCATCGGTATATTTGATTAACCCAGGAGTTATAGCACATTGTGTTGAATAAACTTTGATCCGATTTCATTACACTGATGATTGTTCGTTTCAAGGTTCAAGGTGCTCGTTACATCATATTTTTTTTTCCTATCAAGGTCCAAGTTTAGAGAAGGCGTTTGTAGACATTAATATACAGCATATTAAAATATGAGAGAGTTGAAAACTACTAAAGAGAAATATGCCAGCACTGATTTAAAGAGAATAGCTATCTGGCGATAGTGATTTTACCATAAAGTAGCTTCTTAGAACATCGCTCCTCACATCGTTTTGAATCGTCCCCCTGTTTGTTTATTTGTTGTTTGTTGTTGGGTTTTTTTTTTTTGGGGGGGGGTTGTTTTGTCTTAGGGGGAGGGGGCTTTTGTTCGTTTAGTTGTGGGTTGTGGGGGTGTTTTGTTTTTGTTTGTTTTCGCGTTATGTTTTGTTTTATTTTGTTTTTCTCAATGATAATCCAAAATGTTGGATTCGTGTTGAACTATTATCTAAATTTGATTTAAAATTATGTATGAAATGATAAGTTGGGTATATTAGGCTTGTGCAAGGATCTTTTGTTTAGATGAAATGTTTGGCTTTAACAAAAGAATGTGACACCTTCATTTTGGTACTCTATACTCGTTGATCGCAATTGTAAATGCATGCCTCGTATTTTTGTCCACTTGTGTGTTTTTTTTTTGGGTTTTTTTTTGGTTGTTGTTTTTTTACTAGTTAGTACCGAAATTCCTTTCCCTCCTGAATACCCTTTATTTCTATATGCACATAGACGTGTTTTGTTTTTTTATTGTCTGTAACAATCAATGTATGTTGGTCCTTCTTGTTCTGTCTTTTGTAAAGTTTACTCCTCTAAGTCCTTGCTGTTTCCAGCTTTTTGATTTTACAAATGTTTTCATTGCTTTTTCTGTGATAAAATTTTTGTTTGTTTTGTTTGCTTTCTATGGTCTGTCTTCTTTTCCCCCATTTTTCTCCCCCCTCCCTTTATTGTTGTTGTTGTTGTTGTTGTTGATATGCATGATTGCCCAGTTAAATTTTATATGTATTACATGATTATAATTTACATTTTGCCCGGAACAAGCGTTTCTACAAGGTCTGCTTCTTTCCTGGTCTCTGTTTTCATTCTCATTTTCATGAAATTACTTTAATGTAGTCCTTGTTTTTTCCCCTTACATCTCAAGTAGTAATTTTTTTTGTTTTTTTTTTTTATTTTGTTGTTTTGTTGTTGGTGGTGTTTTTTTGTTTGTTTTGTTTTTTGTTTTTGTTTTTGTTTGTTTGTTTTTTTTTTGCTTTTAATGATCAAAACACTTCTGCACTTGGTTTCTTGGTCATATAATTTTTACATTGTTAACTGCACAATTGTAACTTTGAAAAAATGAAAATGAAATGAAATGAAATGAAATCAATGTTATCAAATCCAATCTAATCTATTGTCATTGAGATTTGTGTTTAAATTATCCTTATACCATATATCAATCAATATAGGTAGGATTTTATGTGAAATCCTGATAAATTTTGCCTAGATATCTTTCGAAAACATTCAGACAAAAAATAGATCTGTTAAAGTGTTACTTTGGTACAGTGGTTCCTTTACTGCTTGTCATTCCAGAGGTTAAGGTTTCCATCACCATGATCATTGGCGGAAATATGCAGAAAATTCTTTTCATGGGGGGGGGGGGGAATAAACATAGGTCGTCTCCTCTGATGAATAGAATTATCTCCGCCACTGGTTTCCATCCATGCCAGGTGTGCCATCATGGGGCATGTACTAAACAGTCAGGTCGCGGCGTGGCGCGGCGCGGCTCGCTTGGTAGAAATTTTCGAACATTTTCTAGTAATTTAATGTATGGTATCTGTTTTTTGAGCAGCAAAAAAAAAAAAAAAAAAAAAAAAGAAAGAGAGAGAAAAAAGGGTGTAGTAGTGGTATTTTCTTTTTTATCCTTCTGTAATATTTTTCTTTTCACTTTTCTTTTCATTATGTTATTCTTTGATTCTTCTTATCATCTCGTCTTCCCTTTTTTCTTGATGTTACTCTTTATAATTTTTTTTTTTTTTGCTTTCATCTTCATTTCGTTCGGAGCACAAGGTACAGGGTTCGAATCCCACCACGGCACCAATGTCTTTTGGCAAGACACTAATCTACATTTGCCACTCTCCATCAAGGTGTAAATATGTACCTGATATGCTTCATAGCCAGTGGCGCAAATCCATTTTAAAATTTCGTGGGCGGGGGGGGGGGGGGGGGGGTCACTACATGATTTAACTTTTGTACCTGTCCGAAATGTCTGAAAACTTTTTCTGACAACTCCCCCCCCCCCCCAAAAAAAAAGGGGGGGTTATCACATTTTGGGGTCTAGTTTTCCTCCAAAATTCTCTGACAAGCAATAATAATTTTTTAAAAAGGTTATTCAAAAAGGTGAGGAGGGGGACATTCGCCTATCTTCAAAAAGGTGAGGGGCATCTCCCCTGTCCCCCACCCCTGGATTTGCGCGCATGTTGATAGCTTCTTTGACGGTTCGGCAATAACCGGGATATGAGCGCATATAAGTGGCCATTATAATTATTATCATCTTCTTTTCCACCTTTCCTCATGTTTATATCCTTTTATCATTTCTGTCTTTATATCTCGTTTTGTTATTCCTTACTTTCATCCTTCTATGAATTATTTTTCCATCCTTCTTTTCGTTTTGATATTCTTTGTGTTATACTTTTATCATTTTCTCCCCCACGTTAATCTTTATCGTTCTCTATCATTTCTCTTTCTATCCTTCGTCATGTTTTACCTTTTTCATCCTATCATTTCTTTCTCTATCTTTCATGATATTCTTTAAAAAAATTAATTTTCTGCCTTTCATCTTTACTTATTTTCCTCAAGCCATTCTTCTTTTTTATCCTATCATTCTTTCTTTTCATCTTTTTCGTTATGTTATTATTTTATTCAAATTATCATCTTCTCTTCTATATCTTTCCTTATGTTACTCTTTATATATTATCCTTCTATCATTCATGTCTCTATCTTTCTTTATGTTATTCTTTGTTTGTATCCACTCATTTATTTTCTCCAATTTTCCTTTTGTTGTATTCTTTGTTTCCTTTCATCTTCTCTTCGGTCTTTCCTACCCTTATATCCTCTCTCTCTCTCTCTCTCTCTCTCTCTCTCTCGTTCACATTTCCTCTCCTTTTCTCCCCTTTATCCTTCTACTGTTTTCTTTCTTCCCTTGTTTTTCGTTTTTAGCCTAAAAACGGGAAAATAATACTGAGATGGACACTTTTTCAATTTGTCCCTTTGAAGACACCATACAATTTTAATGTTCGAATACTTCTACCCAGAGAGGTGAGCTGCTCCGCGCCACGCCGCGACCCGACTGTTTACTACAAGCCCCATCATGGTATTTGATTTGATTTGATTTGATTCGGTTTATTGTAATAAAAGAACATGCAGCTGGACAGCTGAAATTGCTCAATTTACAAAGTCATATGTACAAAACAATAAACGATCAAAATGAGAATAACTAGAACATACAACCATAGATCTTGAATAATAAAAATACTAAATAAAACTCTAAAATATTGCATCAAAATTTAAAAATATAATTAAAACTTCTGTGTCATCAAGGGTAAGAGGAAAAGGAGAGAGAGGAGTAGAAAAGAAGAAGAAAGGGAACGAAAAGTTGAGGAAGGGTTAAAGAGAGAGAGAGACAGAGAAAATAGGAGAAAGTGAACAAAGGCATACATACATTTATATACACACACACACACACACACACACATATGGAAAGAGAGAAAAAAAGAGAGAAAGAGAGAGAGAGCTAGAAATAGAAAGAGAAGGTTCCAAGAAGAAAAAAAAGAAAGAAAATTTGATCAGAGAATATAAGAATATAAGAAAAGAGGGATGGAAAGGGAAAGAGGAAGACAGAGTAGAAAAATGAAAGATAGAAAGGAAGGAGGATGAAGACCATTAATATTTATGTGGTACAGACTTTAGTACATGGCGAGTTGAAAGGTTACTTAAAATTTTTTGTAGAATCTGATTTTTTGTGCTATTTCCCCTATTTTGGGGGTGCTGAACACGAATCTACCTGTTGCCATTTTTCTAAATGACATCTTTGGCAGTTGCCATGGTAACGAAATATTTTCTAAAAAATAACATATATCTCTTATTAAACAACATAAAAATATAATGTAAGTGATGAAATGTATCAATTTCAAGCTACCCGTTTGATTTTAATCAAAATCTCAGTTGTCAAAGGTCTTGGTTACGCTCAAAAAAGGTCATTGCCATGGTAACGCCTGAAATTTCCAGAAAATAGCATATTTCTGAGATAAAACAACATGAAAAACATAATAGAAGACTTTAGTGTATAAATATATCTATTTCATGCCAAAACTTTGCTTGACATCAAAGTATTGGTCATGCAAAGTCATATTTGTGCCACAACATGGTCGTTACTATGGCAACGACATGGTAGAAATTGCTATTTTAAGAAAAAATATAGCATTTCTGTATCAAAACAAAAAACAAAACATAAGAAAAATGTCTAATTACACATACTTTCCACTTTCTGATTCTTTTCAGTCTAGATGTAGATTTTGAGGTAATAGTCATGCCTGATAGGACAGTTGCTATGGCAACAAATTGATGCAAAAGGTAAAGTAGGTATGCATGGCTTATGAAATCAGTAACAAAAGAGTATGGGCTAATATACCCAAAACATACCCCATCCCCTTATACACAGTTTCATCCATTCTGTTTTTTTTTGTTACCCATATGACTCCGCTATCATTATCTGCCTATTTGCCATCAAAATGGTGGTGGATGAAAGTGCTAGAGACGTTGCCATGGTAACAAATTACTTTTCAGTAAAGAACATATGTTTCATAAATATAAATACATACAACATACTATGTCGTTAAAATTTTATGTAGAATCTGATTTTATGAGCTATTTGCCCCATTTTGGGGGTGCTGAACATGAATTTATTTGTTGCCATTCTTTAAAAATGACGTCTTTGACCGTTGCCATGGTAACAAATATTTTCTTTAAAAATAGCATATATCTCTTATTAAACAACATAAAAATATAATGTAAGGGATGAAGTGTGTCAATGTAAAGCTACCTGTTCAATTAAATTCAAAATCGTAGTTGTCAAATGTCATGGTTACGCTCAAAAAGGGCTGCTGCTATGGTAACGCCTAGAATTTCCAGAAAATAGCATATTTCTGTAATAAAAAAAAGCATGAAAAACATAACATAAGTGTTTAAATATATCTATTTCATGCCAAGACTTTGATTTCTATCAAATCTTGTTCATGTAAAGCTATATTTGTGCCGCAACAACATTGTAGAAATTGCTATTTTAAGAAAAATATAGCATTTCTGTTTCAAAACAAAAAAACAAAACATAATAGAAATTTCATAGTACACATACTTTCCACTCTCCGATTCTTTTCAATCTAGATGTAGTTATTGAGGTAATAGTCATGTCTGATAGGACAGTAGCTATGGCAACAAAATGATGCAAAAGCTAAAGGAGTTATTGCGTGGCTTATGAAATCAATTTAAGTGCATTGGTTAATATACATAAAATCTACCCCCTCCCCTTGGAAACATTTTTTTTCTCACTCTGTTCTTTCTTGTTACCCAGATATATCAGCCATCAATATCATTATCTGCCTATTTGCCATTAAAATGGATGGTGGATGAACGTGCTAGAGACGTTGCCACGGTATAAAAAAAAAATCATAAAGTAAAATATTTTTGAGTAAGCAACGTAAAGGCATAGAGTCAATATCTAAGAATATCTCTTCCTGCTACAAGCTAGGCTGTAATTAACATCTGAATTATCCCAGGTCATGGTTATGCTCTAAAATGGCCGTTGCCATGGTAACGTCTGAATATTCAGAAAATTAAGTATTTTTAATGGAACAATCAATCAAGTCGGACAGAACTCCCGAGATCCACGGATAAGTTCTTTCCAACAACTTTTCTCGCGTCTCCTGGAGCCCAGTGTCCATACTTAATCTATCGACATATGTCCTCCTAGGACTTACTCTTTTTGCATCTCCATGAAGAGGTTCCCATAGGACCACTGAGTGTAGTGTGCGCTCTGGATGCCTTTGAGCATGACCTGAAAGCTTCAATCTCCTCTGGGTTACTTTTGAGCTGACCTTTGGAAGGTTTCTGTACAGCTCCGAGTTTCTCATTCTTGATGCATACTGGATGACGCTCAGAGCCATCCTTAACATTCTAGTGTAGCACCCATCAACCATCTGATTAAGTCTCTTTTAAGGGTCCAGGTCTCTGACCCATACAACGAAACAGACTCCACGTAGCTGAATGTGAAGAGACGTATCTGTCTTTACGGAGGTCTGATTTCCAAGAATCATCCTAAGCATATGAGAATGTGACTGGTGGTGAATCTTCCCTCTCTGAAGCCATTCTGGTTGTCTCTGACCTTCTTCTCAATCTCTGGCTGGATTCGCTTCAGAATCGTCCTGTTGAGGGTCTTTGAGATGCCCCTGTAGTTGTTGGTGTCAGTGAGGTCACCTTTCTTTGGTACTGGGACGATGTTACTTATCCTCCATTGATCTGGGACAACACTCTTCTCCAGTGCCTGATTACAGAACTCCAGGATCATATCACTAAAATCACATCTATTCATCACCTCCGGGGACACTCCGTCATCTCCGTAGTCCTTACCCTCCTTGATTTCCCCCTGGCTCCCTTAAGCTCCTCACTGGTAAAGGGCCCTGTCTCGATGTCCATCTCCTTGACTAGCTGCCTGATCATCCTGGAGTTCTGAGCTGTGGGAGGGGGCTGTCCTAGTAACTGGACTAGCCACTCCCCTTCCTATCCTCAGGGCCCGTTCCTTGGATCTGACTCGAACTTCCTCTCTTCCTCCCCATGATCTTGTTGATGATCGTCCAACTCTCTTTGCTCTTACACCTGTCTTCTGCTCTCTCTCTCAACTCTCCTGATCTTCTCAATCAGCAACGACTCCTCCCTAGCTTCAGTGTAGTTGGCATAGAGTTCTTCCTTCCTGTCCTCAACACACTTCTTCCCCTCCTCTGAAGGATCAGCATAGAACTCGTCCATAGCAGCTCTCAGGTGTTCTCTGGCTGCACACACTCTGGAGTCTTCAGGGTAGTAATCTCTCATCTTCCTCTTCGGCACCAAGGCCTCCCCAGCTTCTGCTACTGCAGTGGCGAAGTGAAGAAACTATAGGTGATAAAGCAGGAACATGAGAAAGGCATTTCCCATTCGTTTTGTACACAAAACTCAGAAATTCTCAATTTTCAGGCTGACATGAGGTCACAAATGGTCATGTGACTTGGTAACGGTATGACCGATTTTTGTAAACTTGATGTCACAAGATGCGGAAGACTTAATAAAGGGAAATCCAACCTTTATAGCAAGTTGCTTTGAAAGAAAGAGGAAAAATCAGAGAAGCAGATTGGTGAAAGTTTGAACGAAATCGGACAAACAATAAGAAAGTTATGAATTTTTGAAAGTTGTAATCACTATGCATGAATTTCAAATTGGCCGAATAGCTAATGCGACTGTGATGTAGCTGTGGACAACTCTCCCATTCGCTCTAACACATAAAATGACTAAAATGTCACCTTTTTTCAAAATGCATTATTCAGTATGATCTTTTCGTTCATGAGGACCTATAAAAATATGCTATCTCCAATATATTTTGAGTACTGCCCTGAGGGTAAAAGCGCCTCGAAGAAAACCGCAAATTAATGATATTTTTGTGTACGACAAATGGGAGAGTTGTCCACAAAAATGTCACAATTGACTTACCAAATTGCCAATTTGAGATTCGCATAGATGTGGTGATCTCATATTTCAAACATTCATAACTTTCTTAGTCCTTGTCCGATTTCTTTCAAACTTTCACCATCCTGTTTTTCTTATTTTTCTGCTTTCACACAAATCATCTTATCATCAAGGTTGGATTGCCCTTTAAAAGAAAAAGTCAGAAAGTGGCGTGGCGTGAAATGCAGTGGTTCGAAATGCACAGCGATATTTGTCTGGGGGCCTCGGAGCCCCCCCCCCCCCCCCCCCCCCCCCCCCCAGTACATACAAAGGGTTAACTACCCAGCTGTCAACTGTTATGATATACCTGTTTGGCATTAAAGTGATGACGGGTGTGAGCACCAAAGCTCTATCCTGGGTAATACACCTGTTGAATATTGCAATTAAAGAAAAACATACACATTGTGTCTGACATCATGAAAATGGAAAATTAGGGTCCAACGTTAGATGTATTTTTCTGCAAGATTCCCAATCGATAAAGGCCATGGTTATGGCAGACAAGGGATCATTGCTATAACAAACCTGTGATAGAAAAAAAATGTGTAACAAGATTATCTTTGAATAAGTGACAACATTTGCCAATGGATTTCTAACTGTCCTGCTGAATCTGGACTGTTGCCGAACAACGTACAGCTGCAAAAAAAAGGGGGAGTTAGAAATGCTAGGCCTACAAAGTTAATGGATATAAAGGTAATATTGGCTGCTTCAAAATCTTATCCTCCTGCATCTAAATGCATGTTGTAGTACATGAACTTTTAGATCTTGCCCATCAATAGAGCCATATCAGTTCCTACAGCTTATCGAAATGGCCTAGAAGGTGACTGTTGCATGTTCCAACTAGCAAGGTTCCATATGCAACCAACAGGTGCCCTTTCAATGTCACAGCTGAGTTCTACGAAGTGTTAAACCCGAGTACCAATAAACAAAGGAGAAAAAACTACTAGAGGAACTGGTAGATCTAGTCTCATTCAGGGCCTGACTTGATCTAGATCTAGTTTATATGCATGCATGTAGCTAGGTAAGAGCAGAATTTGAGACTTCATAGGTTGCCTCCAGACCTCCAGGTCAGAGTAACAACCGCTGCAAACAGGGCTGTGTGACATCTACTCCGGCATAAAAGGTCAATAGTTGTCTGCTCTTTTCAAGGGAGGTTGAAACTAGAGATTCTGAAAAAGGTTTTTGTCGGCTTTTTTGTTGGCGGGAGTACACTTTCTACATATTAGCCCATGCACTTTTATTATTAATTTCCGTAAGTCGAGCATACTTACTTTATTTTTGTTTACATCAATGTGTTGTCATAGCAATTATTCTCTCAGATATGACCGTTATCTTAAAAATACATCTAAAATACATCTTCATTGAAAATAATTGGAGAGTTGGAAATTTATGTACTTAGACATTTTTTAATGTTTTTTTTTGTTTTTGTAAGTGTTTAAATAGAGAAATACCCTAATTTTTTTCTCAAAATATCAGTTTCAACCTGGTCGTTGCCATAGTAGCGACATATTATGGTATAAATACATTGGTGTATGACTTTGAATGACCAAGATTTTTATGGCAATCAAATTTGGAGCATGAAACGGACAAACTGAGACACTTGTTATGTTTTTATGTTGTTGCATCACAAATATAAAAATATATATGGCATTTTCTAGAAATTCAGATATTACCATGGCAACGGCCAATTTGGAGCATAACCATGACCTTGGATAAGTCAGATGTTAAATGCAACGTAATGTGCAGCTTGAAAGAGATATTCTGAGACATTAACCATGTGCATTTATGTGGTATGTATTTATATTCATGAAAAATATGTTCTTTTCTGAAAAGTAGTTTGTTACTATGGCAACGTCTCTAGCACTTTCATCCACCACCATTTTGATGGCAAATAGGCAGATAATGATAGCGGAGTCATCTGGGTAACAAAAAACAACAAAATGGATGAAACTGTGTATAAGGGGATGGGGTATGTTTTGGGTATATTACCCCATACACTTTTGTGATTGATTTCATAAGCCATACATACCTACTTTAGCTTTTGCATCATTTTGTTGCCATAGCAACTGTCCTATCAGGCATGACTATTACCTCAAAATCTACATCTAGACTGAAAAGAATCGGAAAGTGGAAAGTATGTGTAATTAGACATTTTTCTTATGTTTTGTTTTTTGTTTTGATACAGAAATGCTATATTTTTTCTTAAAATAGCAATTTCTACCATGTCGTTGCCATAGTAACGACCATGTTGTGGCACAAATATGACTTTGCATGACCAATACTTTGATGTCAAGCAAAGTTTTGGCATGAAATAGATATATTTATACACTAAAGTCTTCTATTATGTTTTTCATGTTGTTTTATCTCAGAAATATGCTATTTTCTGGAAATTTCAGGCGTTACCATGGCAACGACCTTTTTTGAGCGTAACCATGACCTTTGACAACTGAGATTTTGATTAAAATCAAATGGGTAGCTTGAAATTGATACACTTCATCACTTACATTATATTTTTATGTTGTTTAATAAGAGATATATGTTATTTTTTAGAAAATATTTCGTTACCATGGCAACAACCGAAGACGTCATTTAGAAAAATGGCAACAGGTAGATTCGTGTTCAGCACCCCCAAAATAGGGGAAATAGCACAAAAAATCAGATTCTACAAAAAAATTTAAGTATCCTTGAAAATTGAGACGAGGAGCCGTGTACTACTTAAGGTATGTTTTCAATCCAAACAAAAAAGAAGGAATGCAAGGTCCTGCCAAGTGCACCTGAAGTTGAAGAGTTTAAAAAAAAACCCCAAAAACCCAGAAATCTTCGTGTGAATAGAGAGAAAGAAGATCAGAGGAAAAGGAAGACAGAGAGAAGAAAGTGAGAAAGAAGAAGGAGAAAGGAGAAGAACAAGGAGCATTCACACGAAAACTTGAGTTACATGTTTTAGTACTATAAGAAAAATTGCAACATCTGAATATACATGAATAATAAATCAGGAATAATAAGTCAGGGGGTGGGATACACCAATAAATTGTGTGAAATGACAGGCATAATTATAAACTGTAAACTAGAAGCCTGTTTCCAGCGATAGCGAAAAGGGGCAATTATTGTTAAACCAGTAAGACAATATGAAGATTTAATACTAGTATAATCACGTTCACTGTTACCATACAATGCTTCAAAGTACATTTAAAAATTATGGCAAATTATGCATCGTGTGAAGAAAGAGGAAATGACAGAGATAGTAGCAGAGGAAAAGGGCAGGAAAAACAGAAAAAGAGAGAAAAGGATGAGAAATAAAGGGGAAGGAGATGAAGAAGAAGCATCCACACGAGGCAAGATTTACATGATATAGCACGGATCCTCAAAGTACATGAATAATTAAAAAGATATTGCACGAGGTAAAATGGTGTAAGTATATTACACTAAAAAAATTGTATACATCATATCACACAACAGGTCATTAGAATTGTCATAAATGATAAAAGCTACTAGAGGATATGTGCAATATATCAACAACGCATAATGATATAGTAAATCTGCTAGCTTCTAAGAAAAATGAGAATAATGAAAAGTGTGATATCACCACTGACATTCTAGGTAGAAAAATCATGCATTTTGTAAACAAATAGAGAAGAAAAAAGATACCAGTAGACAGTGAAAAGGGGGAGAGGGAGGACAAGAAAGAAGAGAGGATGATATAGTAGAAAAAGGATAGAAAAATAGAGAGTATTCATGATAAATAAATTTGCATAGTAAACTGAACTACATTACAGATCACATTGCATATTAACGTGAAATTTCTTAGAAAGTATAAAAAGCATAAAAAGTATAAGATAGAGAAGTAAGAAGCGTGAAATTATACCAAGATTGCAAACATTCAGATGCACTTCGCTGGAAACATGAAAACTGTCCTTACGCAGCTGTAGTAGTTCGGATTTACTGTACTGTAATTTATTCAGGGTTGTTCCAGTAAGAGGTTTGTCGCCCGACATAGCGCCGGTCAACAAAAGGAAAGTCAGCGTAGCGAGAACGAGAAGAATCGCTAATTTGCATACACACGGAAAGGTATATACGTACACGTATAGCTATATTACACATGCTACACGGGGCAGAAGAGCACTGAATCCGACGTTTATGCATGCTCACACAGAGACATTAAACAGTTAAATTAGGGAAATTGGTCTTCAAAAAGAAGAGACAAAGTTACTCACATTAATCGATGATAGGAGATAAAACTGGTGACACAGAATATTTTAGATAAAAATCGATGTAATTCTAAAAAATTAGGAGAATAAATCCAAAATATAGGAGCGTTCTAAAAAGACCGGCAGCAGCTAACAACAGCCAAGAAATGTCGTCTGTCCCCGACCCAAAAGTAATCAGGGGTATACCTGCATGGTGAAATCTGTATTTAATGCCATATGTTTTGATTATGCATTTATCGTGATCTTGCTTCCATGCTTCAAAGAACTTCAAATTCAAACACAAAATTTTTGATAAGCTTCTTTTTTTACGCACCTGAGCTATGTGATCAGATTTTTAAGAAAGGATTCAGATTCAAAACACATTTATTTTTTCTCATAATCAAAAAAGTACAAAATGAAATTTATATTGACAGAAAACATTGTGGAAGGAGGCGAGGGTCCCAGGAAGCGCATGGCTTGTTTTGGGGTCGCCGTAAAAATACTTCATATAGTATTATACAACGATTATAACAGACATAAAAAATGTAAAATATAAATAAAAGGAAAAGGGGAAAAAAGAAAGAGAGAGAGAGAGAAAAGGGGAAAAAGAAAAATCTACAATATGTGCTACTGACTATATTGTACAAATTACGGTATATATTTTTTAGAGTACGAAGTAAATTATGGAGTGAGGGGCATCGAGAGTTAAGGACCAGAAAACAAATATTTTGGTGAAACGCAACTGTTCTATATCTAGGAATATCGATGTCTCTCACAGATCTTTTTGGATAATTATGGAAATTGAAATTGAAATCAAAAAGATTACAAAATTGTTCGGGAGATATTTGTAAATACACTTACACAGAAAACAGTACTCTTGGTAACTGACAATATCTAAAAACTTTAAGAGCCTCAAGTTATGAATAATATACAGTTTCACCTGGGTTGTAGGTAGTTTTGAGAATACGGGATAAGTTTGTCCCGGGGAGGTTTCTCCCCCGACGAACGGACAACCCGAAAGATATGGAAGATTTGAACATTTAGACTAGATCATTAATAATAATGATAATCCGTTCTTGCATATCTCACATTATACACACACCTATAATCGCTTCCAAAGTGGTTTTGGAAATCATTTGCCCGGCTGTAACTATGGCAGCCGTTGTCGGCGCACAATGCAATTAAAGGGTACCTGAGGCCTGAAAAAATAATTTGTCTATAGTTAGCTTACACAAAATCAACCCCAGAAAACTTAACACGACATTCAACGGTGACAGGATACAGGAGATATTGATTTTTGAAAATAAAATACCCAAAAAAATTAATATAAATAAGACTTGAGCAAAGACTAGTCGATCGATCACGATAGCTCACCTAACGATATATCGATTCAGGAATGTCTTCACTTTCAATTTTCGATTCGATAAATGAATTTTGCGACTTAGTTCTAATTTATTTGTTGTTTCATTTGGTCTGTAGATTCTTTGTAATTTATGCGCCAAACCAATTTTCTATTCGATTTAAACGTTTTGCGTTGAATACTTGATTCATCTGTTGTTTTGTTTGGGTTGTAGATTCTCCATAAATTAAGCGGCAACTGAATTCTCAGTTCGATAAAAACAGTTTGCGTTGTATACTTCATCCATTTGATGTTTTATTTTGGTTGTATATTATTCGTAAGTTACGCCCCAAATCAATTTCCAGTTCAATTTCCAATTCGATAAAAAAAAAAACCAAAACATTTTGCGTTGTATACTTCATTCATTTCATATTTTATAATGGTTGTATATTATCCCTTAATTAAGCGCTAATTCAATTTTCGATTCGATATATGTATTTTGCGTCTTATTTCTAATTTATTTGTTGTTTCATTTGGTCTGTAGATTCTTTGTAATTTATGCGCCGAACCAATTTTATATTCGATATAAAAAATGTGCGTTGTATACTTCATCCATTTCATCTTTTATTTGGGTTGTAGATTCTTCATAAATTACGCGCCAACTTATAATTTTCATTTCGATAAAAACATTTTGCGTCGTATACATGTACTTCATTCATTTTGTTTTATTTGAGTTGTATCCCTAAGTTAAGCGCCAAATCAATTTTCGATTCGATAAATATATTTTGCGTCTTAGTTCTAATTTATTTGTTGTTTCACTTGGTCTGTAGATTCTTTGTAATTTATGCGCCGAACCAATTTTCTATTCGATATAAACATTTTGCGTTGTATACTTCATCCATTTCATATTTTATTTGGGTTGTATATTTTCCATTAGTTACGCGCCAAATCAATTTCCAATCGATAAAAAAAAAAAAAAAACATTTTGCGTTGTATACTTTATTCATTTCATATTTTATTTGGGTTGTATATTATTCCTAAGTTAAGCGCCAAATCAATTTTCGATTCGATAAATGTATTTTGCGTCTTAGTTCTAATTTATTTGTTGTTTCATTTGGTCTGTAGAGTCTTTGTAATTTATGCGCCGAACCAAATTTTCTATTCGATATAAACATTTTGCGTTGTATACTTCATCCATTTGATGTTTTATTAGGATTGTATATTATTCATTAGTTACGTGCCAAATCAATTTCCATCGATAAAAAAACATTTTGCGTTGTATACTTCATTCATTTCATATTTTATTTGGGTTGTATATTATTCCTAAATTAAGCGCCAAATCAATTTTCTATTCGATATAAACATTTTGCGTTACTTCATCCATTTGATGTTTTATTAGGATTGTATATTATTCATTAGCTACGTGCCAAATCAATTTCCATCGATTAAAAAAAAACATTTTGCGTTGGTCCTTTATTCATTTCATATTTTATTTGGGTTGTATATTATTCCTAAGTTAAGCGCCAAATCAATTTTCGATTCGATAAATATATTTTGCGTCTTAGTTCTAATTTATTTATTGTTTCGCTTGGTCTGTAGATTCTTTGTAATTTATGCGCCGAACCAATTTTCTATTCGATAAAAACATTTTGCGTTGTATACTTCATTCATTTTATATTTTATTTGGGTTGTATATTATTCCTAAGTTAAGCGCCAAATCAATTTTCGATTCGATAAATATATTTTGCGTCTTAGTTCTAATTTATTTGTTGTTTCGCTTGGTCTGTAGATTCTTTGTAATTTATGCGCCGAACCAATTTTCTATTCGATATAAACATTTTGCGTTACTTCATCCATTTGATGTTTTATTAGGATTGTATATTATTCATTAGCTACGTGCCAAATCAATTTCCATCGATAAAAAAAACATTTTGCGTTGGTCCTTTATTCATTTCATATTTTATTTGGGTTGTATATTATTCCTAAGTTAAGTGCCAAATCAATTTTCGATTCGATAAATATATTTTACGTCTTAGTTCTAATTTATTTATTGTTTCGCTTGGTCTGTAGATTCTTTGTAATTTATGCGCCGAACCAATTTTCTATTCGATAAAAACATTTTGCGTTGTATACTTCATTCATTTTATATTTTATTTGGGTTGTATATTATTCCTAAGTTAAGCGCCAAATCAATTTTCGATTCGATAAATATATTTTGCGTCTTAGTTCTAATTTATTTGTTGTTTCGCTTGGTCTGTAGATTCTTTGTAATTTATGCGCCGAACCAATTTTCTATTCGATAAAAAAATTTTGCGTTGTATAATTCATTCATTTCATATTTTATTTGGGTTGTATATTATCCCTAAGTTAAGCGCCAAATCAATTTTCGATTCGATAAATGTATTTTGCGTCTTAGTTCTAATTTATTTGTTGTTTCATTTGGTCTGTAGATTCTTTGTAATTTATGCGCCGAACTAATTTTCTATTCGATATTAACATTTTGCGTTGTATACTTCATTCATTTGTTGTTTAATTTGGGGTACAGAATCCCCGTAAGTTACGCCCCAAATCAATTTTTGATTCTTTAAAAACATTCTCCGTTGTATGACTTCATTCATTTGTTGTTTTATTTGGATTGTAGATTATCCATAAGTTACGCGCCAAATCAATTTCCAATCGGATAAAAACATTTTGCGTTGTATCCTTTATTCATTTGTTGTTTCATTAGGGTTGAATATTATCAGTAATTTCCGCCCCAAATCAATTTTCGAGTGTTTGTCAGCCCCTGGCGCTGTACATAATATAGCAGACGACAACGCGATAATGCGATCGCGATAATTCCACTATCGCGTCTTGGCGTTCGCCGAACGTGCACGCATAAAAAAACGCACACGCATTGAAAACTAATCGCGCGGAACTCAACTCCAGTTGAGTTCCGCGCGTCGTTTGTTCACGCTGTCCTTTATTCTCTTCAAACTCCTTAACCGCTAACCTGTAGAATGCCGGGTAAAGTCATTTGGGGTTAATTTTATACATTCTAACTGTATACAAATTATTTTTTTTTTACCTCAGAGACCCTTTAAAGGAATAATCCTACCATGTACCCACCTGGGTCAAGGGGGTGTTTCACAAAGAGTTAAGTTTGACTTAAAGTCATGCGTAAGTGCCAATGAGCATACGATATTAAACGCGTAATCTCATTGGTAGATTACCAAATAGCGCGCGTCCCCTGAGCATGATCTGACCAATGCGGTGGTGTGTCATATACCATATACCGCACGCAACTAGGAATTTAAGTGCGACTTTAAGTCAAACTTAACTCTTTGTGAAACACCCCCTGGTGTGGCAAATGTAGGTAAACGTCTTGCAAAAGGAAGTTAGGGCCGCGGCAGGGATCATGCGAACCACGTACCTTGTGGTTCACAGTCCATCGAGACTTATCCGACACCTCTGTCATAATCATTATACATAAACGCCTTTATCAATATACAAAAACAAAACACACCTTTATTATCATCAACATACAAAAACATAATGACTCTTGTCATCAGCTCCCTTCCCCCGAAGATTTGATACATGATAATACATGGTATTGATTAAGTAAATTCAACAGCCAGATCCCTTTATAGTCTGTTGAATTGTCAGTGTATAGTGTGCAGTTAGTCTACGGCGTATGCATTATTCCTACGTATATAGAGGCCAGTCTTCAAGAGTCCAGACTCCAGAATTTTCGATTCGGAAAATCAGAAATTATAAACAACAACAAAAAATAAAACTCGAAGTTTGATATCTGAGCATCTTACGATTGTCATTTTCACAACTTGAAAACAAAATTGTTGAAAACCTACAATGCTTAAATTTGCGATCGTCAATCGAAAACGGAAAAAGAAATCAGTTGAATAGAAACATTTTTAAACAAGCCCTTTTTTTCTCTCTCTTTTTTTTCTTTTTTTTTCCTTTTTTTTTTTGATTTACTTCCGATTCTAAGATTTAGTTCGCGGAACGTATACATAAAAAAGGTATCAAAAAGTGATCCGAACTGGAGTTAATTCTATGCCTCGCATGCGTGGTCCCACTCCCACAACCGAAGAGACAGGTTGATTATCAGTCATAAATTAATTGCACAGTGAGGAAAGTTAAGTCTTGGCTTGAATATAGTACATGTAAACATGGTATTTCAAAAGAAGAAGATTCAACTCCGGAGTGCTATACCACTTCCGGCCATAATGTAGGCTATGTACGTAAATATGAAGAGTTTAATTCCAAAAGGAGCTAAATCCATTTTTGACCGAAAGTGATTTTTAATTATGTTCATCTCAGACGTGGGAATCAAATGCATCTTATTGCATTTAAAAATATTTTTTTGAAGGTTGAAAAAAACTTGTTACAAATTTAGGTTTCATTCCAAAAGGAGCTAAATCCACTATGGTCATTTAGGATTTGTTCATTTTAATAACCACATTCCCTAAAGCTATGTAATAAGATTTTTAGCACATGTTACGGCTACCAGTCTGTATCATCAGTGCAAAATTTTGACAATAATTAACCGAGTTTTAATATTTTTATGAATATTTTTGAAAAAAGCTCCTTTTGGAATGAAACATCGAAATATCCCCATCTTTAGAAAAGATAAGAAATTCTTTTGAAATTATGTTCCCAAAATTATCAACAAATAAACATCAGAAAAGATGTAAAATGTATCTGCTACCAATATTAATGTGTTTACTGTTGAATTTTAATTCTTAAATGTCTTTAAATGTGCAGAAATAGATATTCGACTAAGGTTTCATTTCAAAAGGAGCTAAATCCATGGAAATCAAAATTACAAAATTTTCTTTAAAATTGAAACTGATTACTAGAAATTTTTAAAACATGATTGAATTAATCTAAGACAACAGCCTTACCATATATATCATAATAACGTAACAGTGGCAAAGGGAACGTGGTGAATTAAAAAACCTTAATTTACTCAAAAACGCTAAATGTGGATTTATTTCTTTTTGGAATGAAAATCTTCATACAGTTTATAGGTATAGGCGTTGATGAATAAATTCATCTAGTTGAATGCAATTGGCACAAAATTTAATGAGATCTGGCCCCAATACAGGAAGCTATTTACATACCGAAGGCTTTTCGTTGCCTTGCTCGTAGCTGATGGGGCTATTCATAGAATCATTTGAATGCTCATTGACGGTGTGTTTTAATATTTTGTTTGATTCTAAATGGGAAGATCCAAAATGCCTTCTTTCATGAAATGTAAACTAATTAGTTTGATTCAACCTATGCCATTTGTAGATAATGAATCCCTAGGGGTGGATTAGAGCGGTCCAGTCAGCCTCTGGGTCCATGATAATTATGATAATTATCATAATTATTATAATTATTATAATCATTGTTCGATGCTGCCCTACATAATCATACAAAAACTTTACCTCCTGTATATGGAGGAAAGCCAAAGCGAAAGGGGAATGAGGGGGTATAAGAGAGTCCAATGAAGAAGAGAGTGTGCGTGTGTGTGTGTGTGAGAGAGAGAGAGAGAGACGGAGATTGGGAACAGGAGGGGGTCCATGAGCACTACATTGCATTGCACAAAAACCGCTCTCATCTAACCTACAATAATGTGATTTTTGATACTGTAATTTGACACTTTTACTCTATACTGTATCAAATTACATAAATTAGGACCTCAGTACCCCAAAATGATTACTAAAATTGTTTAACGTTGCCTACAAGCTATTTAAAATGTTATTTTAGAGCATTCGAAAGCTCCGCAAGCAGCCGACGCGACGTTTCATGGCAACGCTAGGCTAGGCTTCGATATAGGGCTCACAAAAGTAATTCTGGTCCCCATTCCCTCACGTGTTAAATCGACAGTAATGAAAAAAAATATATATATATATACATTTTAAAAACGTTGGGGTGTACTTCGTTATAACGTTCAGAGCGAAGACAAAATATAAAAATCTCCTGAATGATGTGCCTTATTTAGCCAATTTCTGGGCAATAACAAAAGTTATGAAGCCTGACACGCGGCTAAACATAACTCTCGCCAAATCGCAGGCTGAAATTACGGAAGCTTAAATGCCCCCAGAAGACGAGACGGTTTTTTTTTGTGTTTTTTTTTTTTTTTTTTTTGGGGGGGGGGGGTTGTTGTTGTTGCTTTTTAGTTGTCCTGTAAATAGTTTGAAATCTTTCTAGTGTAAAACTTTATAAGCCATCTTTGGTAGGAATGAAAAACATTGCCTTTTCAAAGCAAGTAAAAACATTGTTGTATACAAAAAATACGATAAATCTTATAAATTTAGAAGAAGTTTTAGATTTGATAGATTTTTAAGATTTTGTGAACTGGAAATCATGAGAGCACCGGCCACTTTCAGAGAAGATGTGGAGGTGTCTCTGTGGCGGAAGCTGTCAACAGAGTTATGGCCACTTTGATGGAGCCCAGCCTAGCAATACACTTCATTTGTCAATTGTTAATCCCATCTGGCCTATCACCAGATACAGTCTTTGATGAAATTAGTACCAAACTTGTGTCGACCAGAAAGATTCCCAAATAAGCATATAATATCATGATAGACTCAAGTACCCCGGAAAGGTAAGTGACATTTTGAAATGACCTATATGACCCTGACAAGGTCATTTGGGGTGCAATTCATGTAAACAATTTTAAATGTACCATAAATACTCGAATTCGCTCCTTTTATTTTAAATTATTTCACAGAGCTAAAGGTTTGAACGATTTCTTATTTAAAATAAAAAGAAAAGACTCTCCTAACTGTTCATTTTGTAACTCTGCTCCTGAAAATTATGTGCATTTCTTTATTGATTGTCCTGTTCTAAAACCCAGTTGGGGGGACACTATTCATATTATTGAACAAAAAATTAACAGGCCACTGAATATTTCAACATATGAAATAATATCAAGATAAATTTGTTACTTTCTTATTCCTCCTGTTGAAGTACTTCGTTTTGTGATCCGGGTTTTAATGAAGAGTTATTATTATTATTAAAATAAGAGGAATAAAGAATTTCACTATGTCTATTTTTGTTATAAACACGATCGCAAAGACTTTTAAAATCAACTCATGGAACTTTCAATAGCATTGTACGTTACCTATGAAAAGTGCGAACAGGATAACAACCTTTTTCATAATCCGAAAATCATTTCCAATTTTCTATAGGCAATACCATAGGGTACTGAAATTGCCGTTGATTTCTTGAAAGTCTTATTAAACTAGAATTTATTATACTTATATCATACTTATGTCGCAAAGTGGGTCTAAGGAAATTTAAGGTTTATGTCTGCTTTCATGGTAAGCTTATAATAAGAAAAACGGCTGGTTTTTGTAACTTGGAATGAAATCAAAACTCTCGTTTCTCATTAGAATGCTTGAAAAACAGAAATCTAGTCATCAAAATGTATTGGTCTACTTTGATTCATATTAACTAATAACCAATAAATCGTACATTATGACAGCTGTATACATGGTTCCGCCCTTACTGCTTACACCCAGAGATCCGGGCTCAGCTGACAGTCTACAAAGATGATAAAATAATATGAAGTTGATTTTTACTTTTATACTTTATCAATAAATTTCTGTGGAGTGCTATTGTTATGTTCAGTTAATACATGTACATAACGTATAATAAGCCCTGCCAGCAATATGGTTCTTGCAACAACAAACCCCCCCCCAAAAAAAAAAAAAACAAAAACAAAAACAAAAACAAAAACAAAAACAAAACAAAACAAAACAAAACAAAAAAACAAAAACAAAACAAAAACAAAACAAAAAAAAAAAGCATTGGAAGGCAAAGTCCACATATAGTTGTGTTTTCTTTTACCTTTGTTCGGGCGTAAATGACTGTTTACCTCCTGAAAGTATTAAGGCACTTTTTCTGCTGGATATTCTGCTGGATATATATATATATATATATATATATATATATATATATATATAATTGTGAGAAATGAAAATGAGAGAATAATGGTTGCGTAGCTTAAATCAAAGTTCCCCAGAGCTGTCCTCCCTTTTTGAAATTTTTGCAAAGGTTGAAATAATGTCTCCGCCGGGGAATATATATATATATATATATATATATATATATATATATATATTGTAGCCGTCCTTTACCTCCCGAAGCCTGTAGTCCGTTTGGCTGCAATATACAGTCAGTTGGTGTAGATTATTTTTGAAGAACTATTTTCTGGTTCACAGCATCAATTCAACTCCAATTGTTTCTCTGACTTTACTAAAAGTACGCGATGACCATGCCTCTCTCAGTACCATCTGCAATACCGCACGACCATGCCTACTTCGGAAAGACCGCAGTACGCAAGACCATGCATCTCTTTCTCAGAACCGCACAACCATGTCACTTCTCAGGAAGACCGCACGACCATGTCAACTTATTCTCTTAGTTTGGAGGACCGCACGACCATGTCAACTTATTCTCTTAGCTTGGAGGACCGCACGACCATGTCAACTTATTCTCTTAGCTTGGAGGACCGCACGACCATGCATGGTTTTCTGACATTAGGTGCGCAAAAGACCATGCATGGTTTTCATCTCGTTCACCGGTGTTCACACAACCATTTATTTCAAATAGAGGCCAGGACGAGGAAAGACAAGGTGACAACTTTCTCTTAAGTTTTGAGGAACTTTACTCATGCATTGCTCAACGTTAGGTCTTCTGGTACATGCAGGTACATATATACATCAAATCCAGCCCAAAGTTTCCGTCTGGATATGCCATAACAAGGTTGGCAAACCTCAGTGCTGAGGCCATGCTTACTGTAGCAAAGCTAATTTGTAACCCCGACCCAACCAACATTTTCCATTGCCTTATTTATATAATCATTACATTGCTAATTCTAAAAACAGTTGAAGAAATGTTTCAATGCCTGAATCAAGGAATTACTAACTTTAAAAACATTTATGGCTATTTTCTAACATTCATACAAATGAAATACTTCAATTATCAAATGATAAATAGAAACTTTGATTCTACTGGTCCTCATAACATTCTTATAGCCAAAACATTTAAAATTAGCGTGTAACAACTCGTTACCTAATGAATCGATTCATGACACCGATTACTGTCTTTACTATACGATTTAAGCACAGTCAAATCCACCTATCTAAATATTCCAAATCATCAACGAAATACTATTTCGTTACAATATATATATATATATATATATATATATATATATATAATGTGATGATGTTGAGTCTACTTTTACCATTCGCTTTGGTTTGGGTGATATAGAACATAGTGGGATGAATTCAAACCAAAGATGACGCAGGATACTCAGGAAATTTAAGCTTTCGTCTTTTGACTTCTTCAGAAATTTATTCTGAAACAGTTATAAAGAGAAGATACAATCACTAAGAAAGGCATGACAAAATTAACGAAGAGAATAATTCACAAAATACAAAGAGAAGACACAATCATTCAAAAATTGACGGACTAATATTACTGTCAGTAGAAATATCATGTAAAAATACCGAAATTTCAAATGAATTATAATAAAGCCGACATACCTGTCGTAAACAGAAGTGTTGCCAAGGTCTTGTTGAATTCCTTGAATAATGTTAATATTTTTGATAGTTTTGAGTTGCTTGGATACCCACTGGTGTTAAAAAGCGTACTGCGCTTTGCCAATGCGTATGTGTTGCCATGGGTAATATCATGAATATTCATTAAATACATGAAATGCACCAAGTGCATATATTTGAGTGTAAACAAGTCACCGAGTTCATACAACATTCTACTTATATACTACATGTACTATACGAATTGTATGGTGAATATCATACACAAAATATCATACATCTTTAACGAAATAAAACAATTAGCTTCAAATTATGGGATATCACAGCTATAATGCACTGGTAAATGAAACCGCCGTTCCATAATCTTATGTAAGAAACACTGTCCAATACCTACTATAATTTGGTAAGAAAACAAACTAACTCTCTTCTGTCTATTTAACCTATTATATATGTGACAATGATAAAAATAAAATTAAATTAAATTCAATTCAATTAAAAAAAAAATAAATAAAATAACTAAAAACAAAAGTCCGTAAGAGAGAAACAAGTGTATGTAATTGCCGAGCTCGCGACTTATTCCTCAACATTGATGCCGTTTGGTGTAAGCGTCTTAAGTTTGAGGATCCAGTATGATTCGCGTTTCAGGATGACTGATTCTTGGTGTTTTCTAATTACTTCTATTCCTGTGAGTTGAATGTCATCTGCAGTATGCCCATTTGTGCTGAAATGGGCAGCAATGGGGATTTCCTTACGCCTGTCTGTGTGGTATTTCTTGATGTCTGACCGTGTGTTGCACATTCTCGTATAGAGAGTATTTGTTGTTTTGCCGACATATTGTTTGGTACAGCGTTTGCAGGTAATCAGGTATAATACCCATGAAGATTTACAATTGATATGTTGTGTGATTGGGAACTTCTCTCTGGTTGTTGTGCTCGTGAATTGTTTTGTGTTCATCATGAATGGGCAGATACAACATTTCTTGGCTTTGCATTTGGATGAGCCCATGTTTTCATTCAGATTGCTTTGGGAGTTGGTGGAAACACGAGATGATACTAGAAGGTCTTGGAGTGAGCGGCATCGCCTGAATGCTATTAGGGGTGGTTCGGGGAATATTTCTTTAGTGACTTGAGATTGGTGCAGTATTTGCATGTGTTCTTGTGCAATGCGGGAGACCTTACGAAGGTTGGGGTGATAGGTTACATGCAGCAAATGTAAGCACAATTGTAAAGATAAGAAACAACTACCCTCTAAGACAACCACCCTCTAGGACAAGTACCCCCAGACAACTACCCCCCCCCCCTCCAGACCACTACCCCCTAGGGCAACCACCCTCTAGGACAACTAACTACCCCCCGGACAACTACCCCCAGGACAACCACCCTCTGGGAAAAGTACCTCAAATTGGACTCAACATCACATTGAACAAGATTGTGCCCGTTCGCTACGCTCGCTCGCCAAAATAGAATTAATATGGCCTTTAGCACAATTTCTGCCCCCGATCTGCAACAGTAAAACCCAGTTAATATGCCAAATTTTATTAAAAGAGAGAAAGAGAAGTGTCTGTTTTCGCTCATGCTTGCTCGCTTAATTGTTCCTACTCCAACCTCCAACAATAAAACCTAGTTTATCACATTAAACCCCCCCCCCAAAAAAAAAAAAAAAAAAAAAATATATATATATATACATGGTTTATGTATACTAAATATCATTTTTTTTAAAACTTTTTTTCTTAAGGGGGGGGGGGGGGTGCTCCCTTGCGACGCTCGCTGACCGAAATGGAAGTACCACTAAAAGCACATTGAATTACGATTGAATACTAGTACTCTTAATAATTTATTGTAAAATATTGCCTTAGATTTCTCCAATGCATGAAGGCAGATATTCCCATGTGCAATATCAACTCTCTATTGAACGTTTTGCAAGGTCAACAACTAAGGGGGGGGGGGGGGGTACGGGACGGAAAGCAAATATTCCAGCCGTTAGTCACCCCCCCCCCCCCTTCCTCACGCACTCTACAATTATGCAACTCGTTACAAAGCTACCACCCAATCGAGTATTAAAGGAAATTAGCATTGTGGTTGGTCGATTTAAAAAATAGTATGGGGGTGTACAATCATGTTAAAATGGATGAGAAAGCAACCTAGATCACAATGTTCGGAAATCTATGCCTTTTCACCATCAAGAAATTTATGAATACTAGCATAAATGACTTTGAAACATTTGTTCCATCAAAAACGCTATCATAATCTCGGAGAGAATAATCAGATTTTCACACTTTTGAGACACTTAAGATTATTATGAAACAACACAATTTTGACACGCTCATTTCATTGGCATTGGGGGCAGGGGGCACTGTGCCCCCTATTTTTGGAGAAAAAAAATTGGGCAAAGTTCTGGCAAATTTCGGCCAAAATTTCTGTAATTTGGGGCAAAATTCGATAAAATCCTGTATTAAAATACCTGACACTAAGAAAAAATTGGCAAAATTAATCGAAAAAAAAAAAGAAAATCATGTTTACACACGACATAATTTCCCGGAATTAATGCTTTTTTGTATGTTTCACTTTCTGTGCATTATTTCAGTAACTGTTATTATTAAGATGAATCAAAAGACATATTTGTTGAAATTGTAATAATCTTGGATAACTTCAAAGCGCATACAGCAGTTTTAATTGATTATGCGCTATACAAGTGACAGTTATAATTATCATTTCGGGCCATAGATTCTGTCTGAATTTTACTCGCAGTTACACGGCGAGATATTGGATTTATTATTCATGAAAATGCATAGGCCTACTTATACTCACTCAAACCCTTGGTTGTAACCCCCCCCCCCCCAAAAAAAAAAAAAAAAAAAAAAAAAAATCCAGAAGATCTTACTGTGGGAGAGCAACCTCTTATACCCTTCCCAGTTGGTATTTAATATTGAATATATCATAGAAATTCTAAGAACGTTACCTATGAAAAAAAAAAATCACAGAATTTTTCGCCCTAATTTGAAGAAAAAATTCAACAGTTCATTTATTTATTTATTTATTTATTTATTCACAATATTTAATCAGCAAACCCAGTCAACAAATGCTGCTCTCCCTTGCACCATCAAACACCGAGTTGAAACACCCAACTTTTAAAACAAAAAAGTAATACCAGGGTAAATCTCCCCCCCCCCCCCCCCGGTGCTCATGGGTATAGACACACTCAAATGCAATCATATAATTGTTCACGTGGTGAGGTGAATTTTAACATTATAATGCACCAAAATCCTTCTATTTATAACCAGATTTCCAAAAAGTTCTTACTGTGGGAGGTAAATACCCCTCCTCTGGGTACTCATTATATCCTTACTGAATGTTGGTAACCCCCCCCCCCCCCCCCACCCTCCACGTCCTCCCCTGGCCGAAATCAGTTTAAATGCCATCGAGTACCTGGGAGTTTGGGGGATAGGACCTACATGCCATGGGTGAGAGTATGTTGGTTGTTGTCCGATTGATAATTACCCTAAGTTGTTAATGTCCGGGGGGTAGTTATTTGGGTGGTAGTTACCTTAGGTGGTATTTGTCAAGGAGATGTCCTAGAGGGTGGTTGCCCTAAGGGGTAGTTGTCCAGGGGGTAGTTGTCCGGGGGTAGCTGTCCGGGGGATAGCTGTCCGGGGGGTAGTTGTCCGAGGGGTAGTTGTCCTAGAGGGTAGTTGTCCTAGAGGGTAGTGGTCCGGGGGTAGTTGTCCGGGGGGTAGTTGTCCTAGAGGGTGGTTGTCCTAGGGGTGGTTTTCTGGGGGGTAGTTGTCCGGGGGTAGTTGTCCTAGAGGGTGGTTGCCCTTGGGGGTAGTTAGTCGGGGGTAATCATCCTAGAGGGTAATTGTCCCGGGGGGTAGTCGTCCTAGAGGGTGGTTGCCCTAGGGGGTAGTTGTCCTAGGGAGTAGTTGTCCTAGAGGGTGGTTATCCTAGAGGTGGTTGTCCTGGGGGTAGGTGTCCTAGAACCAAATAAGTCATGTTGGGGCGTGATGTATGAAAATGTGATCTCTGTCTAAGAGATGAATACGATAATTTGCTTATCAAGTGATAACATTTTGCGCAGATAAAAAAAAAACAGTGAGGAAGTCAGAGTCCAATTTCAAGACGTTTAAATCCGGTTGCTATATGACGGTATCTACATTTTTGCAAACATATAATTATTATAGGTTGTTAGTAAAGATGATGATAGTCCCGAAAAAATATACAAAAACGTGATACAGGTCGTAAAAGGTTATTTCACTATTTGCTTAGGTTTGACAAAACATTTCTTCCAAAGATATATGCCAGTCATGGGATTATGATAATCATTTTGATAATCACTAGTCCAGACACAAGAAATAAGTCTGATGATGTAAATATGTAAGAAGATTGCGTACACATTGATTCTTTATCTTTATAACCTGAAGAGCAACTTCAAAACGCAAAAAAAAGAAAAAGAAAAAAGGCAAAGTTACACGATGTATAGCTCTGAAACAAAATCATAATCCATAAACCTTTACTAAATGAAACTCCTACACAAAATAGTGCTATATCCTTATGACAAAACGCCATAAACTACGGAAGGAGTTCATTATATCTGCTATTAATGGAAACTTTTTCCGACAGGAAATACTAGAGGCGAATAAAGCAATACAAAGATTTAGTCCGGCTGGCTTTATTCTCTAACAGCTACGGAAAATATGAAGTGGTTACAATGCGAAAGAGAGTACATAGTCATAGCTAAAGAAAACTGATAAAACAATGGCTTTTAAGTTATTATCTTAGCTGCTCTCTAAAAAAAAATAATGTAAAAGAATATAGGGCAAAGCTTTAAAGGATATATGAATCAGAATTATGTAATTATTACGTCTGCTCTTAAATCTTCTCTAAAGTAATGTACATATCAAAAAATATTTGAAGGAAATATGAATGAGATAATGGTACATATACATATATTCTATTCATATATTAACAAACAATATCTTAAGGAGATAAACAAAATTGATTTTAACTTGCACATACATTATGTATATTTAAGTCATGACATGACTTGTGAACATTTTTCCAATCCATTAGTAAAATACTAATTCCCGGTTTGTTCGCACAGAATTATACTTAATGTTCACAAACATGGGTCCAATCCCGGCTTAACAATACTTTTAATGTACTTCGTACGATGATACGTAGTTAGGTTTACAAACGACCTTGTAATTCGTACACACTTCAGCACTGCTTAAAGATGAAGAACACTTCCTAAAGTTACCGAAATTATAGAAATTTATTGCTCTACGTAAATATACAGAAATTCATCACTTAACGCGTTTTTACACCACTGACTAAAATAGCATGAATTCAAAGACAACAATTATCAAGGAGATTGAAATAGTACTACTGAACTATTTACATGAAATCAAAGGGAATAAAGGCTTACAGTTTACAGGTGGCCTAAACCTATATACATTTTTATGCTATGTTCAAGATAAAGATGTTATGATTTTACATGAAATGCTGCATTGATCTAGGATCGATATGATCACATTTTTATTAAGCGATGGGTACCTGGTAGGAATTTATTCCTTGAATGCTTTCAGCGCCTTACAGGGCAGCTGGGCTAAAGCCAGGGTAATAATACTACTTCGGCGCTCAGAAACATTGTATTAAGCGCAATATAAATGTTATGTATTATTATTATTATTATTGTTCCCAAATTCATTACGTGAAAATTTACACTGAATTTTGTCTAAGTTACATAGACGGGAAAACAATAACATATGCATCAGAACGAGATTTGCTATCAAGTAAAGGCATGCAATACGCCATTTTAGAGCAAAACACAATAGAAGGTGTATTTTGTTAATGTACACTATTCTTGCAATGGCAAAATCACTGTGCACAAGGGAAAATTTTATGTAGCTGTAGCCGTAAATTAAATAATTACTCATGATTTAAGACGTTTACCAGTTGTATTTAGCTACGGTTGTAATAACGGTCAGAAGCAGCAGGTAAGATAAAAAGCGGTAATAATTCACATCATTCTAGTCTCATGGTTTTGCTTTTTTTTTTTTTTTTTTTTGTTCTTGTTGTTTTTTGATTTATTTTGTTTTTTTTTTTGTTTTTTTTTTTGTTTTTTTTTTTTGTTTTTGTTTTTGTTTTTGTTTGTTTGTTTTTTGTTTGTTTGTTTGTTTGTTGTTTTTTTTTGGGGGGGGATTATTTTGTTTATTTAGTCTTATTTTACCAGGGTGGCTTCATCAGTGATTTTAATACTGGTTAACAAGAAGGCCCTGCAAATTAACAAATATAACACTGACAGTACAATACAAGATATGAATATTACAAAAAGATCATAATCAAACAAACAGTCAAACTGAATATACAGTACAAAAGTAACCAAAATGTGATTCAGCAAGTACAGAATAGAAAGTTTGTAATAATAAATTAACAAATTTGAAATTCAAACTAATTACAAAGTGAATGCATTATAGTTATCATGTTTCAGAGTATGATATACATAACTTCAAAAAAAAATTTTTTTTTTCCTTCGTTATATACAACTGAACTATTTATTCTCTCATACAAAAATATAGCACAAGCAGTGTAAATATGTTAGAGTTCCGTGGTTATGCAATACATCTCCCATCTTTTAGGTGAGGAAAAGTTTTTGCATAATTTGTTGACTATTCACATAATCAATTCTCAAAAATATTTAAAAATTACTTTTCATTCTCTTCTTAATCTGTTTTTCCTTTTTTGAAAATAAAAGAAAATAGACGAAAGTATACTGCTTTGAAAAATATCAAATAATACTTATAATTCAATGAGTAATGAAATCATTGTATTATAAAAGTGTATATAGATGAAAAATGTCCGACACATCAATTATTCTGTCATACTCCACTCATACATAATATTTATATTTTACAATTTTTTTAGATAGTTGGTACAAAACGTTTGTTTGGTTTGGGGATTTTGTATATTGCTAGGGAGGTTGTTCCAAATGGTCGCACCCTCAAAAGAAAAAGCCTTTTGCCATTTTGTGTTTTAGCTTTTGGGATGATTACACCTCTAGCCTGTGAATTTCTTGTGCTATAACCATTTTTAACGATGTACATGTAGCCGAAACAAAAACCGTGCTATTTTTATACGTTTTCGTGTATAAGCATTTATATCAACAAGCTCGTAAGTCCTTAAAACGTTGGACATAGGTTTTATTATTTTTATGATAATAAACTAAGATATATATATATATATATATGGTACATATTTATCATTAATTTTCATTTATTATAAAAGTGATCTTACAACGTGTGTGATATACTGAACGCTTTTAAACTCACATTGTGATAACATATACATTATGACATGAATTTCCGTATCCGAGCAATAATACACAAAGCGCAGTATTCTATATCATATTTATGCCGCGACAAACTTGTAAATTCAGTAGTGGTGGAATATCAATATCAACATACTTCGTTCCACTGATAACGCCTTGTTGAACCAAAATAATCAAGCAGACTACGTTGCACATCACATCAGTTGCTGGTGAAATTTATATCAATCTCCCAACTCCCTATTAGTGAAACGTCTACTTTCTCTTCGAGATGTTATGTTTAATGTTCATTCTTCACGTTAACTTGTCTAATTCAATAAACGAGTAATGGCGGTTTCCTAACTAAAATATATTCTAAATCATCTGCTTACTACAATATTACTTGTTCAAACCACAAAAAGTGACAACGATAACGGACATTAATGACGTATACTAATAACAGTATAAGAACTTACTTTTTTTATGTTTATAACATTACTTTAAAAATCGAATATGCAGCTTTATGAAACAAAGTCTTGACTAAGTGCAGTAGTCATTTTAATGTCGTGCCGGGGCTCGAATCCACGATCTTCGCATCCTAAAGCTCGGATCACATCAGGCGTTATTTGCTGAACTGAGGACTGCGTCATTGACTTGTACGGTGTTTTGCGCGTCATGAAAGAATGATATCGTTCAAAAAGTGGCTGCAAAATGAATAGTATAAACAATAATTTTGATAAGTGACGCATGGGTTAATTGCCTCCAGAGGTTCGATTAGCGCAGGTACTGACGCAGTCGAAATGAAGCCTCGTGTGAGCCGGGTTTAAGTAGAGAGTTTAAACTTCTCGACTTCGACAACATTATGCAGATGTAGATATTGTTTTCAAATCAGTCCTTATACATGTCAATGTAAAATAGATACAAACACTTAAAACACATTTTTATACCCCTACTG
Organism: Heliocidaris tuberculata; assembly: GCA_025618425.1. NCBI lineage: Eukaryota > Metazoa > Echinodermata > Echinoidea > Camarodonta > Echinometridae > Heliocidaris > Heliocidaris tuberculata. The sequence continues at coordinate 43,323,247 of CM046837.1, forward strand.
ATGGTTACAGAAAGTATATAAAAAGGACAATAGACAACGACTATGTTAGTGAGGTGTCCCATTTCAAACATTTTATACGACTGGGATATCGAAGCGCTATTTAATACTGGGGCACCGTATAATGTATACCTTTTCCCTATCAGTATTAATCATTATATTACTCATATAAAATCCTTGTTTATAGATTGTTTAGTAATTCTACATGATTATGATCAAACGTATTTCTACCGGAAAAGCAACCCCTTTACTATTTCTCAAAGTTGCTCCGTCAGAGTCATTTTTAAAAATTATTATTATTATTATTTTGCCTGTTTGCTTGCGGAGATTAAGTTTGCGCAACTAGTCAAGAAAGCGGCTTGCAGAAATCGGCTGGTATTGCGAAAAGCTGGGGCTACTTCAGCGATTATAGAACGCTTGTGGCTGAAAACGATTTTATTTTGTGACGTCACAATAGTCTGATAATTCAAGACATTGATTTTCTTACTATATATATATATATATATATATATATATATATATATAATGTGAGAAATCAATTGAATTGAATGAGAGAAATAATTTGCGTAGCTAAATTCATTGTTCCTCCTTACTGACTTCCTTTTTGTGGAAATAACTGCAGGGTTTGCAAAAACTGTCTCCGCCGGGAGTCGAACCCGGGTCTTTGGCACTGTACGCCAAACGCCTTAACCACTAGACCACGGAGGCGGGTTGAGTGGTATTCGGCTACACCAGGTACAAACACCGACAGGCAGCCCTTGTTAGCGCCCAAGCCAAATAATCCTTTTCCTTGTCCATCTTTCCTACACTGCAGCTGAAAATAGCAATTTCACCTTCGGTAACGTGAACATCCTTTGGTTCGGTCAGAAATACTTGTTCGCGTAAAGGATTGATACATGTCCCTGAATTGATGGTTAAATTGAACGGTACTACGGCCAGAAAATATAAACATATTACAGTTGTATGTCCCATATTGCTGAATTCATTCATATCAAACTTATGGTCGATGATATCGCTATGGATGGACCGATATCAGTTCTAGAAATGCCACAGTAGGCTATGCTTCTGCAATGCCGAAAAAATGTTGAATTGTATAGCCTACGTTTATTCATATTTGTAGATCGTAGTTTCGATTTGTTTGGTGCTCGATATGCCTCCAGGAGTGCCAATTAATCATTATCAATTGGTAAACTATTTGTTAACGAGTAATATCGTGTGCTGGTTGCGTGGTACCAAAAATAAGTAGGTATAACCAAGTCTAGGGTACGTCCCATACGTTTTCAAGTATTGTAGAAGTACATTATGGAATTGTCCACATAAACTGACATAGATATATCATTTTACTCTATGGGCTATCAACTTGTTACAGTCATCAGATGAAATTTGAGGTGGGGTGACAAAATAGCTAAGACCAGCCCTTATTATTTCTCATTACAAGAATGAGATATCAGTATCAATAATGGGGATAAAAATTTACTTATTTTATATATGTAGTATATATATATATAAAGAATAACAAAATATAAGTTCTGCTTCGGAATTGTAAATGTAGAGATAAGTAGTAGACAAGTAAATACAAATTTCGTTAAACTCAGAAGTTTTCAAATTTTCATGAAAATTTATTAAGTATCAAGAAAAAGAGCGCGAAGCGAAAAAGCACACCAAGCTATATCATGTACAGTGTGCAACAAATACTATGTAGGAAAAACCAAACGTCGACTGGCTGATCGTGTCACCGAACACCTCCGATCCATCCACCTCAACACGCAAGGACTTCCCATAGCCCGTCATTTCAACCTACCCGGACACATCACAGACAATTTCAAAGTCTGCGGCGTATTCAAGTGTAGTGATGGTGATGCCGACAGGAAAAAACAAGAAGAGAAAAATCATCTTCCAACTTGGGACATTACATCCTTCTGGCTTAAACGTTACTTTCCGTTCATTTCAAACTTCCTAGAACTTTTCCGTCTTTCTTTCTTTCTTTCTTAAGTTTCTACTTCCTCCTTTTCATCTTCTCTTTTCTCTTCCTTGTTCTCTTTTTCTTCTTCTTCTTCTTTTATGCCTCTTTCACTCTTTTCTTTTTTTCTCTCTCTCTCCTCTCCGTTTATCTCTTTTACACTCTCTACTCTTTCTCGCCTCTTCTTTCCTCTTTTCTCTCTCCCTGTCTTTCTGTTCTTTCTTCATTTCTTTGACGTGTTTTTTCACCTCCCTTCTCTCTTGCTTTTTTCTTCTTCTTTACCGTCCCTTGGTTTCTTTATGACGTTTTGTTACGTCATTCTTTCTCCCTATTCTCTCTTAGCTTTCTCCACCATGGTTGAGCCAGTATTCATGGAGCTTGGTACGCTTTTGCGCTTTGCGCTCTTTTTGTTGATACTTAATAAATGTTTATGAAAATTTGAAAACTTCTGAGTTTAACGGAATTTTTATTTACTTGTTTACAACTCATATATATATATATATATATATATATATATATATATATGTGTGTGTGTGTGTGTGTGTGTGTGCGTGTGTGTGTGTGTGTATAAATATATATGTATATATATATATATATATATATATATATATATATATATATATATATAGTGTGAGTCAATACAAAGGAAACCCATATTCAAGCCCCATTATCTTCAAAAATAAGTAAAATCGCTGAATATACTATAATGGTAAGATAATTGATAATGTCTCCTTTAATTCGATAGGGTGTTCATTAAAATCCGATCATGAATGACTGAGCACTTGGATGGTGTTCAGTAGTTACTTTCATTAATTGTGATTGCATTCAAATGGGATGGAGACCATTCAAGCAACCTTGGGTTGACAGTCCATTTCACTGAAAACTTGGGCAGAGGCGAATTTGACATGAATCAGGAAAATGTACATTCAGCTGTACATTTCAGATTTCATTGATCAAGGTGTCAAATTAAAGGAAGCATGATAGGCTAAAATGTGAGCATCTAATAGATTAAATCTACATGCACTGATTGCGGCGGTATTTAGGGTTGAAACTGTGTTTCCTTTTTATTGACGCACACTGTATATACACCGCCCTACAAAGGTATGGGTACACCTGTATTCAGAACTGATTCTTCACAATCACCCACATTTCATTTATCATCAGATTTTTGGCACTGTAACAATTTGGTATCAAACTGAAGGGTTTTTGTTTTGTTTTCTTCTCATGGAAAATCATATTTTATTGTTTATTCTTTGCATTTCTGTTACTTCATCAAGGAAAATAATGCCTAAATTAATAATAGCTTGCATGAGATGCACAATTATTCTTTATTTTTCAAAGTTCTATTTTTAATCACGCTTCGAATAATAACGACTTCTCATCAGAGAACCCGCCCCTGACCACAGCACATCCTGGGCATCCAACTGGTCAAATTGTGGAAGTAGTTGTGGATGAAGTCACTGGAAAGGTCTTTCTGAATGCCTTCTGAAGAATTTCCAAGAGATGAGGCCCACTTGTTGGGCATTTTCTCGGCCCTTCCTGTCCAACTCTTCCCATAGCATGATTTTCTTTGACAAATTACAATACATCATACATGACAATCAATAGTGAATATTATCGAAGTATGAACAAAAGAATGAGTGTAATACAAGAATTCAATGAAGTAATCAAAATGATTGGTAAGGAGTTTATAATAAAACAAAAGTGGTGGAACCTAATTTAAAAGCATTGCTTGCATTACATTGGTCCCAAAAGATACGAATACGAATTATACTTATAAATTTATTTTTCACAAAATGAAGTGAAATGAGCCAAACACTGACTTTTAAAATCAACATACAAGGCGAGAAGTAAGGACAGTGAGGAAACAACACAAGTGAACAGTTACGATATTAGAATGAAAAAAAGAGAGAGAACAAAAAAGGTGGGAAGTGGTAAAAAGAAAAGGAGAGATAGAGAGACAACAGGTCAATCAAGGTCAAAGAGGAATATATTTATTAAGTAACAAAACTGAACAAACTTTGTGGCACCTTTAAGCTATCATCCAACGATTCCAGAGCTTAGTGCCAGTAAAGGTCAAAATTTTATTTGCAAATAATGTTTGTGTTAAAGGTAGGTTAAAGATAGAAAATGGGATTGGTATGAGAGTGAAAATTTTTATTAAATATGATATGGAGAATTTTCTTTTGAAGTAAATAAAGTCGATCAAGTTGAAGTTTAGAAGCCTTGCCCCAAGCAAGAATACCATAAGTAAGATATGGTAGGATCAATGTGGAATACAACATTAGGAGAGTTGAAGGTGGAAAGACATACTTTAATTTGTTGATAGTTCCAATATTTCGGGAAATAGTTTTACATGTATTGTCTATGTGAATTTTCCAAGATAATTTTTCATCAGTTGTAATACTTAAAAATTTAGTAGAGTTAACCTTGTAAAGAATAGAATTGTCAATGATTAAGTCACCACGAAGATTATGAGCAGAGTTACTCAATAACATAAACATAATTGTGAACAATGTTGCATATCATTAATGTAAATTTTAAAAAGTAAAGGCCCAAGTAAACTGCCTTGTGGAACTCCACAATCAAGACTTCGCATTGGAGAGCTTTCACCGTTCAGAGAAACAAACTGTTTTCTATCAAAAAGGTAATCTTGAAACCACTCCAACGCCTCTCCTCTTACCCCATAAAGAGATAATTTTCTAAAAAGTATTTTATGGTTAATTGTATCGAAGGCCTTGGAGAAGTCTAAGAAAATACCAGTCGTATGTAAATGGCTGTCAATTGCAGTTGCTACTTTATGAATAAACGTCAAAGTGGCGTGTACTCTACTATGTTTTTCACGAAAGCCAAACTGAAAATCAGAAAATATATCAATATTGAGAAAAAATTTGACAGTTCTAGAATACACCATTTTTTCCAATACTTTTGAAAGAGAGGTAAGTAGAGATATCGGTCTATAATTACCTATATTCGTTTGATCGCCTTTTTTGTAGATGGGGACAACCTTAGCTATGTTCATATTTCTTCGGTACGGATCCAGTAGAGTGTGAAAGGTTCAATATATGAACGAGAGGTTGCGCAACTTGCGGAATGATATTTTTTAACAATATATTATCAATTTCGTCATATCCCGAACTCTTTTTGTTTTGTAAATCGTTCACAATTTCAAATAACTCTTTTGTATTTGTAGGACATAGAAATAACGAATTAGGGATGGGATTCTTCAAAAATCTCGTAAAAGAAACATCAGTTACAGGAATATGTTGAGCTAAATTTGCACCAATACTGGAAAAATATCTGTTTAAAACATCACATATCTCTTTATGTATTATTTTATTAATTGTTTGATTATTTTTTAAAATCTTCATTAAGTACATTATTAATTACTTTCCAAGTCATTTGAAGATTGTTTTTAAAGAGTTCTAGCCGTTTTGAGTAGTACGATTTTTGGGCACTTCGTATCAAATTAGTCAAGACATTTTTGTAAAATGTATATTTTTCACGAGTTTTGACACAAGGGTTTGACTTATATTTGTAATAGAGATTATGCAAGGCATTTTATCTACATTGCTTCTCTCCACCCAGGTGTTAAATAAGTACCCGGTAGGATTGGAACGTCACTGTGGTTAGATTAGCATGTGCGTGCTTGGAAACAGGCGACTGGCTGGAATGCTCCCCAGAGGAGTGGAGAATATGCACTGTAATGTGCAGAATCACAATTGAAGCCAGTGACCGGGGTAATAATGCTGTAAGCACTTTGGTCGGTTATACATTGTAACTGGTAAGGCGATATATAAGAAGCAGTTATTATTATTATTCATTTTCCTATTTATTGACCGTAGAAGAGATTTCGAAATCCAGGGAAGTTTTGGATTTTTCTTATATTTACGTTTATTTTTAGTTAAAAGGAATTGTTTTGTCAAGATTTTTATTGTGTTAAACCAGTGTCAACTTGAAGAGTGGTGTCTACTCATCAGTTTGATACCAAATTGTTGGAGAAGTGCAACATATCTGATGATAAATGAACTGTGGGTGATTGTGAGAAATCAGTTCTTATTACAGGTGTCCCCAAACTTTTGGAGGTCAGTGTATATATATATATATATATATATATATATATATATATATATATATACTGGGTGTTTCAAAAAAAGGGAAACCCAACTTTGAAAAATTCCTGTAAATTAATTATGTATTTACCGGTATTGAATTTCATATCATATGAAAGAGTAATTAATTTGCTTTCCAATGGTAACTTGTTTAGGTTTCCTGGGTCAAACACCACTGTTTTCAAAATTTTGCGCAGAATCACAGGTGGTTCACTTTCTTGCAAAACATAATAGGCATGATGTTAAAGGTAACAGATAGTTTTGGGAAGCTCTCAAAAACTTTTCGTGAGATTTCTTTGATTTTACTTAATAAATAGCAGGGTACTAACATAACTAAGATGCTGTGAAGTTTTTTCCACCTCAAGTGAAATATTTATCGAATGAGAGGTGAAAAGTAATAAAAATCCCTGGCCCAAAAAAGAAGGGATGTAAATTCAGACAACGGCCACACACATTACGCACATGGGGATTCATGGATTGCTGTCTGTGAGCTTTAACGTGAAACCTTTTGTCAAAAGGTCTGGGTGCTCAAATTTTCTTCTTGGAGGGATTTTCTTCTTCAAATATGTGTTAAAGGTGTGTTATCTACCTATGCTCCAGGAGTTTTTGCATTGGAAAACATTTTCAGATGAGAAACGTTTGAAAGAACACAGTCTGGCTGAATTTTAACGTTTGCCTACCAAAGAACCAGTGCAAACCAAAAGAATGACAATATCCCAAAGCAATACAAATCAATGACAAAAAGCATGAAAGGGGAAAATCCAAATCCATATTCATGTGTGAAGATTTGACTTTGCTGATTTTTACAAATGTTGGTCTTTGTTGAAAATTGGTGGAAGATGCCTGCAGCACTCCAGGTAAACAAACATGCTCTCTTTGCTTTCTGATGATCTCATTTATTCTTGATTAAGATTTATGACTGTCATCTTCTTTGAAGTTCTTTCATGTTTGTGAAGTTCATAAGACGTTTTGTTAAGGCGTAAATTCAATCAAAATCAGATTTTTAAAAAACTGATGGAGCTACCAAGAGAGTTGACAAAGCCATTCAACTCAAACCCTGCCCATTATGCTTTACAAGAAAGTGAACCGCCTGGGATTCTGCACAAAATTTTGAAAATAATGGTGTTCAGTGATGCGTGACCCTAGAAACCTAAACCAGGTACCATAATGAAGCAAATTAATTACTCTTCCATATGATATGAAATTCAATACCGGTAAATACATAATCCATTTACAGGAATTTTTTCAAAGTTGGGTTTCCTTTTTTTTTAAACACCCAGTATATATATATATATATAGCCTGTGGCTTTGAATGTTGTTAAATATGGCGCCATTATCCATATAAATGCTGTGAATGCATTTACCCCAGCAAGGCCTGCACGCTGCCGCCCGATACGGCGAAGGCTCACACGGACGGACCCGGAGGTGAAAGCTAGCCTGCCTTCGGTGTTCGGGCAGCTCAGCTGGGCAAATCCCCCTAGACAAGTTCCACATGTTCCAAGGTTATTTAGAAAAACCTTTACGACTGGTAGAAACTGCCAGTCGTAAAGGAGCATAAGACTCATATCGGATTTATATCTGTAAATAAAGGCACGTTTTATGTTTGCGCCAGCCTCCCGAGGGGGGGGGGGGGGGCACTCAGTATATAGTGTGTGGTGGGTATGTGCCGCAGAGAAGACCCCCATTTTTACACTCAAATTTCCGTTCTAAAGAATAGCAGTTATTTTTTATTGTTGAGCAAAAGAAGAGAGAAAACCGTTCCAAAGTACCGCTTTTTTTTTTTTTCCGGCTGTCCTGGCCCGCACCGGCCCGTTGCGAAGAATATCATTTTTGGTGAAAAGTCGAAAACGAGTTTCATTCCAGGTGCTTAATTCCTCTGGGCTTTCCCCATTGCTTCCAATCCGCGGTTCCAATCCACCCCAGTGAATTCAGTTTTCATCAGGGGCGTAGATAGTGAGGGGGGGGGGGGGGTGTACACCAGGTTTCACCCCCGCTAAAAAAAAAAAAAAAAAAAAAGGAATGGTGGAAATTATATGTTATAGATAAATATAATTTGATATATTATATCTATCATTATTATCTATACAAGGGATTTGAGCCGCACATTAAAAATGCATATTTTTGTCTGCTTGATTTGCATATAATTATTACCTATATGGGGTAGTTTTACGGTGCATTTAAAATCCATCTTTTGCGCGGTCCGCGAACGGCCTAGACCCCGTTCTCACTCACTTTGAAAGTGGACTTTTGGAGCGGTCTATCTAAGACCCGTTCCTCAGGAACGGTTCTTAGGTGAGTGTGAACGGTCAAAGTGGTCCAGGAAGTGGTCTTCTGGACCGCTCCAGAAGACCACCTCGGGGAGGTGGTCTTGAGGAACGGGTCTTATTAAGAGCGGTATGGACCGCTCTAAACGTGCAATGTGAACGAAAGCGTACTTCAACCGGAAGTGAGCCAGTGACGTTCCGCGCGGAAAAAAAAAGCAAAAGCAATCGATCGGGCAGCCGGCAGGCACGCTACGGTACATCAGTTTGTATTCCGCGCGAAAAATTTGACCCGCTGAACTGAGCTGCCATAGCAACAAGGCCACTTTGAATCGTGGAGCGGTTTGAGCGAGAAAAACTGCTCGGAGTGTGAACGCTAGCAAACCGTTCCTCAAGACCCGTTCCTCTGGAGCGGTCTGACTAAGACCACTTTCAAAAGTGAGTGAGAACGGGGTCTTAGTTCTGAGCGGTCATCATTCCCTGATATTTTCCCTCTTCCGGGTTTCACCATTCACTTTGTGTACAAAAAGTGCGGTCAACATTGAGCCCGATTAACATCCACCTTTTCTTTTCAGTGCGCTTTTATTAAAGTGCATACGCGCAGTATTGTGTACGCGTTAAAGTGTAGGCTTAAAGGGGGTACCCAATGCTGAAACAATGTTAGTTCATTTAAAAGATCATGATTTTATTAGCAGAAAATCATCTGCCTTAAGTTTTTTAAAAATTCGTGTTGCCAGAAAAATCCCCGAAATATGGTAAGACTTCAGGATATTTTGGCCCCTCAGCTGTGTCCCAATTTCAGCTAGGTAACCACAATGACGTCAAAGTGGTTACCCAGGTTCGCGTATTGCGGATGTGTTGCGCGCTAGACTGTACAAAATGCATTACACCTTGCGCGCATTTTGCTATAATTGCGCGACAAGGTAACCACTTTGACGTCATTGTGGTTACCTAGCTGAAATTGGGACACAGCTGAGGGGCCAAAATATCCTGAAATCTTACGATATTTCGGGGATTTTCTGGCAACATGAATTTAAAAAAAAAATTAAGGCAGATGATTTTCTTCTAATAAAATCATGATCTTTTAAATGAACTAACATTGTTTCAGCATTGGGTACCCCCTTTAAACAATGGATACACGCGGTAACAATTTACGTCACAATGGCCCAGATTACAAACCTGCATGAATAACCTGAAATTAGAGGGACTGACAGGCAAACAGACTTGTTTGTAATTGCTATAAAATAGGCATAGATCTATACATGATATAGGTAATAATAATAATATTGACTCGCTCTACTTTCGGGGAATATCGAAAATGTTGCCCTTAAAAGAACCATATTGCCCTCGTCTTCGACTCGGGGCAATATGATTCTGTTGCGGGCAACATATTCTGATATCCCCTTCAAGGCCAGTCAATATTATATAAATATTGCACGGAACAGTGAATTCCCCATAGGCTACAGTACTAAACTTGCCGTGCAATATTATGCCATATTTTGTCTGGTCTGTTTGCGTGCGCGCAAATAATGCAACGCATACACACATACTCACATGACGTCATAAAGCGGTTAAGTCAAACTTGTGTGATCACAATGACTCAAATTTATTTAACTATGTCACCTCGTGGTAAGATCGATGCTGTCAATACACTAAAAGATTGCCTAGAGGACATCAAGGTCTGGTCGGCCAATAACAGACTCCGTCTCAACGAACGTAAATCAGAACTGATCCACTTTTCATCGCAATTCAGGAACACGGCGCCTCTACCAGATTTCACAACTGAGAAGGGTGTAGTACAGACTTCTGAATATGTTAGAGACCTCGGCATTACATTGGACAATCACCTTACTCTTCAAAAGCACATTAAAAACGTCTGTAAATCAGCGTCCTGGGGTATATACAGAATTGGAAAGCTCAGGAGACTACTCGACAAAGCCTCAACTGAAAGACTCGTCCACGCCTTCGTCTCCTCCCATCTGGATTATTGCAACTCCCTCCTTGCCGCCCTCCCTATTTCTCATTTATCTCCACTCCAGCGCATTCAAAATTCAGCAGCTAGAATGATCACCTTAACTAGGAAACATGACCATATATCCCCTATTCTTAGCTCACTTCATTGGCTACCGGTCCATCATCGTATTACTTTTAAGATTCTACTTCTTACATACAAAATATCACATAATCTTGCCCCCAAATATCTTCAAGACCTGGTCTCCCTACGATCCTCCTCTTCTGTCAGATCCCTCCGTTCATCTTCCTCTATGCAATTAATTCACGGCCCACGTACGAAAACCCGATATGGTGACCGTGCTTTTTCATCTATTGCCCCCACCCTCTGGAACAAACTCCCACCCCATATTCAAAACGCCCCATCCATTGAATCATTTAAAACCCCTCTTAAAACCCACCTTTTTAATCAGTCATAGTATACCGGAGGCGCACACAAGTAGTTAGTTTCATTTAACTGTATTGTATTAGTAATATTTTATTTCATTTTGTTGCTTTTAAGCTATTGGATGTACCATGTACACTGAGTTACACAGACCACCTGTGCGCTTAGAAACGCCCGTATAAAGCGCCCTATAAATGTAGTTATTATTATTATTATTATGAATGATGAGGGGCTCTATTAACGGAATGTGGTTGGTGAAATGATTTTTATTAAGTTCAAAATCATTTTCCTGTAGGGTATAGATAATAATAATTATATTGGATAGCTTTATTTCATGGAATACCAGAAAATATTACACTCGTTAGGGCTAATATCATGAATATTGCACTCATCTTCGATTCGTGCAATATTGGCCCTAACTCGTGGAATATTCTCTGGTATACCATTTAGAGCCATCCAATAATATATAAATATTATTCAAATTTATATACAGTATTCTTTATTTCAATATATATATTATTTATTTATGTACAATATTGTATGGCGAGAGTGCCGAAGTCTGCGCAGTGCCCTTGTCTGCGCAAACGCGTAAATGTGCGATTCTGAAACAAAACACGCAACGATCACGAACTTTTCATCTCTATCATAGCGATAGGTATTCATGGAAAAAACGAGTCAAAATATTGAAAAAAGGTCTTATTTCAGATAATTTATTCTCAAACCTCAAAACCTTGTCTTTTACGTCAAAACTCCTGAACTGCGTATGAAATGAATGGGTGCGCAGACATGGGCACTATTTTTTTTTTTTTGTAAGTTGAAATGACACGGCCGCCGTTTCTTGTGAAAATAGCATTGGTTTTGCTCTAATTTTGATTAAATTTTTTGCAAACTTGCTCTTTAGAATATCAGGAATAATATGAAATTAAGTTTTAGAGGAATATTAAAGAAATTCTTGTTCATTTTCAGGTCAAAATCTTAGTTGCGCAGACATAGGGCTCCACATCATATATTTATATGAATTTATTAATATTTATCTACAATTATGTCGTTGCTTCTGATTTTTCCCGCTATATATTTACACTACTAGAAAGTTAAAACCATCTACTTCAAATCATACACATGGGTGTTGATCTGGGAGGGATATGGAGGTATAATTTTTTTTTTTAATGAACTGGGGGAGGGGGGTGGCCTGTCTTACCATCCCCAAATATATTTTGAAGTGATTTTTGTCAAAGCCATAATGCAGAAAAATTATTTAGATTAAAAGTAGGCCTACATATAATTATTCTCGATTTAGAGGGTTTAGTAGGTAACTTTCCATTATAATGCAATTTTGCCACACTCATGTTATTAGTATTACTAACAATTTTCAAAATTGAAATGAAAATATAGTCACAGGAATCGAATGTGGTGGGGAAAGAGGAAATATATCACCCCCAATATTTATCGAGGATGATGACCTGTGTCATCATCACCCAAATATACATAGAAGAATGATGAAATGACAGTCATAACATAGAGATTCGGTCCGGGGATTGCATGTGGGCACAGTGCCCCTACTTTTCCCTTTAACTTCAGATAAGTACCCCCATTTTTCTTTCGAATAAGTTCCCGTTCCATATTCTTATAAGTGCCCATTTTGATAATTACACCTCATCCCTCACCTTACCTTTGATAATTGCTTCTATTGTCCATTTTAATCCCTTTTATCCTTTTTAATGTAACAAGTCATTTTTTTTTCTTTGTAATATATTAGGCACTGATTTAATTTTTCTACTAACATTTTCCCGTTCTTATAAATGCCCCTTTTCAGGTGGGATTAGTGCCCCTTTTCACCTCTGATATCTGCATTTTCTACCTTTTCTACACATTCATTTATTGTTTTCTAATAAGTGTCCTTTTCTTCTCCATGATAAGTACCACGTTTCCCTATTCCATAACATGTGCCTTTAATCCAAAGTGACTTAGAGCCAATATTCCTAAATGCTCGCTCGCTACGCTCCCTCGTATTAAAAGTATAGCTTATTAAATAAATTTTCATTGTTAACTTTTGCAAATGAAACCCCATCAGAATTGTGTTTCCGCTTTTTTATGTTACAATGTATTTGGGACCTCACAAATTTTGAATATTGTTAGCTCGCTCGCTCAATATTCAAATATTCACATACTACAAAACTGCAAAGCATGATGCTAAAGTTGTATCTTGGACATGTAAAGAGAAAAACCATATACATGTTTACACACCCTCACCCTACACTATATATATATATATATATATATATATATATATATATATATGTGTGTGTGTGTGTGTGTGTGTGTGTGTGTGGGTGTATATATATATATATATATATTTAAAGAAGATGTTACATGATAATGTGCTTTGTTATATACTTTCATTGAAATGTTGATTTATGATTTATGTATAATTGAGTGGAATCAAAATAAAGATCATTGAAAAAAAAATAAAAAATATATATATATATATATATATATATATATATATATATATATGGTCCTTGAGGAAAATCATACCCCCCACTTATGAGGACCTGTCTACGCCAGTGGTTTTCATTCATACTGCATGAACGCATGCATGCGAATTAACCCCGCTTAACAATACACACACCATATACTTGCCATGACACACAGCGCATTTACATTGTAGCTAATGGGAACTTGTGGGAACCAGTTCCGTAGCATCATATTTATATTGTAATCCAGTTCCAAAGACCCCCATTTTCCAAAATGTTATAGTTCCGAATACCAACCTTTTCATGATACGCTCGTTCCGAAGCCCCCTTTTTTGTCTTGCCGGCGCGGCGGCACATACCTACCACTTTTGGGGTCGAGTGCCCCCCCCCCCCCCCCCCTCCCGGGGCGCCAGCATGCCTCCTTTGTCATGTTTGTAACCCGTTCTATGGGTTCGGCGTTGGCTTGAAATGCCAAATGTTTATGTACACTTCGAAGAGTTCAGGACTAATGAATGAGGGTCTAAATTCGATAATGTCATTTCCATGTAGAGCAGCGAGACTTGACAGTGAAACAGAGGATGTTGATGAATATGCAGGGTGGTTTTGAGCATCTATAGGGCCAGGATTTGGGTTTACTTCACCAGCTATATATACCAACTTTTACCAGTTCTACAAAAAAAGCCATTTTAGTACGGTGGTTCGTTGAAATCCTCCTCATAATATAATGATGGATATGGGTACTTGGGAGTCCACAGACAAGTCCTCGGTTTTAAAATGTGTATACTTAATATGACCAGGGAAACAATGAGTCCAAGCAAAAAGAACAAAATGAAGATATCCATCAACCAAATTGAATGTGACATAACACAGTTTCCTGTGTCATCGTTCCCACCTGAGGATGTTGTGAACGATTGATATGTTGAATATGTAGGGATACTGGTTGATGTCTTCTGTCCAATACCCTCCATTAAGAATTCACGACATGACGGTTCATCAACTTCATAGATAAATTTTGTTGTACAGCATGATATTGCAAAGTCCCTTTTCATCCAAAAGCGTTGGAAAAGTGTTGTGGAATTATTTACTAAACCACTGCGGGGTAACAGAACTTCAGTATTCTGAAAACAAACAATAAAACCTGGGGTAGTACCCATTGGTGCTGTACATTCAATAACATCCCAAATATGTCTTGCAACTTCATAGTGCAGTGATGGGATGTAACGACAAAATGGTTTACCTGGGGGATACTCGATAGTAAGACCTACGCTTTTGGTAAGGTCGTTTTGTTTTTGATCGTTCACATATGCGTCACATATGTACGTTGCTCCATTTTCACGTCTTACATCTGATATTATCAAATTTATTTCTAGCACCCCATCGTCTTCATTTTCATGAACCTCAAATCGTCCTAGATCATCCTCACTTAATGCACTTTTAATCAACATTCCATTCTCATAAAATATGCTTCCATATTCTTTGCTTAACTTGACAGATATGTCCGTTCTAGGATAGTGAAACGATATTTCAGCTGTATCCCCTTCTCTGTAGATGAGGAGGGGGTTGCCCTTTTGGACAATTATACATAATATATAAATGATATTTCTGTACATTTTGCCTGATAAGTTACAGTCAAAGTGAACCGAATACTCGCTCGCTATGTTTATTTAAATCCAATACTGATTGCAACACATGTATACAAAAATACAAAGGAAACAGGCACTTCATTCATTCCCCCCTTATATATGTCAGATGTTTGCATATCTTTTGCAGATTCTGTTATGGCATGCGTGTTATTTGGATTTGGGCTAGTTTCATTCACTGAGATAGGTGGTGGAAAAATAAAATCAGTACAATCCTTGTATCTCTTTTGAAAATGTGTACTTACAGAACAACAAGAAATTGATACTGAATCTTTGCTAAACCAGAAGGTTGCGATAATGCTGCTGTCATGAAAGTTCATATGAAGTGGAAACTGGGCTTTGTGTCTGTCATTTGTCTCAGCGAAACACACTAATGTTCCCTTTGGATATCCAATTGAACATGCACACTGCAGACGAGGACGACCTAAAAATCCAGCGTGCAGAAGTTCTGCGTCTCCTTGATCAGGCCAGTGGCAGACCGCTCGACCGGGTGGATACACAACTTGAAGATCGTAAAATTGCTGATGAATTATTGTATTATTACACATAAAAAAACAGACGTAAATACCTGCATCACTTGGATGCAAATGTTTCAGTTTAAGCGTGACTACAAAGTAACCTTGCACTCTTTCATTGTGCACTCGAGTCCTCGCGTGTTTCTCAGGATGATAGCCCGCAGAATCGACTTGAGAATAATCGCTATAGAAGAGAAATTCACCGAAGAAAAGATCGAAAGTACATGTGCTGCCGACGAAGTCCGGTTCGAGGTACTGTAAGGTAACCGATTCCCCTTCCCTGCTCCAAATTATATTGTCTTCGTCTGTTGACCTTACATCTCTGGTATTAAACAAAAGAGTCAGCAGTAGCACTGTTGGAAATGTGATACCCATGACTATTTTTTGAGGTAACTTTTTCCATGTCCATGGAACGTTTGTCCCATCTGGATGAATAATCTGCTTCAAATCCTGAAGAGAGAGAGAAAAAAATAGGATTTTCTTTCTAGCTCATGCATATTATTATTTTTTTTTTAAATAGGAAACTGTTAATTTAATAGTAATTTATGGATCGTCACTATTTCTATTTTTCAAACAGGGGTCTCTGAAATACTTAATTATTAAAAGACCTTTCCACTTATGTTCTCCTTTACAATTACAGTGTTTGCAATATAGCAATTGCCTTTATTTATCAGTGTTAATCATAGCTAAGTCCATTGAACTATGATCTGATATATCTGTTATATTTATATAATATTGTTATGTTCTTGCTCTTAATTTCGATATGATCTGTTTAAAAAGGTTGTAAAAGACATACTGTATATGGAAAGAATCCATTATTACCACAGACATGACAGAAGATAATGAATATATCATGAACATATAATCGGAGTATTATTTCTAGCAGTATGTGGAAATCAATAAACTTTGAAACTCTGAATCTACTTTAGGAAAAACCTCTCTTATGTACACATATCATACACCACTGATATAAAAATTTTGAAAATATGTGCTGTATCACTTGCGAAGAGGTGGGCCGGGACATGGGATTTCGAGCCCCCTCCCCCAATAAATAAACAATAAAAAGAGGAAGAAGAAAAGAAGACAGACATTCACACAATTTTACCCTGCCATATGCTTACAGTGATTAGATTTCTTTGATGAACGGGTTTTTTTCTAGTCTATAATACACATCATACGTGTACTATCATAACTTTATTATTAATATATGGGCATTTAATTAGCCTTACAATACCAATCGCATAAAGAGCGCAGGATGACACAGAACTGTTGCAGGATGACACAAAACTGTTGATTTGGCTTAGAACTGTTGCAGGATGACACAAAACTGTTGATTTGGCTTATCTTTGCTGATTCTAGGTTTTGGTTGACCTATAGTGTTTCCCATTTCTGTGCTCACAATACTCTAAATTTTATTCTTTATATAGTATAATTTTCTCTCCCATTAATTTTCACGATCATTAATTTTATGGTACGTCTTCAAACTAGGCTTACTTTATTATGATAGGCTTAGCTTACTTTACTAGGCTTATTTTTTTTATGATACTGCAGTACATAATTATCTCTGATTGACCTTTGTGACTTCTGACATCTGACCTACTTTACACCTATATCATTCAGTTCATCTTCCTACATGTGATACATATTGGTACCGACCTTTGAAGTTCATGGCTCAAATAGTTCTTGAAATATTGAGATGAGGCTCAAACATAAAATTTCATGTAAATTGGCCTCTATGATATTCAATCTTTGACCTACTTGCCCCCATATCTAATCAGTTCGTCTCCCTCCGGTTTTACATTCTGCCGCCAAGTTTGAAGTTCATACCTCACATGGTAGGCCACCTTGAGAAATCGCGATAACGAGGCTAAAAACTTGTAGTTTCAAGGAAACTTATCTCTATGACAATGCACCTTTGACCTAATAATGCCAAATTCGGATCATTTCATCCAGTGGCGGATTTAGGGGGGCAATCCCGGCCCGTGCCCCCCCCCCCCTTTTGAAAATTGATACTTTTTTTGTTGTTGTTGCTTGTTAGAGAATTATAGAAGAAAACTGGACCCCATAAAATCTGATAACCCCCTCCCCCCCCCCCCCCCCCACTCAGCGACTTTTGGAGGGCTGGCGAAAACAAAATCGCTACCCCGGGCCCGCCCCCCCCCCCCCCCCCCACCCAGCGACCTTTGGAGGGCTGGCGAGAAGGAAATACGACTCTCCCTCAAAGCAGTTCCCCAAAGTTGACAGCCCTGCTTTTGTGTCCCCCCCCCTTTTTTTTTTTACAAAATTCTTGGTCCACCACTGATTTCATCTCCCCATGATGATACATACTATTACCAAGTTTGAAGTTCATGACTCAAATGCTTTTTCAGATATCGCGATAACGAGAAAGCGGGACGGACGGATTAGATGGACAACCAGAAAACAAAATACCTCCAGCACCAATTTCGGTGGGCGGAGGTATAAAGATATGTAGTAGTTTTCAAAACAGATGTAAATAAGATATAATAGACGGGTGTCTTGGGCAATATTTGGTATAGGTCTAATGTAGGCCTATATCCCTTTTCTAGAGAATAATAGTACAAACTAAAAAGCACTCTGAAATCAAGTATAGGCTCACTGATGTGAATGCATTTCAAAGTCGTTGTCTGTGGGAAGTAATTGTTGTTTGAACTTTGAAAGACTCCGACTTTTTTGTCAGTATGACATATTTACCCTAAAAATGAAAACCTATAGAATCGACATCATTCTGCCTCGCTCTCTGTGGTGTTTTGAGGATCACATCAAGGAGTTATCACAGAATCACACTAAAACAAACACCATGAATACGGAACAGCGAAGACGAAAACCTTGTTCTCTTTTACAGTGGCGTATCGAGGGGGGGGGGGGGGGGTCCAAAAACGCAAACGGGAGAAAGAGAAAAGTTTTTTTTTTTTTTAATTGTCCAGGGTAAAGTGCACAGAAAGAGTGTTTTTCCGGAGTTTAAAATGTAAGAAAAAAATCTAAAGTTCGATTACTTGGCTCCCTCGAATATGTTTATATTGGATCTCGTTATTTCGCCCACTAATAGAGCACATGAATAGCGTTTTTAATGGGTTCATGTTTGAAATATTTCCCTCCGTCGTTAAATCCTTTACTCCCTAGCATATAGGTTTCATCAAGTTCTTGTCAAATTTTGCTTCCCAATATGTAGGTGTAGCATTTTCATAGGTCCATCTCTCGAGAGAATTATTGGCTTTCGATTTCCTTGCTTAATTCTTCGAAAATAAAATCATTTCTTCATGCAGGGTTTATGATCTACATGTTAGGGAGAAGTGAGTAGAATAATGTTTAGAATAGTGTTTTCAATGTATAAATTTGAAAGAAATTCTAACGCTCGGTTGCTGTAGTCCCTCGATAATTTTTCATAAGGGTAAAATGGATAAGAAAATGCATTTTTGAGAGTTGAAAAGGCAAATAAAAAATATATCTTTTGGTCGCTTTGCTCTCTCGCTTGTATAATTCTTTTTTAAAATTTGGCTAATAATCACGGGTTAAGTGCACTAAGAAATATGTTCACGTAGTGCCATCATTTTTAATTCAAAGTGGGAATTGATCTGGCTTGTAGTTTTGAGCTGAGTTTGGGGGGGGGGGGGGGGGGGGGGTGGGGGAAGGGGGATGTGCAATTGTAGTTAGGAGTTTTCGCTCAACGTCGCGAACGTACTTCTACAACGCACGAACGCCCCGGATGCGAACGGATGAACGGCCGTCGGCGATCACGGACGGACACAGTACATATGAATTACGTCATCGCCGCGCGCCCGCTGATTGGCTGTTGATTCACTTGGGGGCAGATACAGAACGGACGTGATTTCTACCACGAACCGTCGCAAAACCACTGAACTCTAGAGTTCAGTGCGCAAAACTCGGTCCCTCATGGAGCGGTTTGCTGTTACTATAGTAACTTCTCGATTTTGCACACGGATCGCAATTTTTCCGTTCTTGATTAACAGGTGTCGTACAGCGAAAAATCTCTATTGTTTGCCCAGGACGCCGTAATCTCTAGATATGCACTGCTCGTTTACTACCACGCAGTGTTACGCATTTAACGCGACAAAAGTGTGTGGTATAAACAGGTCTTAATACTTTATTTCTGGTTGCCACTGAGGACGGGGAAACCTCACTAGTCATAAGGACCGCTAGTCATAATGACTACTATTCATAAGGACCGCTATTCATAACGTGTAATTTAATATACCTGAAGGTCCGCTATTCATAAAACGGAAAGGGGGCCACTGTTCATAAAGTTATGAGGACCATTATTTATAAGGACCGTTATTCATATTGTGAGATGAGGGTCGCTATTCCTAATTCACATTGAGGGTCATTACTCATAAGGACAACTATTCATAATATGAAATCGGGGTCGTTATTCATAAACATGAAGAAGGGGCACTATTCACAATTTATATTGGGCGTAACTACTCATAAAGACCACTATTCATAATACAGAATGAGGGTCGCTATTCATAATTGCGACCCTCTTCTCCTATTATGAATAGTGACCCTCTTTCTGTATTATTAATGGCGATCCTCTTCTCCAATTATGAATAGCAGTCCTTATGAATAATGACATATGAATAATGCGCCTTTTCGCCATTATGAATAGCGGTCCTTATGAATAGATGTCATTATAAATAGCGGTCATTATGACTAGCGAGTGGACCCCCTGAGGACACTGAATAAAAACACCGAACAAAAAAAAAACAGTTTTCCCTTCCCTCCAAATATTGCTGTTCATATCAACAGCCTCGTCTAGTTTTTAATTGACGTAAATGGTTCTCTTTTCTCCTAATATACTCAGGGTTTTGTTTTAATTTGATAATCTGTGATTTGTCGAAATTCTGGAACTGATTTTGTATTAATAACAGTAATCCATTAAATCCTATGAACATGATGATCCCACACGGATCCATTATCCTGAACTGTATTCCTGTACATTTTCATTATCACATCTACAATCATGGTTACCCTTCCTGGTGACACTTTGTTGAAGAGAATGTATAATTACAGCAAGAATTAGTTACTTGTGCTTCACAAAGTCGATATAATAATGATAAATACAACATATTCCACTTACTTAAATCAGGGCGAAAGGCATCACTCATTCGACTGAGATATCGTGACACAGACGACGAGCACACGGTTACGACGTGCTCTCACCACTACTACATGTATTAGTAAAACTGATACCAATTTTCTTACAGATGTCAACTTATATAATTTGTTTGAACAAAACAAGTTTTGGCTTTTATTGTAACCAATCAGTACTCTATGTACCTTGAACTTTAGGCAAATACGTTGTAAACGCATCATTGACTCAGCTCATTTTAGAACCTTATTATTTTCATTATCAGATTGATCCATATCTTACAGCCTTCTGCCCCCCCCCTCCTCTCTCTCTCTCTCTCTCTCTCTCTCTCTTCTCCAGCTTCCTACTTGATTTTTCAGTATGAAATGCTTTAACGCACCTAAAACTTTTTTTTTAGAGAGAAGTTTAGTAATGGCCATTTTTAGCGCTAACTTTTCGATTTAAGTATCACAAACAATCGTTTTTATCGGTTCTAAAGGTGCGTTCGTGCATATTTTGGAGCTAGAATCACAAACATGAATCACAAATCAAAACGAAGTTTTAAAATACGGTTTCAGCGGGACAGCGTTCATACAATTTTTCATCAACGCTGATTCTAGCTCAATTCAAGCTCTGCCATTTGCGCAGCGTAGTGCGCAGTTTGACCCAAGAAGTAAAGGTCCTTTTCCTTCTTCGTTATACATTTCCTTCTTTTTTCTTCTTTCGTCTATCTAAAATATTTCTTTATGTTATTCTTTGTTTTTTGGCCTTCTATCATAATCTTTTTCTATCGTCCTAATGCATTTTTCTTTTCTTTCATCTTCTCCTACTATCTTTCCTTATATTATTCTTTGCTTCTTCCTTCTATCATCAATTTCTCTTCCTTTCCTCGTTTTTCCATATTTTGCTTCTTTCATATATGTTCTTTTGTCATTAACTTTGTATTTTTTATCTTTCTTACTGTAGGTTCTCTTTCTGTCTTTCCTGTTATTCTTTGTTTTTATACTTCTAACATGATAAAAACTACTTTCGAAAAATCAACTGAAGGCAATTTCAATAGCCCTGTCTATCACCTTTAGAAATGTGCGAACATTACAATGGCGTATTACGTAATCCGAACAAGATTTCTATGGGCAGTACAATAGGCCTTTGAAATTGCCATTGAGTTTATTTTTCGAAAGTAGTTTTTATCGTGTTATTATATCCTCTTTCTTCTTTCCTTATGTTTCTTTTCATTCTTTCCTTCCTTCATCTTTTCTTCTGTCATGTCTATCGTTCCCAATGCATCTCTTTATTTTCTTCTTCTTCCTTTTCTATCTTTCCTTATGCTATATTTGTATTGATAGTTCTTAAATCTTCTCTTTCTGTCTTTTCTTATGTTATTATATGTCTTTATTCTTCTATCGTTTTTTTCTTTCTGTCCTTTCTCATGTTATCCTTTGTTTTGATATTTCTTTCATCTTCTCTTTCTGTCATTCCTTATATTCTTTTTTTTTATCTCGCTATCCTCTTACGTTGCTGTCTTTCCTTATGCTATTCTTTGTATTTATCCTTATTTCAACTTCCCTTTCTTTTTTCCCTTATATTTTTTCTCTATTCTTTCCTTCTTTCATCTTTTCATCTATCCATTCTATATGTGTATTGTATATTTCCTTGTTATTCTTTGTTTTGATCTTCCTTTCTCTTCGCTTTCTGTCTTTCCCTATATTATTCTTTGTTTTTATGTTTTTATCATTTTTCTTCTTGATACATTTCCTTATGCTATTCATTGTTTTGATCTTCCTTTTATCTTCTCTTTTTGTCTTTCGTTATGTTATTCTTTGTTTTTATCCTCATCCTCTCTCTTTGTTTCTTATGTTTTCCTCTATTGTTCTCCTTCTCTCATCTGTTCTACTACCCAATGGCGTCATAGAATCATGATTGAGATCTCCGTTGCGTTCATGCAATTTCAGCGAACGTGTTTCTGGCAGAAACGTGTTACAATAAACGCACCTTTTTCTGCGTTTCAGTTTGGCGATCTCAAACGTTTATTTTTACGACCGACGAAAAATTGCATGAACGCAATCGTGTTTTAAACTAAAAGTCTTTCAAAACTGTGTTTCTGGGGTGAAAAATATTCGCTTGAACGCAACCTAAAGGTAATCTGTAACTCTGTGGAGGCTTCATAAAATTTGAGCTGCAAGGCCCTAAATGTTATCAGTGTATGTAATATGTTGTAAAATGAAGCCCTGAAAAATGAATGTTAAAGCTCACGCTACGCTTGCGAAAATCTCAATGGGTAGCGCCGTGAAAGCTTACCAGTCTATGGTATAGCTAGTTTGAATCCGCGAACAGATGACGAAGTCGCTATCCCGATCTACCAAACTTACGTAAATGACGTCATTTGCACATTCGACCCTGGCCTAGGTTTTCGACGCATACTTTCTCCCAGCCAATGCATTATATAACTACACACACATGCACCGGCCTTATGTGTACGTATCGTGAACCGGCCCAGCCCCGGGAACTCAGCTCAGCTCAGCTCAGCGATTTTTTTTTTTTTTTTTTTTTTTTTTACCTCCGCACGCGACTCGTAAACTGTCATGGTGCTGCCCTGTGTTGCATGCATAGAGATCCTGTAATAGACACTAGAGGGCGTACTCCCTCAGATTGCTGTGCGGAATTGAACAGGCCGCGCGCCATCTTAATCCGGGCAAAAACTCCGCTCCCTGCCTAGCCTTTTGACAAGGCCTCGTGACTTGGCTATTTTCCTCGTCATGCTGTGCCTGAGATGAGACTAGCCGGCGACGAAAAGAATCAACACGGCCCGGGTGAACGCGCGATCGAGCGACTTTAGTCGCGAGGCCTTTTGGAACCTGGGTTTCCATCGTCCGATATGAATTATTCACGAGTTGACATTCGTATGCTAACACGCCTACCGAGGATTATCGACCAATCACAACGGTATCTGCGGGGCTTGCTTTCCATGTGATTCGTTCATGGTGCCTGCTTGTCCTCCAGCTTGAGCTTGCGATCGAAGATAGTCCTTACACAACGGGATCGCCTGGTAAATAGCGCTTTTGCCATATCCCGTGGGAAGGCTCACAAATGCATCCTGTCCTTTGAGGACTGAAAGAATTGCCCTCAGTTGTAAGTCCTTGAAAGCTGAAATTTTCAGCATTTGCGAGGCAAATTCCGTGCTTTTCAGCAACAATTCTTCTTCGGACGCCATGATTGATGTAGCTTGCACGGGGTGCCGAGATGAAGGCGAATTTGCATACCAAATCTATGCTGACGTCATGCGAAGATACGTTCGCTGATTGGCTCCTACCTATAAGGTAGCAGATCCTCGCTAGGAACAAGGGATAGCATAAGAAATACAGGCCAGGTTCCAAAAGGCCCTCGCGACTCACGTCGCTCGATCGCATTCACCGGGCTGGGCGGCTAGTCTTGTTATGCAGCCACTACTAGCTTACTTGCCGAGAAAAATAGCCAAGTCACGAGGGCCTTGTCAAAAGGCTACTCCCTGCCCGGATTACCCATAGGCGTAACGTATGACGCTATGGGATAGAGTTAGAGAAATCACTTCTCTGTACTATTTTTCTCGGTTTGTAAAGCTCTATGCAACCTAAAACTCACATGGCCAAACAATGTTATGTTTTGATATCTTTTGCTTGTCTTTTTCTCATCTATTTTTTTGTTGTCTAATTATTTATTCTTAGTATATGCACTGTATAATAGTATTGCCATTTTGCACACAAAGATGATCATGGTAGGCCAAAGATTAAAAATGTTCAGTGGCTTATTTCTAAGAACCGCCCTTCATCATCATGGTCACAGAAAGATATGTCCAAAGAGAAACCAAGATAGATAATTCGGAAACGGGCGAGAGAGAGAGAGAGAGAGAGAGAGAAGGGGGGGGGGGGTATAAAGAAGGTAGAGAGTGGTGAGTTTTAAGTTGCATATAGTGATAAAAACCGAGGAGATAGTACAGGAAAGTCGCACCCGTATATAGCGCCTATGGGTAATCCGGGGAGGACGCGGACTTTTTGCCCGGATTAAGATGGCGCGCGGCATGTTCAATTCGGCACAGCAGCGATGCGCGCGCTCTATGCGTAGTGCGTGCTCTAGTGTCTATTGTCTATTATAGGATCTCTATGGTTGCTTGTCAAAGTGCCATCTATACATCCCGCCCGAGTATCTTTAAACGCGTCCTTATGGGCGCACGCCTGTAATTATTTCCCCATAGGCTCATGTGTTAAAAATGAGAACTGAAAAAAAATCATCAAAAATAAGTGCTAGCAATGGCACCATTAAAACTTGTGTCCTGACTAGTGCAAACAATTTCCTTGACTTCCTGAAAATATGAAGGGGTGTTTTCAGCATTTTTTCTCTCTACAGTGGCTGCAACTTAGACTAACCACAAACCTGGTCTGAGCTACGGTGGTTAAGAGGTTTCTTGGACTGCTAATAAAGTCCCAATAAAATCCCACTGGGACCAACTCCTGCTCTCTCATGGGACTGATCTGAACCAGTAATTATCCCTCTTTAAGTACATATGGAAAAAAGTGTTCAAATATTTATTTTATATGAATTTTTTTCAACAATTACATCATCTTTGGTACGGGTCAAAGGGGAATCCCGGAAAATGACTGGATCTAATTACAGGCGTGCGTCTTCATGTGCTTCACAAAAAGTGATGCAAGTGACCGGAAAAGCCACACATTTTCTCCCCATAGACTACAGTGTTAGACTAAAGCGTACTCCAGTACGATTTCATGAATGAAAGTAATCGGTCATAGATATGAAAATAAACCTTTATATTCCTGGCTGTCTATTTATCCTTCTGAACATCATTGTACAACACAAACATCAAAATTCAACAAAAATCAACTACTAATAACTACTAATTCAGGAAATTGTTTTAATAGGTTGTATAGAAACTACTGTCAGAAATGAAGTAAATCACTGTGACAACGCATGTTGATGCATTATTTTGGTCAAAAGGACTCATGAATCTCTTAAAGTTCGTCATAGAAAGTATTACTTTCCTGCTTCGATTAGCCTGTTTCGGTCAGAAAAATTGAGGATTAATGGCATTTTAAAGTGATGGTCGTTTCTCTGTATAAAAATTAATAGACGTCAATCACCCTAAAGATTAAAGAACTGAAAAGTGATTCTCAATTGGTAACAAAAGGGCTGGATTTATGGGGTAACTTCGCTAGTCATAAGGATCGCTATTCATAAGGACCACTTATTCATAAGGACCGCTATCCATAACGCGTGACTATAAAATGAATAGCGGTTTTGTACGAATAGCGGCCCTTCTGAATAGCGAGCAAACCATAGACAAATTTCCTCGCCATCCATAAGGACATCCATTCATAAGGACCACTATTCATAACTACTCATAAGGACCGCTATTCATAGCGCGTGTTAAATGAATAGCGGTTTTCTATGAATAGCTGTTCTTATGAATAGCGAGCGGACCCGGGATTTATGCCCTGTCAGTATTTAGATATTGCTTAAATACTGTATAACTTATACAGTTGAAGTGAAAACATGTCATCTTCATCATAATCCTTAACAATGCTAACTACTTCTCATATCGGGTTACAAAAAGGAGATATTAGCTGATGAGGGGACATAAAAAGGTAAAGAAAACATTTTCCTGTTCACGAGTATACTCTGATTTGCTAGCTGTTTTTAAATGATACACTAGCTTCCAGCTGCTGATAGTTTGTTCAAACTTCCCAATTTTTGTCAAACACACTTCCTCTATACATCTCCTCTCTCTCTTTCAGCAACATATAGATTCAGAGAACATCATAGTCACTTCGATATACAGGTCTATTTTCCGCTAAAGCGTTCAACT
>CM046837.1:43354561-43479561 GCA_025618425.1 Heliocidaris tuberculata
CCCCACCCCCAACAGCGCCTGATTTCAAATATTTGTAAAATTATACCCGAGCTTCTTTTTAAAACTTTGTTTATGATACCATGTTTTATTAGGCCTACATTTTGCATTAACTGTGGATTAAAGAGGCAGGAAGGTAATGCCCATTTGTACCATTGGAAAACATGTTAGTAATGGACATGGACCAGAGATTTTTATAAAATCGGAGATATCGGGACATTCGAATCATATCTTTAGCATTTTAATTCTCACTACTATAACACTCTTTTATATTTATTATATCAATTTTATCAATAACTGATTGATATAGAAATTATTTCTTCCTTGAAAAGTGGGGAGTATATTTGTATAGGCCACCCTCTCCCCCGGATTTACGCCAGTGGACTGGACATTACAAAACACAAAAAAGACAACAATTTATGTCGGGATGGGTTGACTGATGTGGTCACGCGTTAGGTGTGATTTTTGTGATGCGCAGCTTCACCTCTTCCTCATAATTTGGTTTATGGGCAGTAAGAGGAAGAGTTGATCTGAGTTGTTAGCATGGTTTGGGACCGTCTGACATCCTATCTCTACAGATTGTTTTTCCCCTTTTGTTTTTCGTTTTGCGTTTAGCCTTCTATATATATATTAATATTTCTCCGAATTGTGCATGGGGTAGATGGGACTAACAACTCAGGCTGACAGTTTCCTTTTTTTTTTAATGACTTTTGGGTGAAATCCTGTGACTATTTCGGGACAGGCTCTTTTCCTTATGGCTATTATTAATATTATTATTATTTCATTCCTTTTAGTTTCCCGAAAAACACTCTCTCTATATAGGAGTATCTTGATTAAGACAGTGTCAAGTAAAGCAGAGGAGAACATAGCCCAATGAAAAGTTTTTGCTCCAACAGGTTGGTAAAATTTCGTATCCTAGCATGCCTAGAGTAGTATTATCTACAATCAGAACAATTAAAATGGTTCAATCACTACTCTGGTATTTAATATACCCAAAATGCATCGATGGCCGCAGATCTTAACCCCCTCCCCCCCCCCCCCCCTCCTGTTTTGATGGCAATTGTGACAATATAAGACATCAAGGATTTGTTTCTGTTGAAGTTCGTGTTATCAAGCCTATATTGGATAAAGGGAATTTATCATTTTTGAATGGTTGTGTTTTTAACAAGTCTTCTCCCAAGTGCATTTTGAAACCATAATCTTTAAATCTGTGTTCTGTTTGTCCCATCAGCACGTTATCGACAATGATGGATAGATTCCACGAATTTGACAAGTGTATATTGACTTTAGGCAGAATCGAAAACTGTTTCTGACAATAAAAAAAGATAGATTATTTAGTGGGAATATATACAGGTAAGGGTCACCATTCAATTAAATACATTGATGTTTAGAGCAACGTGTCTAGTGTCAGCACAAGTTGTCTTTTTTCTGCAAACAGATATACACTGAAATATTGGGACTTTCTTAATAATACAGTGATTTTGCATATTTGATCACTGATGTTTGACAAACTTACAATTTGAACCTATGGGCAAATAACATTAAATCAAATCATTTAGAAAATTTTAGAAAACCATCTTTAATTCATTTATCTTTGTTCGTTCAAGGTGCTCGATGTCTGTATTAACATCTAAGGCGGCACTATAATGGAAAGAAGGGGGCAGGGGGGGGGGCACAGTGTACTTCCAATATGTTCGAAGTTCCTAAATATGTGCCCTTTTTACTTTTGTAAGTGCCCTTTTTTCACTTCAAATAAGTGCTCCTTTTAAATATTTCCCTTTAATCTTTAGAGAAAAAAAAATTGTTCCCATTTAAAGGCCAAAATCTCCAATTTCAAAGAAAAAGTGCGTTCCTATCATTACAATTCAAGGGCATAAACAATGCAGATTTTCGTTGTTAAACCATAATGATCCCATTACTTTCTCTGTGATATCAGACATGTGCTCCTTTTTACACGAAAATGTGCCACTACAGGAACGTGCCATATTTGATTTAAAATGAGACATGTTTAAAACTTTATATCTCGTGTTTACTTTAAATTAATATTAACCCTCATCTTAAAATCAGACAGTCCCATAGTTCCATACCGTATGCCGGTATAAGCTTTGTTTTCTCTAACTAATTTCAAAGTGAATTTTCAAATAATGCGACAGTGCCATAGTGCCATATGGTATTTATGCTTTGTTTTATCTAACTAATATCAGGGGGATCCAAGATTTTGTAAAAAGGGGAGGGGAGCGCACAAATGTCAGAAAACTTTCTGACAATGCAAAAAAAAAAAGGGGGGAAAGGGTTATTAGATTTTTGGGGACCAGTTGTCCTCCAGAATTTTCTTTTCTCTCTTTTTCTTTTTTTTTTTTTTTTTGGTTCTTCTTTTTTTTTAAACCTGTATTTCTTTCCTCTTCTCCATTCCTTTTCTGTTCTTTCCCATTTTGGGGGGAACTTTTGTGGGCTGCAGCTCCCCCCCCCCCCCCCCCACCAGTACACGCCAGTGCCATAACCAACTGCATAACAAGCACTTGCATGATACTCTGAATCATTCAGGTCCCAAGTACTGGAATTATCTTTATTCCGAAATAAAAAGATTTGTAAGTGTATTTGTATTTCAAAGAAAGCTAAAGATTGTTAATCTTAATATGTCATAAATCTGTTACATACTCAGCAAACAGGTAGAACTGTCTTACCGCATGCATGCGAATATTCTTACAAATATAGCTTTTTATTCTCTCTTCATGCTCTTGTCTTGTATCCGTATGTACGTGTCCCCGTTCTTGTGAATTGTTTCGGTTGTATTGTATTTTCTCTTCTTTTATTTTTTTTATTTCCTTCTTTTTATGTTTTTCTTTCCTTTTATTTGGTCTCTTTCTTCCCTATTTTTTTTTTTTTTTACTCGTCTATTATTAAACCTATCACCCGGGAAGTTATCACAAACAAGCCCTGTTTTACTTTAGGCCCCTCCACTACATAAAACACATATGGAATTTAGCTCTCATAGATTCGTCTCTTTTGTATTAGCAAAAATTAAGTAGCTATTGTCATTTTCTAAATGAAGTATTTGAAAGAGAAAAAAAAATCTGACTGTGTACATAGATGTTTAAGATTTATATGTTATATTTGTAGGAGCACAACTATATGTCTACGAAGGAAAGTGAGTGTTTTAAAATCTGAATATATGGATTAAGGGTTGATGCCGGAATAAATGTGCTGTCACCTCATACTGAAATGGGATCATTTTATGTGATTCATCATTGGAATGAAAATATATATGCTAGCATAACACTGACCCAGTCATCGTCAGAAAAGTCATTGGAAAGATAAATGTTTCCTTGCAGAGAAGATAATAAAGAATTTTGGTCAAGATCATGGATTGAGTGATATTATTCATGATCGCTAGCGTAGCCAGACTTTTTTTGACAAGGGGGGAGAGGGCACAAAACATCTGAACCAATGTGATTCAGAAAAAAAAACCTTTTGCAGGTCTTTATTTGCGTCGGAAGGATTGGGGTGGGTAGGACGTGTGATGCTCCCTTTACCCATCTATTCATATAATTTGCAAGTAATCATAGACGTCCAGGCATATTTTTTGCGAGGGGGCTAACGCCTTTTGCCCGAATATCAACTTTCCAGTTTCAATTTTTTTTTGCTAGAGAACAAACCGAGCGAGCAAAAAATGTTGACCCCTTTTATAGTGAAAATGTGCAAAAATCACATATTCAGAATATATATGATATGGTGGTTGCCTGAATATCAGAATTTTTAAAAATGTCGAAATCTACATCCCTCAGCCTCCTCCTCGTACGCCTATGATTTGATTCAACATTATTTTCTTATCTAGTGTAGTGTCATAAGCAAAAGTACAATAAATCATGGATATTTGCGAGAGAGCGAAGCGAGCGATCATTTTTTTTTTTTTTTTTTTTTTTTTTGGCCAAATTCGTTTTGATTGTTTGGACAGGTTAATTCTGATGTTGATTCGGATGAACATGCCCCCTTGTTCCCCCTGGCCCCGCCTATGCATTTATACATCGGCAAGGCACGGGGGCATCCTGACAAGATTGCTGTGTCAGCCGGCTTGGCGAACAGTGCCCGACACTGTAAAAGGTCATTATACAAAGAAATACATTGCGAACTTATCATCGCGTGTAATTTATCTATTGCCATCACTTGTTATCCTTTTTATGCATTCAGAGCAAATATAATTCAATGCTCAAATATTGCAACGTGTTATTCATGCCTGATTGATCTTTTTATAGATAGTTTGATCACTGATATTTAACTAACCCAAAAGTCAAAGCAAATGTGAAATCTAATTTTATGCGATCTCATTGCACATTTGATTGTTCGTTTCAAGGTTCAAGGGGCTCGTATCATCATAATTGTTTGGTTTACCTTTTCAAGGTTCAAGTTTAGAGAAGGCATTTAGACATCAATATATATATAAACACTATGAGAGAGTTGAAAAATACGGAGGAGTTACAGCACTGATTCTGGCGATAGTGGTTTTAGTGGTAAGAAGTAGGATAATGTGTCGCTCCTAAGATTGTTTTTACTTGTCCCTCTGTTTGTTTGTTTGTTTCTTGTTTTTTGTTGTTTGTTTGTAGTTTTTGTTGTTGTTTTTTGTTTTTCCTAATGATGTGTTACTGTGGTACAGTGGTTCCTTCACTGCTTGTAAGTTCAGAGGTTAGGGTTTCCATCACTGGCGGAAATATACAGGAAATTCTTTCCATCGGGGGGAGGGTATAACAATAGATCGTCTCCACCCCCCCCCCCCCCCCCTCCACGATGAATAGAATTGCGTAACATATCTCCGCCACTGGTTTCCATCCTTGCCAGGTGTGTCATCATGGTACTTACCCAAGAAATGTCGTCTTTCCCGACCCAAATGTAATCAGGGGTATACCCGGTGAAATCTGTATTAAATGTCATTTGTATCTATTATTCATTTATCGTGATCTTGCTTCCATGCTTCAAAGAACTTCAAATTTCAAACACAAAATTGTTGATAAGCTCCTTTTTTTTACGCAACTGAGCTATTTATTTTGATCAGATTTTTAAGAAAGGATTCAGATTCAAAACACATTTATTTTTTTCTCATAATCAAATAAGTACAAAATGAAATTTATATTGACAAAAAACATGGTGAAAGAAGGCGAGGGTCGAAGGAAGCACAAGGCTTGTGTTGGGGTCGCCATAAAAATACTTTATAAAATATTATACAATTATTTAACATACACAAAAAATGTAAACTATAAATAAAAGGAAAAGGGAAAAAAGAAAGAGAGAGAGGGAGAAAAAGAAAAAAAAGAGAAAAATCTGCAATATGTGCTACTGACTATATATTGTACAAAGTACGGTATATATTTTCACAATACGAAGTAAATCATGGAGTGAGGGGCATGTTTTAATGAAGTCATTTAAGTTGTTCGAGAGATTAGGACCAGAAAAACGAATATTTTTTTCGAAACGCAACTGTTCTACGTTTAGGAATATGGATGTCTCTCACAGATCTTTTTGGATAATTATGAAAATTACAATTAAAATCAAACTGATTACAAAATTGTTCAGGGAGATATTTGTAAATACACTTACACATCAAACAGTACTCTTGGTAACCATGGTAACTGACAATATCTTAAAACTTTAAGAGCCTCAAGTTATGAATAATATACAATTTCACCTGGGTTGTAGGTGTTTTGAGAATACGGGATAAGTTTATTCCGGGGAGGTTTCTCCTCCGACGAACGGACAACCCCGAAATATATGGAAGTTTTGAACATTTAGACTGGATCATTAATAATAATGATAATCCGTTCTTGCATAGCGTATCTCACATTATACACGTACCTATAAATGCGCTTCCAAAGAGGTTTTGGAAATCATTTGCCCGGCTGTAGCTCTTGCAGCCGTTATCGACGCACAGTGCATTTCAAGGAATAATTCTACCATGTACCCACCTGGGTCAGGTGTGGCAAATGTAGATAAACGTCTTGCCAAAGGACGTTAGGGCCGTGGTAGGGATTCGAACCATGTACCTTGTGGTTCACAGTCCAACACCTCTGTCATAATCATTATACATAAACACCTTTATCAACGCCTCTATCAACAAAAACATAATGACTCTCGTCATCCACTCCCTTCCCCCGAAGATTCGATACATGGTTATACATGGTATTAATTAAGTAAATTCAGCAGCCAGATCCCTTTATAGTCTGTTGCATTATCAGTGTATATTGTGCAGTGAGTCTACGGCGTATACATTATTCTACCGTAGAGGCCAGTCCTCAAGAGTCCAGAATTTTCGATTCGGAAAATCAGAAATTGTCAACAACAACAAAAACAAAAAATCAAAATTGGATATCTGAGCGTCTTGCGATTTTCATTTTCACAACTGGAAAAAAAAAATCAATGAAAACCTACAATGCTTAAATTTGCCATTGTCAATCGAAAACGGAAAACGAAATCAGTTTAATAAAAACATTTTAAAACAAGCACTTTTTTGTTGCTTTACTTCCGATTCTAAATTTAGTTCGCGGAACGTATACATAACAAAAAAAAAGTATCAAAAAGTTATCCGAATTGGAGTTAATTCCTTTAAGAACAAAAGATGCCTCACATGCGTAGTCCCACTCCCACAACCGATCGATTTTCAGTCGGTAATAAATATGAATAGAACATGAGGAAAGCTAAGTCTTGGCTTGAATATAAATGTAAACATAGTATTTTTAAAAGAAGAAGATTCAACTCCGGAGTGCCAAACCACTTTACGGTCATAATGTATGTACGTGCATATAACATAGGTATAGGCGTCGATGAATAAATTCATCTAATCAAATGCAAAGTATTTGGCCCAAAATTTAAAGAGCTCTGCCCCAAATACAGGAAGCTACTTATATACCGAAGGCTTTTCGTTGCCGTGCTCGTAGCTGATGGGGCTATTCATAAAATCATTTGAATGCTCATTGACTGTATGCTTTAATATTTTGTTTGATTTTAAATGGGAAGATCCGAAATGCCTTCTCGCATGAAATGTAAACTAATTAGTTAGATTCAACATATGCCATTTATAGATAATTATCCCTAGGGGTGGAGCAGAGCAGTCCGGTCAGGCTGTGGGTCTATGATAATTACTATTATAATAATTATAATTCTTATAGTTCGATGCTGCCTTACATAATCATACAAAAACGTTACCTCCTGTTATGGAGGAAAGCCAAAACGAAAGGGGAGGGAGGGGGTAAGAGAGTCCAATGGAGAAGAGAGAGAGAGAGGGAGAGAGAGATTGGGGCTCGGGGGGGGGGGTCCATGTGCACTGTTGCATTGCACACAAACCGCTCTCATCTAACCTACAATAATGTGATTTTTGTGCTCTAATTCGACATTTTACTCAGTAGTCAATACTGTCTCAAGTTACATAAAATAGGACCTCAATAGTGATTACTAAAATTGCTTAACGTTGCCTTCAAGCTATTTAAAAGGTTATTTTATAGAGCATTCGAAAGCTCCGCAAACAGCCGACGCTTCCCTAGCAACGCTACATAAGTAATTCTGGTCCCAATTCCCTCACGTGTTAAATCGACAGTAATAAAAAAAAATCATATTTTAAAAACGTTGGGGTGTAATTCGTTATGATGTTCAGAGCAGAGACAAAATATAAAAATCTCATGAATGAGGTACCTTATTTGGCCAATTTCCAGGCAATGCCAAAAGTTATGAAGCCTGAAATGTACCTAAACATAACTCGCGCCAAATAGCAGGCTGAAATTACGGAAGCTTAAATGCCCCCAGAAGACGAGACGTTTTTTTTGTTTTGTTTTTTGTTTTTTTGTTTTTTGTTTTGTTTTTTGTTTTTTTTTTTGTTTTTTAGTTGTTCTGTAAATAAACTGAAATCTTTCTAGTGTAAAACTTTATAAGTCATCTTTAGAAGGAATGAAAACATTGTTTCAAAGCAAGTAAAAAACATTGTTCTATGCAAAAAAATATGATAAATCTTATAAATTTAGAAGTTTTAGATTTGATAGATTTTGAAGATTTTGCAAACTGGAAATCATGCTAGCAGGAGCCACTTGTGAAGATGTGGATGTGTCTCTGTGGTGGAAGCTGTCAACAGAGTTATGGCAACTTTGATGGAGCTCCGCCTAGCAATACACTTCAATTGGTAGGGGCAACGAGGCGAGAAGCAAAAGTTCGGGTCGCTGAAGGCCATAATTGGTGTTATCTTTGGTAAATAGTTAACTTTTCCTGTGGTATGTATAGTTCAGAACTTGAAGTTCTACAAATCAAAATAATCAAAATCAAATATTTCACTTGCTGAAGCTGGGCCAGTTAGTTCCAATCATCTGAATCTTTAAAAAAAACAAAAAACTGTTGTGTAGACCCTGCAACAATTATCAAGGAGATACTTTAGGGGGTAGTAAAATTGTTTCAAGGCATTTAATTTCTAAAAATTAATATGATTGTATGATATGGCTATTAAGAATAATGTTTGATACTGCGTGCATGCTGTACTCCCTCTTACACCCGTTTCACCTGATTGAACGTTGTTTGCATCATTAGAGGAATGTGAAAACAACAGAAAACAGATGTTTAAAAGGAGGGAGCGATTGTTTTTGAATGGTGTAATGAGTCTAGTGATGGTAATGATTGTAGTTCAGAACTCTTTTGTCAATGGCAATATGGATGAAATGACATGTGCGAGCAAGGAAAGCAAATGAAGGAGTGATTTACAAATTTACTACTGCTATATCAGATTCAGGAGGGGATATAATTAAAACTAAATTACATTAAATTGATCACAAAAGGATGTACAGAGAATACTAGGATGCAAATTCATTTTTGTCAATATTTCTTTATTCCCTGCACAAGTCCACCAGAGGATGCTGTGTCACCTGGGTTGTAAAAGGCTGGTTTTTAACCATGGTAGAAAACATTAAATTCTCAAAAGTTTTTCTCCCCCTGATCAGTAGTTGGGCTGCATGGAAATTTGCAACCATTTTAATGCCATTGCTCTTTGAATGAACTATTTTACTATTTCACTCTTTCCTTCTTCTTTTTTTTTTTTCTTTTTCTTTCTTTCTTCAGAAGCTGTAAAGGTCAATGAACGGACCAGGGCCCCGTTGCGTAAAACTTATCCTTAACGGTAACTTTGCCATCAATGGTAACTCCCATGGAAACCTTGATTTTGATTGGCTGTTGATTGATGTAACCATGGTAGTTACCATTAATAGCAGAGTTACCATTAATACAATAATAGTAAGTTTTATGCAACGAGGCCCAAGTCTGCCACCGTGAAGGATGCGGAGTCTTCCATAAAGTACTATTTAAAACATGTACCAGAAGCTGCCTCTGAGCGCAAACCTGAGGAGGAGGAGGAGGCTGCCAGGCCCGCTCCAGCACCTGTTGATATACATAGAGCCAAGATGGACTCGGGGGGGGGGGGGGGGGGGGGGGGGGGGGTGTGGGGAGGGGGGATTAAAATTTTTCATAGGATATTTTGCCAATAATGCAACTCCTGGTTCTAACTTAGCCAAGCGTTGTTGTTTTTTTCTTTCATAAGAATTATGTATATCATTTTTCTTGTACTAGGTCAAGATTACATTTTTATACTTTCATGCAGCTACAATATTCAAAACAAACTTTTGGGGTATTCTTTTTAAAAGAAGTGTTAGTTTTGTCAACTGTATCTTGTTTAAACTAAGCAAAGTCTGTTTATGATTCGTTTGTTCATACTGTGCTTCCACTTGCAACAATGTTTTAACGATGCTAAGCATGAGTGTGGTAACAATGCCACATGTACTTTCAATGTCCATATTCGCAATAAACTTCTTGAAAAAATTACCCCCCCCCCGGACAACTACCCCAGAATACGGGGGTAATTGTCCAGGGGGTAGTTGTCCGGGGTGAAGTTGTCCTGGGGGTAATGGTCCTGGGGTTGGTTGTCCTAGTGGGGTAGTTGTCTCGGGGGTAGTTGTCCGGGGGTAGTTGTCCTAGAGGGTGGTTGTCCCAGGGGGTAGTTGTCTGGGGGTATTTTGTCAGGGGGTAGTTGTCATAGAGGGTGGTTGTCCTCGAGGGTAGTTGGAGGGGGGGGGTAGTTGTCCGGGGTACTTGTCCGAGAGGGTGGTTGTCCTAGGGGTTAGTTGTCTGGGGGTAGTTGTCCGGGGGTACTTGTCTTAGAGGGTGGTTGTCCTAGGGGGTAGTTAATTGGTAATCATCCTAGAGGGTAATTTTCCCGGGGGGTAGTCGTCCTAGAGGGTGGTTGCCATAAAGAGTAGTTGATCTAGGGGGTAGTTGTCCTATAGAGGGTGGTTATCCTAGGGGTGGTTATCCGGGTGGTGGTTGTCCAGGGAGTAGGTGTCCTAGAACCGTCAAAACTATACATTGGCCTTAACTTCGATGTTTTTCATGTCATGTCATTCTTCTTGTCCTTGATCAAGATTATGGCCCGTATTCTCGAAAGGCGCCTAACTTAAGCCACTGCCTTAGTGTGTAAATTTAGGCCACCGAATTATGGAGAGCCAAATGTCACCCTCTTAATACAAAAACCGGCACAACAGAATTGATTTCTGATGCTCATTTCATGCCATAAAAAATAAAGTTTCTTTATTTTGTTACATAAATATAGTAATTTATACGGGACCTAGGGGTTGGCGAATGGCCTTCCATAAATCAGTGGTCTAATTAACTTAAGCCAGGCTTAACTTAAGCCACTTTCGATAATACGGGCCTATATTTTTAGACTTTCATACACTCCCAATTCCATTTTCCATTATTTTATTATTTTTTTTTAAGAAATATAATTTTACCGATAATGCTGATCCTTGTATGAATTTAGCAAGGTGTTTTTCATGACTTTTTTTCCATAAACATGTTTCCATTTGGAATATTATCGTAAGATATCGAATCTAAGTCCGCGGGTGCTTCCCGCGCGCTTACTCTATGGAAATATGACTGGAAATATTACATTTTGTAAAAAATTTAGTCATTTGTGAAAAAAGTTTCAGCTTTCATCCTTAATTCCATTGATATAATGCAGTTGATATCATTTTATTTACATTTGATATTTGAAATTAATGCAAAGATGTCAAATGTATTCCCGTTTTGGCAGGGGCGGCGCCAGGGTATTTTGATAGGAGGGGCAAGACGACCTAAAGATGACGTCATATTTTTTCTCCATTAACTAACAGGGGTAATATAGAGTTATATGTTTAAGACCTCTCTTTTTAATACTCCTCTTTCTTCTTTCTTCCCTTTTCTTCCCTTTCCTTCCTCCTTTTCTTCTTTTTTTTCTTTTTTCACTACTTGAAAAATCATAGGGGGGCGGTCGCCCCCTCTGCCCCCCCTGTAGCGCCGCCCCTGCGTTTTGGGGTCAAACAGAGCTCTTTTTTATCACAAAAAGAATGAAACTGTACGTAAATTCCCACTTTTTTGTACACACGGACGACTTCAACTCGATATAAATTCTCTCTCTGATATCGAACAGCTTAGTTCCAATGAGTCATCACAAAAAGAATGAAACTGTACGTAAATTCCCACTTTTTTGTACACACGGACGACTTCAACTCGATATAAATTCTCTCTCTGATATCGAACAGCTTAGTTCCAATGAGTCATTTCTAAGTTTCTTCTTAGCTTTCCCATGATATAAGAATGATTTTTATTGGTCAAATATTGCGTTCGCGTTTTAGCTTTAAATAAATATCTTTCAGACCACAAGCCAATGGCAAAACCTGGCTTATGAATGCGATATGTACAGTATAAGATTATTATGTACTTGTGCGCCCATGCTTGTCCTGCACGCACTCGCGCACTAAATGGGGTCCTTATGCCGTAATAGGATTTGATATGTAATGTTAATTACGAGTGTTGGGAATAATGCCATTTCTTGTAACCTAACTTAGCCCATCATGTTGACATGTATACCATTTTTGTCCTTGGTCAAGAATATATTTTTAAACTTCACTTTCTATATTCGCATCAAGCAGTTTGAGTTTTTTAATCAAGTTTTGCCAGCTTGACACGTTAAGGCGAATTTGAACAATAGGCTAAGATAAAAGGATTCGCCTTAACGGAAATATATATATATATACCACGTGTCTAGATTCTAGGCCTCTGATTGGTCAAATTTGCGGGCATAAAATTCACTACGGACTGCCGGGCGGTATGTGAAAACTAGTGACCGGGCATAGTTCTGCTCGCGCGTAAATGCAAATTTGTCTTTGTATGCGCGCGCGAAGCTATAGCAATTTAGATACATGGGTGTGCGGCCGGTGTCATCCGGTGACACCGGCACCATACATAATGTACACCAAACGAAATTTCGAAAGAGCGATCGATGAGAATTACGTTATGGTACCGTATTTCATCTGTCTTTGAAATGAATTTCTGAACTAACGAAGGATGCGGTATATAAACAAATGTTGACTGCTTCTTTTTCGGCTCAAAGCAAAGCAGTCAACATTTGTATAATAATATATATATATAAATATATATATATATATATATATATATATATATATATATATATATATATATATGTATATATGTAATATGAGAAATCAATTGAATTGAATGAGAGAAACGATTTGCGTAGCTAAATTCATTGTTCCTCCTTCCTCCTTAGTGACTTCCTCAGAAACAGACCTAGCTAGTATGTAGGCTCATCTTGTCTCCTTTATTTGATTGTAGTATGACCTACGCATCATACTTGTAAGCTAACCTAAGTATAATGGTAGACTATTTAACTAACCAGCGGTCACTGGCGTACTGGTGGGGGTGGGGGCTTGGGGCTGCACCCCCCCCCCAAAAAAAAAAGAGGGGGAAAAAATCAAATTACCTACCAGACATGAGAGATGTATGACAAAATTACATTTTCATTTTAAAAAGGTCGAGTTTTTTGCTCGCTCGCAGGTATTCAGAAACTTGGCCCCGTATGCCTATGATCAGCCCCCTCAAAATTTTTGGCTCATTACGCCACTGACAACAGTTGCACTTTTCATTACTCTAGCCTCATTTTTTGCCTTATCACTGTATTTTAAATTGAATTTACCAAATTAATACAAAATTACCGGTCATATCACCCCGGTAGCCATTAATTCTATCACTGACACCCCACCCTATACCTGAGTGACCTAGACCGAATTTCTTTTGGCCGAAAATCAAAGAGACGTAATTCGATGATTGGTAAGATGGCATCTTCGAAAAGATGGGAACATTGCGCAAGTGTCCGTTTGGCGGGATTTTTAAATGTGTTGGGAATGAGTTATATGATTTCCTTTTCTTATTTTCTTAACTATAGAGTGTGTCCCCCAAAAAGGTAACAGTCAGAAAAAGTCTCCCCAAATAAATATTTCAAAATATTTGAGGCAAAATGTCATACCTATGGATAGCTTAGGATCTCTTCTATTACATGACACCTAAAGATCTGGCGATATTTTATGCTCGAGTGAGGAACGACCACTTTTGTGAAAAGGTGCAAAATCCAGGCTTGACAAGAATTGGTATTTCTTTTGGCTGGTATCAGCAAAGTTGAGTGTCATGAAAAGGCTTACAAATATTCATATTTGATCAGTGATAGACAATTTATCAAAGAAGAGGTTCTGTTCTCTGTATGTCCTTGCGTATCTCATCAATATTTTCATGTATCAGTGAGCAATTAACTGCTTTACTGAGTGTTTTGAAATATTAGTTTTGGCAAGGTTTTAATTCAGTCTGGTTTTCTCAGTCAACCATAAAGCTTTGATGGGATATGTCAAGACATACAGAAAACAAAGCCTATTCTTTCATAAATTGCCTTTTAATGATCAGAATATGAAAGTTTCTAAGCCTTTTCAAAACTCTAAACTTTGCTGAACCAGACAGAAACAATACACAGTTTTGTCAACCATAGATTTTGCACCATTTCACAATAATGGCTTTTGCTCACTCAAGCGTAACATATCGGTAGATGTTCTGGTGTCATTTGATAGGAGAAACCCTCAGCTATCGAAAGGTATGAAATTTTCATGAACATATTTTGAAATGTTTATTTGGGGAGACTTTTTCCAACTATTAACTTTTTACGGTTCTAAAATTTGTTAACACTAGTCAGCACAAAATAAAAATTACTGTCAAGTCTGGATTTTGCACCCTTTCGCAAAAGTCGCTTTTGCTCACTCGAGCTCAAAATATTGCCACATATTTTTGTGTCATTTGATAGAAGAGATCCTAATATATCCACAGGTATGAACATTTCCTACAAATATTTTTAAATATTTATTTTGTGAAACTTTTTCAAATTTTTTTGGGGACGCACTGTAGTTGAAAAAAATACATTTTACCTTTTCAACATTAAAAAAAAAACAAAATTGTTTTTAAAAAAATTGAATAATATTTGTGGCAAAAAACAGATAACAACAACATAGTCCTGTGAGGAGCAGTTATAGTACATGGTAGGATAGTAGTCTTACAGTGTAGACTCTCTTTTATGACTGACCAGGGTTTGTGCCTAGCCTGCAAACTCCATGACCTCATTAGTTACGAATGTTTTGAAAAAGTAAAAGGGGGATTCCCCAGTCCCACTAAGGGCCACTAATATGACATACGGCTCGCGGTGCGCAGGGGCGTCGCTAGAGGGGGTGTGGAGGGGGTGTCACACCCCCTCCACCCCCCACTCAAAATTGCTTTCGGCAAATGCCCCTCCGTCGGCGAAAAAAAATAAGAGGGGGAGGGAGAGCGAAGAGGAAAGGGAAAAAGAGAAAAGAGAAAGGAGAAGAAAAAAGAAAAAAATAATAAGGAAGGAAAACTAAAACAGAAAGAAAAGAAGGAAAGGAAAACGGAAAGAAAGAAAAAGAAGAAAAAATTCTCCAACTTTTTTTTTTGCTCGCTCGTTTCGCTCGCTCACAAATATACTGGAAAATTAACCTGTTGACTACTGAATTCTTTAACTCTTATAGGCTTAATACAGAAGCCAAACGGTTCCCGTAGTCTATATCAGTGGCGGATTTAGGGGGGGGGGGCAATCCCGGCCCGTGCCCCCCCCCCCCCTTTTGAGGGAAAACAATGCATTGTGCCCCTCCTATTTGCGATTGTGCCCCCCCCCCCTTTCGACCAGAAAATCTTTTTTTTTTTTTTTTTTTTTTTTTTTTTGCTTGTCAGAGAATTATGGAGGGGAACTGGATCCCATAACCCCCCCCCCCCCCCCACTGAGCGACTTTTGGAGGGCTGGCGAGACAAAAAAAATATGGGTCTCCCTCCAAGCAGTTTCCCAAAGTTGACTATCCTGCATTTGTGTGCCCCCCCCCCCCCCTTATACGAAATCCTGGATCCGCCCCTGGTCTATATGTTTCAATATTCGGGCAAAAAGCGTCCTCCGGCTTCGGCAATGGCTGCAGCCCCCCTCCCCCGATGATTTTCAAAGTTCCCACTTCATGGCAACCACCACTTCATATTTGAGCAGCGAGGAGAAAGAATATCCACATATTATTTGGGCAGCGAGGTTCCTAGATAATTATGTAACTTCTATAATACTTCTGTAGGCCTACAATCATTTTTCTCTACGAAAGATTAAAAAATTTTGCTCACTCGCTTCGTTCACTCGCAAACATTTAGAAATTGAAAAGTTAATATTCGGGCAAAACGCGCCCCCCCCCCCCCTTCACCCGAGGATTTTCAAAGTTCCGATATTCGGGCAACCATCACTTCGTATTCGGGCAGCTAGCTAGGAGAAAGAATATCTACATATTATTTGGGCAGCGAGGTTCTTAGATAATTATGTAACTTCTATATGTAACTTCTGTAGGCCTACTATCATTTTCTCTACGAAAGATTTAAAAAAATTTGCTCACTCGCTTCTTTCGCTCGCAAACATTTAGAAATTGAAAAGTTATTATTCGGGCAAAAGGCGCCCCCCCCCCCCTTCACCCGAGGATTTTCAAAGTTCCGATAGGCAACCATCACTTCATATTCGGGCAGCTAGCTAGGAGAAAGAATATCCACATAATTAACTGGGCAGCGAGGTTCCCAGATAATCATGTAACTACTGCACAGTTTCTCTACTAAAAGTTAAAAAATTTTGCTCACTCTCGCTTCGCTCGCTCGCAAACATTTAGAAAGTGAAAAGTTGATATTCGGGACAAATGCGTCCCTCTTCGGCAATGGCTGCAGCCAAACCCCCCCCCCCCCCCCCGATGATTTTCAAAGTTCCGATGTTCGGGCTGTTACGATCCAAAATCCTCAAAAGATAAGAACCGAACAAAAGATATTAACTTTAGATGATCTATGGTTTAATTGAAACATTTACACACATTTAGTAGGACAAATATTTATCAAAAACAAATATTATTTCTATATTACATATAATAGCTAACTTAGCAAAG
The DNA here is from genome assembly GCA_025618425.1 of Heliocidaris tuberculata. Classification (NCBI taxonomy): domain Eukaryota; kingdom Metazoa; phylum Echinodermata; class Echinoidea; order Camarodonta; family Echinometridae; genus Heliocidaris; species Heliocidaris tuberculata. Next base: position 43,370,908 of record CM046837.1, read on the forward strand.
ACTTACATTTTCTTAGCTGAGAAACTCCTAATCCACAGAATATGAATGCAAGGTATGAGTCCAGAATGTTCTTGAAGTGTAGGGTAAGTCGGCTGCTAAATCACAATGATATATCCGAATAGAAATCCAAATGGTGTGGTGTCCAACTGGTTAAAGAAGATTCCGGAAGATCTAGCCGAAGAATGTCCAAGGTAATTCAGGAAGTCATCGATGTCGACGACGATGGCGATGACGATGTTGATGACGATGTCGAACACAATGTCAATAACGGTGACGAACACGATGTCGAACACGATGTTGAACACGGTGTCCAATACGATGTCAAGAATGATGTCCAAGATTAAATCCAAGATGAGGTCCAGGACGATCTCCACACGTTGATATCAATATCATCAATATCAGATGGTGATAACTGAGAATTTACACAATATATGCTCCACGATGTAGTCAGCAATTACCTTATTCTTTCCACGTATGTGTACAATTTTCAAGGGGAATGGTTGGAGCATAAGGCTCCACCTGTACAGTCTTTGGTTCTTTGTTTTGAACTTCTCTAAGAACACAAGGGGGTTATGGTCTGTGTAGAACTCGATATCACCATTGTTCGTTAGGTATACCTCAAACTGCTGAAGAGCGAGTTCGAGACTCAGAGCCTCTTTTTTGATAGTGGAATACTTCTTCTGATATTGGGTGAGTTTCTTTGAGAAGTAACAGACTGTTTTTTCAATGCCTTCTTCATCTTCTTGCAGCAACACTGCTCCCACGCCAACATCACTGGCATCAATAGCCACCTTGAATGGCTTTGTGAAGTTTGGAGCTGCCAAAACAGGCTCATTCACCAAAATGGCCTTCAACTTCTCAAATGATCTTTGACATGCATCAGACCATACATACTTCACTTTTGCCTTCAGCAACTTTGTCAGTGGACTAACCACAGTATTGTAATTTGGAACAAACTTCCTGTAGAAACCACTCATACCTAGGAATCTGAGCAACTCTTTCTTAGTTGTGGGAATGAGGAAGTCTAAGATTGCCTGAATCTTTGTTTCTCTTGGTAGCACTTGCCCCTGACCAACCACATGACCAAGATAAGTGACCTTTGCCTTGCCAAATTCACTCTTCATCAGATTCACTACTAAGATGGCTTCATCTAGTCTGTCAAACAGTAATCTCAAGTGCTTGAGATGATCATTTCATGTATCACTGTACACTAAGATATCATCTATGTACACAACACAATTGTCAAGCCTAGCAATCACCTGATTTGTCAATCTTTGAAAGGTTGCTGGTGCATTTTTCATTCCAAAAGGCATGACTTTGCATTGAAATAAGCCCATCCGGTGTGACAAAGGCCGATATCTCTTTGGCTCGGTCAGTCAGCGGCACCTGCCAATATCCCTTCAGCAAGTCTATCTTAGTGACAAAGGCAGAGTTCCCAACCCTATCAATACAATCTTCCAATCTAGGAATTGGATATGAATCGGTCTTAGTGATTGCATTCACCTTGCCGTAATCTATACAAAATCTTTAAGAGCCATCCGGCTTTTGGACCATTACGATAGGGGAACTCCAACTACTCTGACTTGGTTCGATTATGTCATTATCTATAACATGAACTGGATTTCCTCATTCACTGTCATTCTCCTTGCTAGCATGTTTTCCCTCACCAAGTTTCTTGTGGGATTCAAATGACCCTTTACCCTTTACCATCTGATATTCATCAATATCAGATGGTGATAACTGAGAATTTACACAATATATGCTCCACGATGTAGTCAGGATATAAATTCTGAAATTTCTGTGGAAGCTCCCAGCTTATATACAATCTCAACCCTTCATTACAATTTTCTACCTTCTACTACAATATTCATGAAGGTTTGGAACTTTCTTGTAAGTTCCACATACATCTAGTTGTAACAAACAAAAGAAGGGGATTCCAATGATCTATTTATAGACTCATTGCAATGTAATACACTCTTACTAAGAAGTTCATGCAAAGGTCAGGTAAACAGGTCACAACATGCAATTACATTGTTAATATGATACAGTACATTCACATAATATAATGATCTAGAATGTTCTTCCTCTACTGGATGTGCATTATTTAATCTGTAATTAATGATTCTTTCACTGTTACAGAGTACACTGACTTTTAACATCTGAATAATGATTTCTCTTCTAGAAATTTATATGTTCATAAATACATAAAGAAAACTGGAAAATAACTTCCTTCCAGAAGATTCTTCAATTATATAACAGGGCAACCACCACTTCATATTCGGACAGCGAGGAGAAAAAACACCCACATTGGGCAGCAAGGTTCCGAGATAATTATGTGACTTCTGTATGTTACGCCTTTCTCTACGAAAAGTTTTTTTTTTTTAATTTCAATTCAATTCAATTTAAATTAACATTTATTTTCTTCCATCGCTTTTCTTGACATTTAACATTTGTTCACATTTAACATTTGTTCACATAGTACAATATAAAAGAAAGTCAATTTTTTAGAATCAAGTAACTTTAAAGGCCAAGTTCACACTAATATCAAGTTGATTTGAATAAATAGAGTAAAATTACACAAACATAAATTTAACAGTGAAATTTCACTGAAATCGGATATAAAATAAGAAAGTTACGGCATTTTGAAGTTTTGCATTATTTCATGAAACAGTGATATGCCTAACACGGGCGTATGGCAAGCCGTTTTAACATTTATTCACATTTTCTGATATCAAGAATTAGATTTCTTGATATCAAGAATTCATTTCTTGATATCAAGAATTCAATTCTTGATATCAAGAATTTCCATTTGTTAACCACATAAAATCATTTCTTGATATCAAGAATTCAGTTCTTGATATCAAGAATTCATTTCTTGATATCAAGAATTCAGTTCTTGATATCAAGAATTCAGTTCTTGATATCAAGAATTCATTTCTTGATATCAAGAATTCAATTCTTGATATCAAGAATTCAATTCTTGATATCAAGAAATGATTTCATGTGGTTCACAAATTAGAATTCTTGATATCAAGAAATGAATTCTTGATATCAAAAAACGATTTCTTGATATCAAGAAATGAATTCTTGATATCAAAAATTGAATTCTTGATATCACGAAACATTTATTTTTGATATCAAGAAATGAATTCTTGATATCAAAAAACGATTTCTTGATATCAAGAAATGAATTCTTGATATCAAAAATTGAATTCTTGATATCACGAAACATTTATTTTTGATATCAAGAAATGAATTCTTGATATCAAGAAATGAATTCTTGATATCAAGAATTGAATTCTTGATATCAAAAAACGATTTCTTGATATCAAGAAATGAATTCTTGATATCAAGAAATGAATTCTTGATATCAAGAAATGAATTCTTGATATCAAAAAAACGATTTCTTGATATCAAGAAATGAATTCTTGATATCAAGAAATGAATTCTTGATATCAAAAAACGATTTCTTGATATCAAGAAATGAATTCTTGATATCAAGAAATGAATTCTTGATATCAAAAATTGAATTCTTGATATCACGAAACATTTATTTTTGATATCAAGAAATGAATTCTTGATATCAAGAAATGAATTCTTGATATCAAGAAATTAATTCTTGATATCAAGAATTCAGTTCTTGATATCAAGAATTCTCTTATAACTTAATACAAACGCAAAGGAAAAGCAAATATTCATCCTGATTTCGAACGCAAATGTATTGCACGAATTCCCTCTCTGGCACCGAGCGTTAATGTATTGCAAGAATTCATTGTGATTTCGAACGCAAATGTATTGCACGAATTCCCTCTCTGGCACCGAGCGTTAATGTATTGCAAGAATTCATTGTGATTTCGAACGCAAATGTATTGCACGAATTCCCTCTCTGGCACCGAGCGTTAATGTATTGCAAGAAATCATTCTGATTTCGAACGCAATGTATTGCACGAATTCCCTCTCTGGCACCGAGCGTTAATGTATTGCAAGAATTCATTGTGATTTCGAACGCAAATGTATTGCACGAATTCCCTCTCTGGCACCGAGCGTTAATGTATTGCAAGAATTCATTGTGATTTCGAACACAAATGTATTGCACGAATTCCCTCTCTGGTACCGAGCGTCAATGTATTGCAAGAATTAATTCTTGATATGTTCCCAATTTGCCAAATTGCGCTACATAAACTGGTTTTGGCACCGAGCGTTAATGTATTGTAAGAATTCATTGTGATTTCGAACGCAAATGTATTGCACAAATTCCCTCTCTGGCACCGAGCGTTAATGTATTGCAAGAATTCATTGTGATTTCGAACGCAAATGTATTGCACGAATTCCTTCTCTGGCACCGAGCGTTAATGTATTGCAAGAATTCATTGTGATTTCGAACGCAAATATATTGCACGAATTCCCTCTCTGGCACCGAGCGTTAATGTATTGCAAGAATTCATTGTGATTTCGAACGCAAATGTATTGCACGAATTCCCTCTCTGGTACCGAGCGTCAATGTATTGCAAGAATAATTCTTGATATGTTGCCAATTTTTTAACCACTCATATTTATTTTTTTCACAAAACTTAATGTCATAACACCCATCTTTTCTAGCAATAATTCCATTTAAACTAAGCACGTTGTCATCAAAATATCGTATAGCTTCAGGGGTTTATGCACGCTTGGGCTAAAACCACTTGGTCTAATTTCCAGATGGGCTACCTTCATTCGGGCTAAACCCTTTTGGTCCACTCTTCATTTGGTCTAATTTGCACTTGGTCTAATAACCAGAAGGTCTAATGACCACTTGGGCTAATTATCACTTTGTCTAATTACCATTTAGTCTATTTACCATTTCGTCTACTGTATTTTGTTGTCACTTGGTCTAATACCAGTTCGTCTAATGTCAGTTTGTCTAATTCCCAGTCAGTCTAAAACTAGTTGGTCTACAGGCATTTCGTCTAAAATCCACTTGGTCTAGTATCCATTTGGTCTACATGTCATTTATATGGTCTAATGTGCAGTTGGTCTAACTTTCATTTAGTCCATTTTCCATTTAGTCTAATTGTCAGTTGGTCTAAATGCCAATTTGTCTAAACATCACTTTGGCTAATTGCCTGTTGGGCTATTCCCTTTTCGTCTACGCACCTACCAACAACACTATATGCATCATTTTGTTGGCCATGGACAGGTTGTGGCCAGAGCTTTTTGAAAGGGCCTAGGGAGCCCCGGGGGGGGGGGGTTGCTGTTTTGAATCGACGCTATCCTGAGCTGAGGTCAAAAATAAAAACACAAAAATACCGATATCTGTAATAAACCTAGATACGCAACTGCCTTAAAAGAAGAAAAAGAAGGCAGTGAACAAGTATAAAAAGCGGCATTTTTGAGGGTAGCAGGAGACACTTTTTGGCACTTTTTTTGCTTGGAAAGGTGAGGGGGGGCATTGTTCCCCCTGCCAACGAGCGAATTAATTTACGTTTTAGATGAACAAATAATAATAATAATGATAATAATATTAATAATAATCATAAAAATATTAATAATAATAATAATAATAATAATAATAATAATAATAATAATAATAATAATAATTGCATACTCTTCTTACTTCTTCTCCTTCTTTTTTCGTTTTTCTTCTCCTTCTTTTTGGTCACTTGAAAAATCAAAGGAGGCAACCGCCCCCTGCCCCCCCCCCCTGTACGCCGCCCCTGAAAAAAGCAGTTTGCATAGCTCAAAAGAATCAGAGAAGCTTAATGGCAGAATATTTAGTTCTTGGTATGGCAACAGTGTGACACCTTTGAGCAGGAACTTAGCGAGAGCTGGGGACACAGTGCCCAAAAGTTTAATAATATTGCAAAAATTAAGATATCCCCGCCCGAAGCTTGCTCGCTACGCTCCCTCGCACTCACTTATTGTAACTCATGGCAGTAACATAAAGTCCTCTCTATCTCTTTTATTGAGAGATTGTGCTTGAAATTAAACGCTTTTGTGGCATCTTCGTCATGAAATCACTGGATACTGCAAGCACCATGCATGACCTTCAACAAGAACATAGTATTTTTGGTCGCTCGCTTGCAAGTTAGGAGTAGAGCAGAATTGCATATTATGCAAAAATTAGAAAATATATCCTTAAAATTTAATGTGTGTTAAATACAATATAGGGGTACAGCAACGTATCAAAACGCCATTTTCCATTATTGTCTTCACCCTTTATATTTAAGTTCCCCCTTTTCCAAAAAAAGGTACCCAGTTCGTTGAAACCCCAAGTCTGTGCGTCTAATTGCCCCTTATATGAAAATACCCTGGCACCGCCCCTAGCTTTTATTTACTACTTGCACAAACATTTGTACATCGGATATCAAATAAGAAACACGAATAACAGAATATCAACTCAATAAACATAATTTGAAGTGCAATACCAAATCAGGTTCATCTACTTAAGTCATGAAAGGAAGAGGAGACCTATAAATGTTTTAATTACTAAACAATAATACTTAATAATTGATTTTAATAAATTAAATAATTAATATATATAATGTAGGGATATTGACTGATTTTGATATAAGCAGCAGTAAGGTGAATAACTCTTTTAATGCACATTTAAGTAGATGACTTCTTTGAAGTTTCATTTTTTTTAAGTTTCATTTCCCTGTCCTTTCTCATCTTGCTACTAAATGGCCAGAAGAATAAACAGTAATTAGACCAAATGGTCATTAGACTGTACGAAAATTAGACCAAATGATAAGTAGCCTAACTGGTTATTAGACGAATTGGATATTAGACCAAATGGTCATTAGACCATATGACAGTTAGACTAAATGATAAGTAGCCCAACTGGTTATTAGACTAAATGGAATTGGACCAAATGATAGGGAGACCATATGGTATTTCCTCCTCAACTGGCAAGAGACAGAGTCACAAAATACAATAACATATATATAAACAAAGAACAATTATTAACGAGAACAAAAACGACGACAAAGCAATTAATGATAACGATAACTATAAAGGCGATAACGTATAGGCCTATAGTGTATCAATATTATATATCTATAATAAGTTTAACCAGTAATCAATAATTATTTGAGACAAATTAAAGAAAAATCAGAGAATTTTAATCATCAATGATGATTTTATGAAGAATAGATAATACATAATCTCTTACAAGATATCAAACAAATCAGGTGTCAAACAGTATTGAATAGTTTTTTGGGTTTTTTTTCATTGAACATAGAAGGAAATTATATTGTGTATGTCTCCTTATTCCGAAAAACGAATTGGTTTAGAGTTTTAGGATTATAAAGTATTACAGTTAAGGCCACGGCTAGGGACACTGCCATTGAATAATTCAGAGTATTTATTAATTAATTGACAAGAGAGATAACATTGAACTTCAGATCACTTAATTCGTTGTCATAATTTAAGCCTATATAGTGATTTATCAACTTGGACATCATAAATTCACATTCAAGCGTAGCTTGAGAATACTGTGCTACTAACTTGCTGGAACCGTAAGCGTTTTGGGATTGATCCAGGTCGGTTTATCTTTTGTGATAAACAGAGAGTAGCTTGACATTACACTCAATTTGCTTACATTCTTCAACACTGTTTTCATGCATACTTCTACCCTGTTTCATTATCTTCATTAACATATAAACATATGAACCAAGTAGAATACATACTTCAGAAAATAATTTTCAGTTGTGATGCTCATTAAGAAATCATAGCCAGCAAGTTGTAAAATATCACAGGGTTAGGAGGATTAATTTCAGAATTTCATTCTCAAAGCCTACTACTCATCTTTGATGATTAGTGTTGCATAATAAATGACATTCTTCATTCAGCGATAATCATTGTAGTTATTATGAATGCATTTAAATGTTCTGATTGTTGGAGGCTTTGCCGCTTCAGACTTGTGCAAGAAAGCACATATCAAAACAAATTTGTTATTTATTTTAGATGTACGATGTAACATTTGGAAGTTTTAACAAAATAACTATATAAGAGACTCTAATTATTTTAACACTTATTTATGGTGAAAAAGTAGAGAAATTACATATTTTGGCATCTTGCTTTTCTCAGACTAGAGGTTGTGGTTGCCTGTCATAACGCCCCCCCCCCCCCGTTTATTAAGCTTAATTTAAACGAACAAGTAATCCAGAGTTTTGAGAATGTAACGATCTAGAAGGAATATTATGATTTATCAAACTCCTTTTGTACAGAGGAGCGGAGCCAATGCACAGAGTGAAATAAAAGCAAGAGAATTTTGATTATGTTGTCATAAAGATTAAAATTATGTGTTGAATTTCAACATTTAGGGAGCTAAAAGTCATAAAATATGATAAACCATGAACGGTTTACTTTTGAAAAGATTTACACCTACACACGCATTTAGCAGACGACACAACGGACCCCGGAGGGAACTATATTTAGCTCCCCATGGTTGAACTATGACCGCGCGCAAAGTATGCGTACGTCCGCGTGACACAACTCTCTCCAATTAGTTAGTTGAAACATTCGATAACCTTCTATTGTTGCATAAAGCAATTGCCAAAGCAACGCAACAAATAATTAAAATGATACATAGCAATGATACTATTACAGAAAAAGAAAGTGTAGAATTAATTTCAAAACTATCTTTCTCATAATTGTTGACACCTGAACGCTTCGTGGGACTTTCTGTTTTTTTCTCGGTGGTTACATCCATGATTATAGGATTAGTTAGAACGTTTCTTGTTGTAGATTCGGTTGATGGGGTTACTGATCTGCCATCACTTTGGGGGTTTTCTGAATCATTCTCGTTTTGAAATTCCTTAAAATCCCCGCATGTATCTACATCTTTAGGTGTTAAGAATACTGAGGTACAACAAGAAAATTGGATCGCGTCTTTTACTGCAAATTGCTGAATCAACATAGATGCATTTTTAGCCAGCCTGGTTTTAGGCGCTACGGACATATCTTGTTGAAAACATTGAATGAACCCTGTGATACTACCCCGTGACGCATGACATTCTATAAATCGCCATGTTATCTTGGCTACATTAACTGATTTAGACAAAAATCGACAAGACGTATTCCCTGGAGGATAGTTCACAGTAAGACTTACTCTTTGAACGAGATATTCTGGAGTAGTAAAATTAGCAGCAGGCACTGAAACCTCACAAACATAGGTTCCCGAATCTTCTCGTTTGGTATTTAATATTTCTAATTGTATTATCACCTTTTCATTGACTTTCCCAACTAGGACCCGTAATCGTTCACTGATACCCGTTTTGCCATTGACAAAGCTAAAATTTTGATAGAAAGGATACCCATGTTCCCGTCTTAAACTAAATGTTGTGTTGACAAGAAATGAATGCGAAAATACGATTTCAACATCGTCTCCTTCTGTTAGCGTTAGAAATTGGGGCGATGATCTCAAAGACTTACTTTCATTTTTCTGAGATAAAATGATAAAACATGTACTGAAAAATATAAAGAATTTCATATCGGATACGCGTAGATGCATAATGCAAACAGATGTCTATGTATTGTATCGTCCTTTATTTTCTACTAACTAGAGAAATATGTACCAGATCATTTTCAAGAATCCCTAATAAGTTTGAATGTAAGTTAGGTGAACTCCGAAATAAACCAGTATCACAGCAAATGGCCTGTTAATCAAATGCTTTATTGAGTTGTTTTTGCCTATATTTGACTCAGGAAACATGGGAAAAGAAATTTCTTCTGTGTTTTTGTCTAACAACCTTGTGGTTGTAGTGCTATTAGCTTTATTAATGACCACACTCTGTTCCTTTCTACCCGGCCAGGTATAATCTTTACACGTAGAGAAATCCTTGGTATAATGTAAATTTACGGAACAGCAGGAAACTGAGACATTCTTTGAGATCCAGAATAGGGCTTGCAATTCATGTTTAGTTGGGTACTCTAGGAAATGCGTATGGACTCTAGTTTTAGTTTTGTCTCGGGAGTAGCAGATTATATTTCCTCTTGGATTCCCAACTCTAGCCAAACATTCTAGCGTGTTCCTTTCGTTGCTTTTGTGGTTGTAGAAATTCGGTGGAGTGCCGTTTTCGACCCACGTACAAAGGGCCTGTTCAGGAGGATGGTAAACCAGAAGTTGAACTTCTTGTGAAAATTTACCAGCGGTGCATAAGATGTCACAGCGATATATTCCAGAGTGAGTACGGTGCAGGGCATCTATTGTCAATGAAACTGACTCCCCTTGTTCCAAAATTCTGCCAATAGTCGGTACTTTAAGTTCCTCATCCTTGAAAAAAATCTGATAAGTGTGGAGTTCGCAGTTGCCCTTTTGAAAATGGATCGTGATTGGCTGTCCTATACTGCCAAATACTTTCTGTCCTTCAAAAGCCTGGCAGAATACAGATAAGATGAGAATAAAGAATAGCTTCATCTGGTAAGACATGATGATACGCGTGGGCAACACAAGAAGAAAATTATCGTTTGAATGAAACAAGCGTAAACTCAATCTTCCATCCACCTCCGATAGGCCTGTATTGCAGATTTCATTAAAGCAAAGAAATAGTGGCGAAACTTAAGACAGAGCGATTGAAACACAAAAAGTCTTTACTGACATGAAATAATGCAGAAATAATGGGGTGTTTTATGGAATCAACAAATGAAAGACTCACAGACTCTTTTTTTTTTCTTTCTTTCTTTTTTTGTCGGTTTCACTGGGATGTTTTGAAAGCTGTAACTTGTAAGAAGTTAAGAACATGATCTTGCTTGGTGTAGTTTTAAGTAGTCTTTGAAACGAGAATAACAAGGTAGATGCAACCCGTGGAAAGCGTTCATATTGTTTGATTTTTCATTTATTATTGTGCCGCCAAGTTCAAACATGTGTCATAAAAGATTTAGTCAAGTGTTTAATAACGTTTCTCTCCTTTTTTTTTTTCCATTTTTTATTTTAATAACAGTCGTATTCTATAGTATCATATTAAACACTTTATGAATCCGTTTTGAATTGCAAGGAGAAAGATAAGCGTACCTTAGTCCCCAATATGTTATAAGCTACCCTATACCTTGGCAAACTGGTTTTATCAAGATGGACATGGAAAATAAATCACAGTTTAAACACTGTATTACCAAATCATATAAAGTATGTTTGTTTCATGTGATCACTGACCTAGAGATAACTAAGAATTAATCACAAGAACTTCTAAAATCATTATACAGTATCTACAAATTTAAGTAAAATAATCAGGAATGATGATCACGTTTCTACTCACTGTGTCGATACAATGAGGATTTCATCCCCCACAATTCCAAGTTTATGGTGTCGAAAAGTAATACAATGTTGCTGTATGTTTATGTTTTACGGAGATCAGTTGCACACCTTCGCTACATAGTGAAGTAAAATTTTTCTGGATTGCTGCTGTATTCTTCTGCAATATATATTTTTTCATCATCATCACCTTGTTTTATATACTAAAAGCTAATTCCGCAAATGTCAAAAACCACAGATAATATTAATCTACGACCTGATAATCTTCATAATCACTGATAGCATGTATTGTTTCACGTCATAAAAATGAAATGTTTGACCCTTGAATAGACAAATCTTATGACATGCCGGAGCATGCCTGAACAAGTCACAAATTGTTTTGATTTTTATTGGAAAAATAGTAATTATTGTGTTTGAAATAATGGTATCTAAAACAACAGCATAGGAAACTAATATGATCATTGCATAATAAACATGCCACTACATGAAAGTTTTGCTAAGTTACTGTCATGACGGTGAAATCCAATGCCCCAAAGTATAAAGATATATATTTACAGAGATTCTTTGAATACAGTTCAAAGGTTCAAATTCCTGAGGTTTCTCAACAAAACAAAAGCTTATGTACCTCACATTAATGTAGATAGCTTAAAATCAACAAATTATCTCTCAGATTCAAAGAAGAGAAAGGTGCAATTACTATTGATGGGTCAAACACCGAAATTGAAAAAAATTGATATTCTTTGTTGTAAATATCACAAGCAGTTCATCCTAGGATTTTACTGATTCAGAGGCGGCGCTCCCGGTGGGGGGCAGGAGAAAAGTGCCCCCCCCCCCCCACACACACACTTTTTCAAGTACCCCAAAAATTACCTTTTTATTTCTGGAAAATAATACCCCCTTATTCTCTGGTAAGTGTCCTTTTTACAACTAAAGGTGCCCCTTTTCCCTTCCTAATAAGTGCCCTTTTCGCTTCTGATAAGAGCCCCTTTTCAAATCTAATAATTTCCCCCTGTCCTCTGTAATATATGCCCTTTTCGCCTTTGATAAGTTCATTTTTTACTTCTGATAGGTGCCCATTTTTCCTTTTCAATAAGTGCCCATTTCCCGCTTTCAAATCTGATAAGTGCCCCCTTTTTATTTCTAAAAATTGCCCCTTTTTCACCTCTGATAAATGCCCTTATTCACCTCTGAAGGCTCTGATGTCCCTTTTCACCTCTGATAAGCGCCATTTCCTCTTCTGATAAGTACCTCCTTTTAGCTATATTTTTCCCTATATTTCCCCCTTTCACCTCCAATAAGTGCCTATTTTCTCCTTCTGAAAAGTGCCCCTTTTCAAATGTGATATGTGCCCTTTTCAAATGTGATAAGTGCCCCCTTATTCCTTCCGATAAGTGGGACTTTTCAACTCTGATAAGCGCTCTTTCTTCTTCTGATAAGTGCCCCCTTTTTTTTTTACTTACATTTCCCACTATTTCTTACAAAAAGACCCATTATCTAGCTCGAAGAATCGGTGCGGCTTTATGTAGTACATGTGGTAACAGGTAACGGCTTGTTCCGAAAGGGTGCGTAGCGTCCTATCTCGTCGCGTTGCCGCGAACGCCACCATTCGTCCAAAGCCCACCCCCCCCCCACCCCCGCCCCGGTTTTGCCGAAAGGGTGCGTTGGAAGCGTCGGGTTGCGTCGGGTCGCGTCGTGTTAACCGGAACGCCACCATTCGTCCAAAGCCCCCCACCCCCCCCCCCCCCCCCCCCCCGTTTTGCGGAAAGGGTGCGTTTGGACTTTTTCTAACATAATATTAATGACAGTGGCGGATTTACGGATCCCCCCCCCCCTTTGAATAAAAGTATGTTTTGTGCCCCCCCCCCACCCCTTTTAGAACTGATAACCTGTTTTGTTTGTTTGTTTGTTTGTTTGTTTTGTTATTGCTTGTCAGAAAATTATGGGAGGAAAAGTGGACCCCATAAAATCTGACCCCTCCCCCCTCACTGAGCGCATTTTGGAGGGCTGGTGAGAAAATTACAATTCTCATCACCCCCCCCCCCCCACACACACACACACACACACACACACCCACATGCGCGCGCACATACACACACACACACACACACACTGAGCGATTTAAAATACGGATCTCCCTCAAAATTTGACAGCCCTTTAATATGTGCCCCCCCCCCTATACAAAATCCTGGATCCGCCCCTGATTAGTGATAACAATCAGAGGGGGCGAATCGGCCGCCCCCCCCCCCCCCTTGAAACCCAATTGGCATACCATAAGTACACAATTTTCAAAAAAAGCCTCCTTAATTGTGTAATTTTCCGGGTCTGTGCCCCCTCTTTTACAAAATCCTGGCGCGGTATTCAAATCAAAACGCGCATTAAGTTAGCATTTTACTTGTATTCAGATCAAATTTAAGCACCTCACTTTAGCAAGCCGACTTTAAGGCAAATTACTTACTGATGACAGACCTGCATTTCTGTCCCCCCCCCCTTCCCCTCCCCCCCCCCCTTCCCCCCCCCCCTTTTTTTTTTTACAAAATCCTGGATCCGCCCCTGATAATAATATCAATAATAATAACAATATTTAGAAAAAGTCAACGATAACGTGTATTCTTGTCATAAAAATAAGATGTTTGTCCCTTAATTTAATCTTATATCTAAACAAATTGTTTTGATTGTTAAGGGGGGGGGGGGGACAGTATATTGTGCTGTTTTAAATAATGTTATTTAAAAAACAGCATGGGTTACTAAGATGATTGCATGATAAAACATGCCAGGACATGCAAACTTTGCTTAGTCGATATCACGAAGGTGAAATCTATGAAATAAAAATATTCTTTGAATACAGTGTAAAGGGTTCAAATTCCTCAGGTTTCTCAACAAAGCCAAAGTTTACGTACCTCACAAATGTAGATATCTTAAGATCTACACTGAAGACAAAATCATCTCTCAAATTCAAAGAACAAAAGCGTGCATTCACTCCTGACGTGTCAAAAAAATATTTTATTTGACATTTTGTATAGAAAAGATCACAAGCAGTTTATCCTAGGATTTTAAGTGATGTTAGTGAAGAAATTCGGGGCACGCGATGTGAGCGCCCAAGCTAGCAGACACCGGGATTTATACGAGACATCATTAATGTCGATATTACTATTACTATTATTATTATTATTATTATCATCATCATCATTATCATCATCATCACTATTATTATCAATATCATTATTATCATTATCATCCTCCTCATCATCTTCATCATCATCGGGTTACAGTCCGTCGACGTTATTGATAATGAAAACGTTAAAGGCGATTACTCAGCAAAAGGACATAAAGAATCTTAACATGTGGTAAAATGTATACAATTATACAATCACGTCCTGAAAATAGAACTCTTCTTGTTCTTTTTACTCCATAAAAGGCATCTCACTCTGAAATTCATAACCAAACTTTCTTTCTTCTTTGCTCTCATTGATCAATTTGCACTATTAGTATTTCTATTTACTATTTGTGATATCACATTGAGTAGATTTTGTTATGTTCCTCAAAAAGTTAAGTGTGAAATAATATGATAAAATTCAACCTTTGTAAATTGAAAATTGGTAATGCTAATGTTTTATCATTACTTTTTATTACCGGATTTGATATTAATTTCATTCAACACCTTTAAAAAGAGGTGATATTATGTTTACAGTTTATTGGTCAAACTGAAATAAAATTGGTTGGTCTTAAGAGAACATTTCTTCCGATCACACTTGAAATCTAAATTGGTGTCAGTCCAGTGAAACCTATACCCGACCTTCCACGATAATAGGAGTGCAGACTTTCACAAGTGAATATCTTTGACCAAGGCCTTCTTGCATGAAAAGTTGCGTTTGATAGCAACTCAAAAGATTAAACGCAAGTCCCAAATACGCGATCCTGATTGGCTGAAAATCAAATTGCGTTTAATTTTTTGAGTTGCGATTAAACGCAACTTTTTATGCAAGAGGACCCAAGTCCATGAAGTCCATTCGTAAAAATTTTCGTGATTGTAATTATCCTCATATCAAATTATGTTGGTTGTCTTTGGCATGCAGAAACATCGTAAATAGGTTGAATTAAAGGTACATTTTGCTGTCCATATGGTGTAAGATATCATGATATATTTATCCCACTGTATGGGAGATTTAGCATCCGATGGCCAACGAACATGTTTTGTCCGCGAATTAGGATCACGAAACCTTTTAAGGGAAAGTCCCCGGATATAACCTTGGGTTTAAAAGAAACGGAACAATGAAAGTCTGAGCAAAATCCGACAAGAAATAAGATATTTATTAAGTTTTTAAGTTGTAATCAATCAAACACAAATTGGCAACTAGGTCTCGCATCTTGCGAGCTCCTCTCCCATTTGATCTGGGGCCCGTTGCACAAAACTTGCGTTTGAAAGCAACTCAGGAAAATCAAACGCAACTTTATTTTCAGCCAATCAGAAGTGCGCATTTAGGACTTGCGTTTGATTTTTAGGAGTTGCGATTAAACGCAAGTTTTGTGCAACGGGCCCCAGTACTAACAAAAAATCATAAATTTGCATTTTCTCTCAAGAATATATGCACCCTAGATAATCATTTTATTTATGCTTTTACACAAAACCTGTATGATACAAATCTATTCCCTCATCAAAAACAAATAAAATGACAATTTATGAATTTTTGTGTAGGGCAAATGGGAGAGGAGCTCGCAACATACGTCACGGAGTTGCCATTTTGTGTTTGATTGATTACAACTTCAGAAATTCATAAATTTCTTATTCCTTATCTGATTTTACTCTAACTTTCATTTACAATCTGTTTCTTTAACTTTTCTGCTTCTTTTAAAACCAACTTAATATCAGGGTGGACCTTCCCTTTAAGTATGAACGAACGCTAATTAGGACCGTTCACGCGTGATAATTCTGGAGAACCACACCTTTAGATGCATACATGTCTGCCACATGTTGATTACTGTAGATGTTGTCCGAACAATATTCATATCTCATCTCGTTCGAAGATTCAAAAGATGTGCGATCAAAGCTTGATGATTCGGAGTGAATACTATCGTTGTTAGTTGAGCTGCTCACCCATCCTACACATGAAACGAATGAAGGAACTGGAGCTCTGCGGGAATATCGTGGTTTCATACCATTTAATGTTTCCATTGAAACATCTTGGCTTATAGGTATTTCGTAAAGCAGTCACTTGCAAGTCTTATGGTGCTGGCTACTGTGAACATGGAGATGAAAGTCAAACGAGGATAATATGAGACTATTGCCCATTGTCTGAGATTTGATATTTCTTTGCAAATACTTAATTATTTCGATTATGCTAGCGACAGAAAGTATTGAAACATATTGGGCCCAAGACAATCAAAGATATCATGGTTCCCGTATTGTAGGTCTAAACAATGATAATCTCATGAAAATTATCATCATTTAACAATGCCGTGGTATTACTTGTATTTACAACTTTGTCACGTCTTTAAGCAAATACTGCTGAGTACATGTATGTAGTCGAAGCCATGAGTTCATAATTCATTGGCGTATTTGGTATGGATCCGTCGTCAAGGCTTGAAAAGTGTTGAGTCGAGCCTTTCGCATGCAAATATCCAGCGACTCTAATTGGGATAACACGACACTCCATTATTCGTCCGGGGAAAGAAAGTTGCTAGCAATTACACAGACGAGAAATGAAATCACTTATTAAAGACATATTTCGTTCCGAGACCCTCAATAACCCTTCCTGACGATTAGCTGCAAGTGGTAAATATGTTGCGTAATTACCTTCAAGTTTCCACCCCGCATCAACTGGTGGATTACCACGGGGAGCTTGGCGTCTTGCACCGCGGAGAACATCACCTATCTCCTTCAGTAGGGGGGTCACGTGTATTGCATGCTACCTGTCTCTCATCTGGCATGTATAGAACGTTTGTTCTCGCCGTTTTGAAACGGTGACATGTACCTGGAGCACGTCTTACAATACAAGTATATTAGTGATCACTTTTCAAAATTTGGTAAATTAACATTATCACCTTCTCTTACCATCACATTAGTTGGCTCATCGATGATATGTTAGGAGAAATATTCTGACAACTTTTACATGTGATCTCAGTGGCTAAAACCAGAGGTACCAGTGTCGCAACATGATGTTAGCCTTTTTACCCATCTTTCATTTACTTTGTCGTACCCTTTGGAAAAATGTGGATCGACAGTCATATAGCATTTACTGCTCACCATGTCTGTCATCTTTTCTTCTTTTTTTTAGATTGATTTTCAAGAAAGAGATAGTTGTTCGCTCTAACGAAATAAATGAAGAATATCAGTAGACATGAAAGGAAGAAGTCATGTGATGTGTTCCAAAAATGTCTGAAGACTAATTTAATATTGTAGCGCAATATTTTTTTGTAGTTAGCGCACTTAACCTAAGTAGCTTTCGTATCAAGAAATAAGTGAGACACGACTCTTACACACGACATTCCGTGAATAAGTTCAAGTTTCAAGTTTTAAGACATTTATTTCCAATTTTCCAATATAAGTATACAAAGTATTGAATTATAATAATGATATACATATATTTCTAACCAAAAATACGAAACTGGAGGACACACCTTTTCTTTCATTCTTCTTTTTTTCATTTATCACACTCACTCTCTTATACTCTTTCTCCTTTCTCGTTGAGCTTGTATCGATTTGTATTAGAAAAAATGAGTTTTCTCTTTTTATCTCAGTGTATTAATACATTACCCTACACGACTTCCTTTCAGTTTTATAGTACTGTTCTTGTGACGCCCTTACTTATCTTGTCAAGTCCTATCTTCGTGGATTTCGTATTTTCTCCCCCCCCCCCCTCTCTCTCTCACTCTCTCTCGTTTTATATCTTTCTTTCCCATGAGTCTATTTCTCCCTCTCTCCCCCTCCTCTCTCTCCCTCTCTTTCTCTCTCCTTTTCTCTATTTCTTTCTATGTTTATCCTGCATTGAATTAGTTTTGCTTCTTTCTGGTTCCTCTATTTTCTCATTTTCCTCCTTGGTTTTCAAGGTTACTGACTGAGAGTCGTATTGTATTCTTCTTGAAGACTTTCGACAGAATGCATTTTCTAGCGCTCCATGAACTTTGAAGAAAAATCTTGCCTTATTTCGAAATCCCGTGCTATTTAGGGGTGACAACATTTTATTTCCCTTACTACAACATGTACAAACGTACCAGACATTCCACCGTGGAGGTGTGGTTTATATCCCCGTCCACCATGCATGTTTACGATAATACAATGACCTTTGCTACAAATTGTGTATGTATTTCTGTAGTTTGCATAAATACATGACCCCAAAAATGTTTTGACTTTCAAATTAGATTTGCTGCCTAACGGTACCAGGATGTACACTTCTATAACAATTCTCTGAAAGCTTTATGATCAGTTTGCATGTTTCTTATCAAATATTAGAGCGCAAAGTTTACAGCAAACATGACAAAATTGCCATACAAACAGGGGCGATATCGAGCGCTTTTCAAAGTGTAGGAAACCACATGGGGCAAAATAGTGAGAGCTAGAGCCTAAGGTTGCCATGGTGATATATATTTATAAAATGATAAAGAAGAGAGAAAAGGAAGTGCGAAAGGTAGAGAAAGACAGAATGATAGAGAGTGAGAAGTACGGGAAACATAGACATAGATGTATAGAGAGCATAGAGAGAAACATAAAAAGCGTGAGGGGAAGGACAAGCAATTGAGAATATACTAGTAGAATACACGTTAAAGGGCAAAGTGGCTGGTCATACAAACCACTTAAAGAAACGATACAGTAGGCTTAAATACAAATCGTAGTAATCAGACTAAAACAAACATGAAATTAGTGTCTTATGAAAAAATTGGGTAATGCAAGTGGATAATTCTTAAAAGAGGATCGAAACATATTTTGCCGTTGATCTGCTCAGACTACGTGTAATAATAATATTGATCATAATAATTCTTGTTTACCCAGGGACCCAGGGTACCCTCATCATGTATTCCATCAATATTAAGCAAATATCAGTGTATTATCGTACCATACTGTAATAAATCACGCCCCAAATGTGACGTACCTGACTCTACGTCAAGCTCTATCGCATGCCATTTCCAAATAAGGTAAAACAGGAAGAGTACATATTTGAATAATTTGCATACTTGATAAAGATCCAAATCCAACATGATTTGACAGATGACGGTATGTAAATTTCTGAACAACTGTCTGGGAGCCTCAAATCACGTTGCATGTTAGCAAAGAAGCTCACAAAGTACACACAAACACACACACACACACACACACACACACATATATATATATATATATATATATATATATATATATATATATATATATAATATATATATATATATATATATATATATATTCACTTAATTAGATATATTCATATATTTTCTACAATATATTTATGATATAATGATGCAAACTTTTTCGCTTAAAAGCTTCATGTTTGTTCATTGCACTTTTTTCTTGGGATTTGAAAGGGGATCAAATTTGCGGTCCAATTCTGATTGGATTTGTGATGCATCTTTCTACCCCTTCCAGGACTGGGATATGTTTCTTCCTGTATATCTTTAAACGACAATTAATATATTGCTGAACCACATTCCATGCATACTCAGACTTAGCTTCAGTACTATAGATTGTTAAATACTGAAGGATATCCATATTTTGTAGTGTTGCCAGTTGGAACTAAAGCCACTTCAGACCATGTTCAGACATACCTGTATCTATATTTTCTACATATAATGATGCAAAATCATTCGCCTAATATAAGCTTCAAATTTGTTCATTGTATATTTTTTCCATGGTTTTGAAAGGGGACAGAATTTGCAATCCGATTCTTCTTAATTCTTGTGATGCGTCTTTTTATTGATGCATCTTTCTACCCTTTCCAAAACTGGGATTTTTTTTGTTCTCATATATTACATTTAAAGGACAATTAGTATTATGCAACAACCATATTCCATGCATACATATCAAAATATGCCTGTATTTATATTCTCTATATAATGATACAATGAGGCAAACTCTTCGTCTCATATGAACTTCATGTTTGTTCATTATATATCCTTCCTATGGTTTTGACAAGGGATTAGAATTTGGAATCGGCCCTGCTTGATATTTGAGATGCATCTTTTTGCCCTTTTCAAAACTAGTAAATGTAGTATTAAGCAGGTTCGGCAACAAGATTGCTGAATGCTAAAGAATATTCTTGTTTCACACTTTTGGGACTAAAACCATTTAAATATATTCGTATATTCTCTACGATGTACATAATGATATAATGATGTAAACTTCTTCGCTTAAAAGCTTCATGTTTGTTTATTGTACGTTTTTCTTCGGTTTTAAAGGGGGATTAAATTTGCAATTCGATTCTGATTAGACTGTGATGCATCCTTCTGCCCTTTCCGGGACTATGGGGTATATTTTGCTGTATATCTTCAAAGGACTATTAGTATTTTGCAAGAAGCACATTCCATGTATACCGAGATTTAGCTTCAGTACTATAGATTGCTGAATACTGAAGGATATCCATATTTTGTACTGTTGCTTAGTGGCAGGGACGTCGATTCGTTCGATGCGGATGGGGCGTTGGAGGGGCGGGCATTGTTTGTGAACAATGCTCTTCCCCTCCGATACTTTATCTATGCCGAGTGGATCGACGCCTCTGCTTATTGAAATTAAAGCCACTTCAGATATACCTGTATCTATATTCTTTATACAATGATGCAAAATTATTCACCTAATATAAGCTTCATATTTGTTCATTAAATATCTTTTCCATGGTTTTGACAAGGGATTAAATTTGAAAACCAATTCTGATTATGTTTTGTGAGGCATCTTTTTACCCTTTTCAAAACTAAGAAATAATTGTCTTTCCTGTATATTTTTACAGGACAATTAGCATTTGCAGGTCTCGACAACTAAACTGCTGAATGCTGAATAGATGTTTATCATAAGCATTTAAAAATATACCTGTCTATAATGGTCTATATAATTATATAATGATGCAAAATTCCAATACTTTTGTAACAGAAGGCGAGCATACCTCCACCCATCGTGATTGCTTGAAGTTCTCTGATTTTTCACGATCCTTATTTCATGCATTCCGAGGTGACTTGTTGGTTGATTGATTTGATATAGGTGTGTATCACCGCCAGTGTTAATTTCTGTGTAAAAATGCATACATGTATGCATGTCTGACTCTTTTTTGTAAAATACATGCATTCACGCATACAGTGATATTTATTAGTTCTAATACCACCTGTGGTGGATGATCATTATGATGTTTAGTTGCTGTTTTTTAGTATTGAACATTGCTATCTAAAACTGATGATGTTGTGATACAAAAAGATTTTTTTTTTTCATAACTAGAAAATGGCTAGTAAAATGATCCTCGGTAATTTTGCAAATCTCTTAGGTCAATTCTTCTTAAGTACTACATTTAACTGATTGAAAGTATTTATTAATAGATTACTGAACGGTATCTCAGTCCTATGAAAGTGGGTTTGATTTTCTTGTCAATGCTACATTTTTATAGGCCCGAGTGTTGGCCAACTCAATCCATTTCATTGAGTGCCAGGTTATTATGATTGACGTCAGCTAAATGCCTCATGTCTTGTATTCTCATTATTTGCCCTTGAAATGCAGATATGTACGCTGATCCAAATTCCTCGTTTTGTTTATTGTGCTCTCTTAAGCTATCCCTGTTACTATATGGGTGACATGCAATATTCCACAAAATAAATAATATCTATACTGTTGAAATGCCGTGTGCATTAAATTTATGCATGCATCCTTGTTATGAACAATTGATTTTCATGGCATTCGCTTACTTATTTTTTGCCTTGACATTACTATTATAACTCTTGTGATGCGAATGATTCAACTCACTATGTGATGCAGGAGTCATGGAATATGTGACTGAATCTTTTTTGTTTTGCATACAGAGGTAATTTAGTAATTCTCTTTACCCAAATGCTATCCAGGTGATACATTTATTTTAAATAGATCTTCAGTCTATTCTTGTAGTAGTACAAAGACAAATCATGCCTTTACACATCAGCGTACGTCTGTTGTCTGTGATGTTTTGGTTAATAATTCTTTAAGTTCCACATTTTTACCAGCATTAATTTGGGAGGTCCACCCTGATTTGGAATTGGTTTCTCTAATATTGGAGCCTGTATTGTCTCTGTGGGCTTCCTAAATGTAATTCATTCTTTATACGCATGGGAGCTCATCCATGTCCGTGCATGCTTCACTGAAGTATGCTTTGTAGTTCATTTATGCACACGAAATTGTGTGTATGTCCAATTGTTTACCAGCCGTATCAATGTATCAGTGTTTCTCTATGTGTAGCCTCTTCCTTGTATTGTAACTGCTCTACTTTCTTTTCACTTTCGACTTCTATCTCTCCCCAGGTCTCTGCCTTGCCCACACGCACACGCTCATTGTCCGTACAGGATACGGTGTACTTCATTCCGTGTTTTATTTTATCCCTTATGGCTGAAAACGTTCCCTTCAGTATACTGAACGATGATGAGCTTTACGACTTGTTTAGACCAAATATTAATACTCAAAACAATAATTGTAATTCTTCTCATTTTGATAATCTTGCATCTCAAAGAATTAATAATCTAGCTACTGACTCAAACGAAGATAATGATAACCACTATCCAAGTTCAAACTACTTTACTACGAATCAATTTAAATCTCTCGAAAAAACACCTGATACATTTTCAATTATGCACTTAAATATAAGGAGTTTGAATTGTAACTTTGATAACTTGCGTTTTCTAACGGATACTCCCTCACACACAAAATTTTCTGTAATCGCTTTGACCGAAACATGACTAACTCGGGAATCTGCTGATTCATATTTACTCCCCGCTATGTCTTCGTAGAAAATAATAGACTTAATAGAAGGGGAGGTGGTGTAGCTCTATATATAAATCAACATTGACTATTTTATATTCATAGTGATCTCAGTTGTATGACAGAAGTTGCTGAATCAATTGTTATTGAAATTAGAGTACCAAATTCTAAGAACATTTTTAATTCTTTATGTTATAGACCTCATGGTTCAAATATTCCCGACTTCTTAAAATATTTGCAAGATCTATTGCAAAATCCAGTCTTTACCAATGAAGACTGCTATATCGTAGGAGAATTTAACATAAATATATCTAAGTCTTCCACTCAAAATACTTCACAAAATTTTTTTGATATCATGTTATCTACAACCTTCTTACCTTTAATTACTAAACCAACCCGGGTTACCAACCAAACAGCAACCCTGATAGATAATATCTTTTGTAATGTTATTCCCTTACCTGAATCAGGAATCATTTGATCTAACATATCAGATCACTACCCAATTTTTTCACGAAGTCCTTGTATTTTTAATAAAAAAGATACCCCCTTTGCAAAGATTCAGAAGAGTAACACCTAATAAAATAGCGCGATTGAAAGAAAGTCTTGAAGATGCTGATTGGACTGAAGTTTATAGTTCGCAAGATACAAATACAGCTTATAATATATTTATGACGAGTTTCATGTCACATTTAGATAGACACATTCCATTAGTTAAAAAATAAACGTTCTAACTATAAAAAGAGTCCCAGACTTCCTTGGATAACTAAATCAATTTTAAGATCTATAAATCGAAAAAACAACATATATTACGCCAACAAAATACAGCGTTCTGAAAAGTCTCACCGTAAATATACTACATACACAAATGTTCTCACTAAAATATTACGTATTCAAAAACGAAAATATTTTACTAATCAGTTAATTCTCTTCAAACATGATATTAGTAAAACATGGAAAATCATAAATAGTGCCATTAATAAGAATAACGATAAATCACGTATAATAAAAACTAAATATAACAATGTAGAAATTCACGATTCAGTACAGATAGCTGATACGTTTAATCAATATTTCTCTCAGATAGGACATAATCTTGCAAATAATATTCCTCCAACGCAAAAGAAATTTTTAGACTTTATACACCAGCCAAATCCCAATTCGCTATTTTTTGTTCCTGTACATAGAAACGAATTGTTAGATATAATTCATAACTTGAAAAATAAAAAGGTGCTGGACACGATGGCATTGATAATATTTTTTTGAAAAACGTTATCAACTACATTGTCGATCCGTTGGTACATATATTTAATTCATCTTTGACTAGCGGTGTTGTTCCTGATTGTATGAAAATTTCCAAGGTTATACCGGTTTATAAAAAAGGAGAAAAGGATAATATATGTAATTTTAGACCAATTTCTCTCCTACCTGCTCTTTCAAAAATTCTGGAAAGAATAATATACATAAGACTTTTAAATTTTCTTAATAAAAACAACATAATTTCTAATTTTCAGTTTGGCTTTCGCCAAAAGCATAGTACATCCCATGCTATACTTACCTTTGTCGAAAAAATTACAAAAGCTATTGCCAAATTCAATCATACTGTAGGAGTTTTCCTGGACCTCTCCAAGGCCTTTGATACCATCGATCATAAAATACTTCTCTACAAATTGAACAAATACGGAATTCGTGGCAGGGCCTTGGAGTGGTTCAGAAACTACCTAACAAACCGCAAGCAATTTGTATGTATAAATGACCAATGTTCTTCTATGCAAGATGTAGATTGTGGTGTTCCCCAAGGTAAATTACTGGGCCCTCTATTATTTATTATCTATATAAACGATATCCAAAACTCATCTAATATTCTCTCCTTTCTCTTATTTGCAGATGATTCGAATGTGCTCCTCTCACATCCTAATCCTGATATTTTGATTATCACACTGAATATTGAATTAGATAAATTGTTACAATGGATAAGAGCCAATAAGTTGTCAGTCAATTTACAAAAAACAAAATGTATGCTCTTCAGCAATTCTATAGATAACTTACCACATAATATTAAACTAGATAATACTGACATTGAAGTCGTCACTTCAATGAAATTTCTAGGTCTGATAATAGACGATAAACTCTCATGGAAAGTATATGTTGATAGTATTTGCCGAACAATTTCTCGCAATATAGGGATTATAAATAAGGTTAAGTTTTTTCTGCCAACTTCCTCCTTGCTAATGCTTTACTCTACATTAATTTTGCCCTACTTAAATTATGGCATTATTGTTTGGGGGAATACACATAATTCTTATCTTCATAGAATACTACTTCTACAAAAGAAAGCTATGCGTGTTATCTGTAACACTTCCTGGAGATCCCATACTGATGCCTTGTTTATCGAAAATAATATCTTGAAGATAAATGATTTATATCGCTATAACCTCGGTCAGTTTATGTACCAGTTGAATAATAATGCGCTACCCTCAGTCTTTAATTTAATATTCAACAAAAATAAAACTATACACCAATACCCCACACGACAATCTGACGAATTCCATCTGCCATTAACTAGAACTATACTCGCTAAATCCATATTCACTTTCACAGGCCCGAAGCTTTGGACCATTCTTGATGATAGCATCAAGAATGCCCCTAGTTTAAACTCTTTT
This sequence comes from Heliocidaris tuberculata, assembly GCA_025618425.1. Classification (NCBI taxonomy): domain Eukaryota; kingdom Metazoa; phylum Echinodermata; class Echinoidea; order Camarodonta; family Echinometridae; genus Heliocidaris; species Heliocidaris tuberculata. Next base: position 43,396,703 of record CM046837.1, read on the forward strand.
AAATTTAAATTAAAAAAATCTCTCCTAGGTAATTCTCAAGCGTCGGCTCTTTAACTCATCATCCCTCAACCTTCTTCAATTTATTTCACTCAATAATGTTCTCGATCATGTTCCCTTTCATTTTATACTGCCATCCGTATTCCGGTCGGTCCATGTTTTGTTGTGTGTGTTTATAGGTAAGAGTCCTACCCTCTCTCGTTCCTTGTCTCCCTTCCTTCCCTGTTCCTTTCATTTCTTTTATGTTCTGTATATCCGGTTTATGTATTCGTACGTTCCCCCTTTATAGATACACTATTGTTGCAACTATGAGTTATAGGGGGCTGCAATCTACAAGCCCAGCTTTTTAGCAGTCCCCTCCACGACCAACCTAGTTTATAATGATTTTATGCCTATTGTACGCTGTAAACCAATTACATGTAATATTGTTAAGTTTCATTGTTTTGTACAATGCAAACCCATGTATTTTATTTTGTTGGAAGTGAAAATAAACGAAATGAAATGAAATTTACAGAGGATCCTAAATGAAAAAGTAACCCAAATTTACAAATTATTTTGGAGATTCCATATGTATATCGCCGTTAAAATTATGACCATCTGAAAGTATCATTTCTATGCCTTTAAATGATACATTGGTCATGTTGTATAGACTTCCGCTGTCACGCATAACTAACACAGCAACTGATGAATATCACACACTTTATAAAGGTGCAATACCATTTATTATCATTCTTCCTAGACGTATATATATGTATATATATATATATATATATATACAATGTGACAAACGTCCATATGATCAGGCTTAAATGCTCGTGTAATTGACTGTGTGTCTGTTCCATTCAGCCTACTTACATCTTTACTCCTTTTGTACATCGCTCACTAAAGAAAATATATACATGTACATGATTATGATCAATATAACATTTTTTTTTTTTGTTGGGGAATTATTTCCCGTGAAGGCCATAAAACCGTAATCCCATTTGCCCAGATTTCGCAGAACAAATCTTCACATGATCATTAAGCCAGTGAAAAGGAAGAATTAGGCACAGAAATCACGTAATTTTCGCAGTAATGTGCAATATACAAAGACTCTTCCATCACGAAAATCTGCACTGTGTACTTATCAAGATTTTATATTTGTGATTACATGTAACCCGAAATATTAATGCGCAGAAAAATGTGGAGCAAATTCCAAAACGCAGAAATAAGAATATTTTAAGATTCTTTAACACTGTCGTGGTTTTGTTTACTCTTCTGCTCTCGTTACAGGAAATTGTATAAACATGTGCCACTGAAAATGATTTACATCGTCAAATGACATTCTGCGTTAATTCGAGTGCTACAAAGTTAAGAAAGGGGGTATGGTATCCTATCAATGTACATGTATATTACAAAAGTGGAATTGGCAAGACCAATATATTTCATGTAACATGAAGAAAAGAAAAACATAAAGATTTGGAGACACATATATTAACACGCATAACATACGATTGCTGAGAGATTAATACCATTATCGAAACACCACAGACTATTCTATATATGCAGTAAATTATGAAAGCGTTACGTGGTCTTCTTTTTCTCTACACCAAAGAGGAAAAACAGCTACAGACATGACAGATACTCAGTCACTCCGGGAGAGCCAAGAGAGCTTAAAATTTACAATGTTTTCACGGTTCACATTTGAATGGGAACGTATTCGTTAACTAATGAAAAGTGAAGCAGTTACAATAATACGAAGAGAGATTATTGCAGATCAATACAAAATATGTACAGGTCGGGTCCGCTCGCTATTCATAGAAAACCGCTATTCATTTAACACGCGTTATGAAAAGCGGTCCTTGTGAATGGAGGTCCTTATGAATAGCGAGGTAATTTTTCTATGGTTTGCTCACTATTTAGAAGGACCGCTATTCCTACAAAACCGCTATTCATTTAGTCACGCGTTATGAATAGCGGTCCTTATGATTAACGGCCCTTATGACTAGCGAGTTTACCCCTTACAGGTACATGAAATTTATTATATTTACAAAGAGCGAAACAACTTATCAACATTATTCTTTTCATTATATAAAAAACTTGAAATTAACTTCAAAATATATGCTGAACGACAAAAAGAAGAAAAATCGTAAAATATCCACAATATTAAACTTACAAACGGCTCCATAATTAGCTTTTGATCTGAGCAATAATTAGTAACATTACTTATGTGTGATTATCATATTTATGGGTTTTACCCACAGCTTCATAATCAAAGAGCTGAGTCAAACAGATAGTTATCATGTTATAGGGCTTATGAACAGATCAATTATCAATCAAATGTAAATCTTCTTTTCCGTGATCACAACTACGAAGAGAGAAAACTGCTTTAATCGCGCCATTTACATTTTAGCTCACCGAAATCCATATTCTGATATCTATGTGAATTCAAACCTTTGTACATATTTTGTATGGGTTAAAACGAGCGAACAGTTACACAAACTTACACTCACAGTTACAATTTATTTTGATGTCAGGAGCATCATATTTGAGAATTGTTACCAAAATCTGTGATACATCGCTGTATTAAAAACCTAACCCGTCTGATTCAAGGCCATATGGGGGAAATAATTTTAAAATTGCAGATGATACAAATGTAAGATAGCAAAATTTGTCAACAGGAATATTAGAGTGCCACATTGCATATTACATTTTTGTTGCTTTTCTAGTTGTTGTTGTTTTTTTTATTTCAAATTTGATATTCTTATCTATCAGTCTTTTAACTAATTTCAGAAATGACATGGTGTCCCGCAGCATATTAACCGAGTGAAAACCCTGTGAAGACAGCGAGATCACATTTCCAGCACTCAGAAAGCCAATATTCCAAAACAATTCTTAGGCCACAATCACACTGTGTTTCACAGTGTGAAGAGATTGTGAACACAATATTGTCACATAGCCAACACTATCATGGTATTCTAAATCATCTCTGTGTGGCATTCTGTTCTCTCTGGCAGGGTCGCTTCTGTATTGTTTTGTTTTGTTTTTGTTTTGTTTTTGTTTTTTGTTATTTTTGTTGTTGTTTTGTTTTGTTTTGTGATTACATTTTGTATTGATCTTGTACAGGGACAGAAGGTAAAGTGTGAGAAATATAAGAAGATTATAATTTTTGAACGGCATGTGGATCTGGTTAAAATATAGTTCTACACAATATAAGACATGACATTATGGTGCTATTAATGAGAACCTTACACAAAACTATTGCTTATGGGAGGAGGGAATAGTGGCAACTGAAGATGTTTATCACGAACCAGAATTGTTGGCAGAGAAGGAAGATTCCGCTCCATAGGATAAGCCCTTGGTTTTCCAATTCGGTGCATTTCCACTACGGTCTGGTTGTCATACACATTTTCATACACGTTTTCATCTTTCTCGCCAGAAAGATGGGAATCTAAAGACAAACTTCTCTCATCATAATTGCCACTTGCTTTTGTATGGGGACCAAAACTATGGCTATAATCAGTACTGGCATTACTATCTTCATATTCAAGAGACAGAGAAGAGATGTTATTACTAGATATGGTAGATGCTGACTCACTACTTGAAGAATTTCTGGAAACCTTAGTTTGGTGTTCTTTTTTTTTGGGGGGGGGGTGTTTTGTTTGTTTGTTTGTTTTTTTCTTTGGGGGGGTTGTTTTTGTTTGATGGACCCTAAGAATAGGTGATGGCAGACGGTTTCTATTTGCAACGGGTTCCTCGTAAAACGGATCACAGTTACCCTGATCACTAGCCTTACATTCTGCTTTGTAAAGGACATGCTGAGTAGCCGAAGCTCTTGGAGATGTCTATATACATAATGACATTACATACAGCAACCAAAAAATACCAATGCTTGCTCCGACAGTCAATACCAATGTTAGCATTTTCGATCAAGTGCGTGGTTTCCTTTAGATGATATTTTTGTCTGGAGTGTTTTCTTGTATGCATTTTACACATTTTATATGGGAACGTAAATATTTGGGTATTTCCATGTTTGATGTTGTTTTGAGTGGAAGAACATACTTGAACCGCTTTAAAGCCATATTATCAAATTCAGACATTATTAATGGAGATTTTTCCTCCATAATGTCCATGGTTGTAGTTTCAAAAGTCCAAGTCTCAAATTCACTTACGTATATTTGTGAATTAGTCCTGTTCGGTCGGGAAACAACGCTAATATAAGTAACTTGTTTTTTTTTTTTCACAATCAACGTGTTATAGTATCTTCGATTAACGCCTCACGTTTAAGAGACGTAATTTTACTTTGCATGTAGGGATAACTTACATGTAGGTACAAGAAAGGCCCAAATGACCGATTGACACGTTTTATCTTCATAAAATTCTCTTTCAAAAATTCTCATCTATATACCATATGAATCTTACTTGATCTAGCAACAATCTGTCGCATTGCAAGAAACATGAAACAACAGCGTCAACAGAAGTGCCGTCAGAAAAGTTGTTCATGAGACTAAGGTCTTCGACCTCCATCGTCACTCCCAATGCCTGAAGAATTGGATCCTGCATTTGAATGTTCTTCATCAGGTTTTTTAGTTTGTCCTTCTTGATGAGGCTTATTACGTGTTTTCCTGTACAAGAGGATGCTCAAAGAAATGATATGAAATACAGTTCCGATCAACACCAAATACCCTATTACTAGCTCTGGAAAATTTGAAAGAAGGTGTGTATGGTGCTTACATGCTTCTAGATCACAGTTTCCCTTTGATACGTTATTTTCAAGTGAATTTGAGGATATTTTCGGAATCTTAGGAGTTGTTTTGTCAGGAGAGAAATGATTTGTATCATAATCACTGTGAACATCTGTACATAGCATTTCTGCATTATTACTGGTATCATAGCCTGAAGTGCAGCACAAAGCCGTTTTACCTTTCCTTGCCCAAGTCAGTTGTAACATTGTTGTTGCGTTTTGAACTACCTCACTTTTAGGGGGCAGTATTTCATCATCTTGAAAACAAATTATGTTACCAGGTTTATTGCCAATAGAGGCCACGCATTCAATTATATTCCAAACAGTGGTTATCCTATTAGTGTTTGTCGACGAAAGTTTCTTGCAATGTGGTTTTCCCGGTGGGTATTCGACAAGAAGACTTATTTTTTTATTGAGACTTTCTTGTTTCAGACCATTGACATATGGTTCGCAGATGTACGTTCCCCCATCTTCACGACTTACATTTGATATAGAAACACTAACCTCAAGTATATCTCCCTTGACTCTTTCTTCGACCTGATAGCGTTTAAATTGGCTTTCACTAAGACCTTCCTTTACCATTTGACTATTTCCATAGAACACTCCTCGATATTGTATTCTTAAGGTAATAAATAGGTCCGGTATATTGTAGTGAAACAATAATTCTGCTTGGTTTCCCTCGTTATAAACAAGGAGGGATCTAACGGAAACAACTGCTAAACAGAAAGGCAAAATACGTAACCAATTCATTTTAGATAAATCGTCATAACGCCTGATTGAAAGAATGTTGAAAATCAAAATTTAAAAAGAAATCTTTGTTCTACAAGGAAAAAACAAAGATCTGCGAAATAAAACACGAGAAAATTAGCATAAAAGATACACAATCTGCTCTAGATCGTTGTCTGTTAGAGAGCGTTTTATAGAATGACTTCTGGTCTTCCTCTGTTACAACCTGGAATATTGATGGGCTGGGGCTACTTGCAGATTCTACAGTCAGTATATCAACGAAATCTTCGCAATCTCCTAGCCTCCTGTGGTACTTAGCACTGCCAGAACAGCATGAAACCTTTGTAATATCATTACTCAACCAAAATACCCCAACAATGTTTAGGTTATCCCCACTACGAAACAAAGGTACCTGTACACGATGTTCCGAACTGTTGCTGACGTAAGTAAAACAAAATAATGTTCCCGAAGGAAAACCGGCTTCAAATGTACATCGTAGTTGGCGGGAACCAATGCGTCCTGCGTGTTGGAGATGTGGGTTGTATGCTTCTAGCCAATTGCAGAATGCTTTTCCCGGAGGATATATGACTCGTAGAGTAAGGTGGTGTATAGACGTCGTATTGTAGCACGTAAAAGAGCAGCTATAGGTGCCAACATCAACTGGGCTTAAGGGGTCAATTGTAATCGTTACTATCAAATAATTTTGTACCCTGTATCTCTGTACTTCAGTCCGTAACGTTTTCGATTGCTGGAACTTTTCAGACCAGGTGTTTGAACTCGATATGTAAAATATATCGTCATTAAAGTATAACTTAAATGTACAATCACTAATGTGAGTAGGAGTAATATATCTTAGATGAACTTCATCCCCTTCGTTGCTATAGATAAAGTTTGTTGATATATCTTTGCTGTATAAGATTCACATAATCCAAGTCCAATGACAATAAACAGGAGCTGACAACGCCGAACCTCATTCCCCATATCGTATATCTGCCATAATGGTTTGCAGGTTGTACATGTGCATGGGTATTCCTGCAACACAAAGAGGGATGAAAGACAGTGTAATGGATCGCAACAAACTTAGCTTTGTACATCAATGATTTTAAAAGATCTGCCAGTATCTTATCATTTATACTATTTGCCGACGACTCGAATATCTTCCTATCGGAACGTAATCCTCAAACTCTCCTCAGTAAAACAAATTTTGAATTAGTTTATGTAGAAGATTGGATAAGAGCAAACAAATTATCCTTAAATATCAATAAAACATATTATATGATATTTAGTAAATATACTGATTCTCTTTCAGGCTCTATACATATTAATGGAAAGGATCTTCAAAGGGTTCAACATACTAAGTTTCTTGGGATTTTAATTGATGATAGACTATCTTGGAAATTTCATATTGACTGTTTGTGCAGACTGGTATCAAGAAATATTGGCGTGATTAACAAATTAGAACATATCTTTCCATCTCACATACTATTATCACTTTACGAGACACTTATTTATCCATACCATACATATGGAATCTTAGCGTGGGGTAACTCCTCTAAAATTCTCAATAACAGAATATTAATTTTGCAAAAACGAATCTTAATAATAATACACAATGTTCACGTTCGTTCTCATACTGATATTTCATTCTTCAATAACAAAATTCTAAAAGGAGATGTTCTCTATATTTAACACGATAAAAATTATTTTCGAAAAAAATCAACTGAAGGCAATTTCAATAGCCTATCACCTTTAGAAATGTGCGAACATTACAATGGCGTATTACGTAATCCGAACCTGATTTCTATGGGCAGTACAATAGGCCTTTGAAATTGCCCTTGAGTTTATTTTTCAAAAGTAGTTTTTATCGTGTTATTTGGAATTTTCATGTTTCAGTTATCACAAAATACCTTGCCTTCCCCTCTCATTTCCATTTTTATAAGAAATTATGAAATACACTCATATCCCACAAGACAATCAAACCAGTATCATTTCCCGCTTTTACGGACATTTCTTGCCCAGACAACTATAGTCTTTCCTGGATCCAAGTACTGGAACGAAATTGACCCATCTCTTAAACTGATTCCTGGGCTCCCCCCCCCCCCCCTCAAAAAGCATTTAAAACAATTGATTCTAATACCGTACACTTGATTCTTTTTGTATGCATTTTTTGAATTTCCGTCTTCTTCCTATCAATCAAGGACACGTTCTAATAATCCACTATCCAACTTAAATAGTGTGACACGTGGAACCCTCTGTTCATATCAATGCCTTTTATAATTCATAATTCATATGATTTATATTGCGCCAATCCACTCTGTGGAGTGTTTTAGGCGCAGATTATATAGGATGAAGAAAGGAAGATAATTATTACAAATACAAGAAATGAAGAAAGGAATGGAAAAAACAATATTAACAAAGGGAAGCATGAAACAGGTAAGTTTTTAGATTGCTCTTAAATGAATCTGGGGAATCGCTATTTCTAATTACTATTGGTATGTTGTTCCACAGAGTAGGACCAGCATGGGCAAAACCTCGTTCCCCCCATAGTTTTGCAGATTTTGGAACGACAAGAAACAGGGTTAGAAGAGCGTAAAGATCTTACAGGAATGTAATTGTGAACCAAGTTAACATTATACTGGGGAGCAGAACCTTTGACACAGTGGTAAACAAGAAGTAAAATTTTCAAAACAATGCGATCTGTGACGTGTAACCAATGAAGTGAGTTCAGAACAGGGGTGATATGAGTATGTTTCCTACAAAGAGTAACTATGTGTGCTGCTGTTTTTTGGAGTTTTTGCAGTTTAGACATCTGGCAATGTGGTAAATTAAACAGTAGTGCATTGCCAAAATCAAGCCGAGAGGAAATCAGAGCATGAACTAATTTCTCTGTGGTCGATCTTGTAAGATATTTTGTAAGATGGTATCTCACTGATCTACAAATACTGGAAATTTGATGAGACATTGTCATGTTGCAATCAAACAATACTCCAAGGTTACGACAAGTTTGGGACACATTAAGGGTATGACCAGAAAAAGAAATAGAATCCAAATCAATTTCACTTAATTGAGACTTGGAACCAAATACAAGAAACTCGCATTTGGTGGAGTTCAATTTCAACGAATGAGAGTTCAACCAAGAATGAACATCGTTCATGCAACTTTCAAGGTGACGCAAAGCAAATGAGGCATCAGTCTGGTTAGGTTGAAAAGAAATATAGAGTTGAATATCATCGGCATATATGTGATAGCCAATTTCATGACATCGTAAAATGTGTCCCAAGCCGATCAGGTGAACAGAAAATAAGGTGGGCCGGCCCACAGAACCCTGTGGTACACCTTGAGTGAGAGGCATAGTGTTTGATTTGCAGTCATTGATACGAACAATTTGGGAATGACAGGAAAGATATGACTGAAACCATTCATATGCCTGACCTCGAACACCCAGAGAACGAAGGGTGTTTAACAAAATAGTGTGGTTGACAGTATCAAAGGCGGAGGACAGATCGAGTAAGAGCATAGCAGTAATATTTCCACGGTCCATTTCCTGCAGAATGGAGTTGGACACATTGACCAGAAGGGTTTCAACACTATGGTGAGGACGGTATGCGGAATGGAAGGGATCGAATAAATCATTAGTCAAAAAATAATCAGTGAGTCTAGAAAAAACAACCCTTTCAAGAACTTTAAACAAAAATGGAAGATTAGAAACAGGGCGATAATTTTGAAGTGTCTCCGGGTCTAAGGAAGGTTTTTTCAAGATTGGAATGACATGAGCAATTTTGAGGGATGAAGGAACATTGGCTTGGTTAATACTTAAATTGATTATCTGCGAAACAATGGGAGCAAAAATAGATGAACAATCTTTTAATAATATTGTAGGGAGGGGGTCTAAATGACAGGACTTAGGAGGAAATTTGCAGTCGTGTAGACGATTCATCTGGAGAGAGACAGTCGCTGATGTTCTTTACTTTAGTCTGGAAGAAGTGGATGAAAGTCTCAGCCATTGCATGACTATCAGTGTGAGCTGGTAGAGAGGAAGACTGCTTGCGGTTGAGAAGACGGTTGGCGATGGAGAAGAGCCGCTTTGAATCATCACCGCAGTCTTCAATAAGACCAACATAATGTGAACGTTTGGCCTTTTTCAGCAAAGAGTTCACCACGTTTTTCTGAATACACAATAGTTCTCTATCGATGTGAAGTCTTCCATTCGAACGCCATTTCCGTTCAAGTCTCCTTCGTTTGCGCTTTTGTATTCTCCTTTCTTCCTTCTCTCTTCCCTTATGCTCTCTCCTTCTCTCTTCGACTTTTTGCATTTTCTTCATTTTTTCCCCCTTTTATTAGCCTTGTTTTCTTTCCTTTATTTGTTATTTTAATTTCTATATATTTTTTTCAAAGAAAATGTGCAATACTCCATATGTTGGATGTACAAATTCATTCTCATTTTATAACTTCCAAAAGGGTTAATTAATTATAACCGAGGGACTATGTTTTACAAGCTCTTCTTCTTTTAGTTCCTCATTTCTCATGTTTTCTTCCTATGTCTTGTATAATCATGTCAGGTTTCGTACATGTACTTGATAATTATTGCCAACTTATTTCAGTTGTTGTATACTACTTTTATGTTACATTGTGTTTTGGATACATGAGAAATAAAAACACTTGAATCTGAATCTGAAAGATACAATCATGAAAAGCCACTGGGCATCGCATGGCTTCAACTGCGAGAAAATGTTTAAGGGGTATATAGTCTGGGAGCCTGAAATACTCACCCAATTTTACATATGAGATTTGACCCTTTAAAGTTACTTACACCATCCATGTCTTTCAGAAAAAGCTTGTCATATCGAACGGAGCCGCCGGGTTTGGCCCCCCAGAGCCACCTAAAAGGGCGCCAAAGTCTGGTCGATTTCAACCCATCCAACATGTGCGCCAAACTTTGTCAGAAGGTAGGTGTATCACTATACATTACCTAAACACAAAATTGACAAAATTCCCCGTCAGGATTGGTTGTCAGACGGCTCCTAAAAATTAGGGCAAATTTTTTCCCTTAAGGCCCGTGGGCCAAATTTTGTCAGAAGGAAGAGAATATAGAATATAAAAACTGACAGAAAATTCCATCGGGAAGGGGGTGTAACATGCCCCTGAAAAACACCAACGTGCCCCTAAACAAAGCCCTAAACCAAGCCAAAATGCTCGGGATGTAGAGAAAACTGATTTTTGGCTTTACAACCTTGATAACTCCAAAGTGTGTCATTCAATTTATGTCACATTTACATAGTACAATTTTGAATATTGTAATTTTCTTTGGGTGCAGTTTAGTGTCAAATGACCATTTCAATAATAATTTATTAAATTGTGAAAATTGTATTACTTTTTCAAAAGTGGTCAAATGATATTGTCAGGATTATGTCAACACACCCATTAAAGGGATCAAATCTTATATGTAAAATGGGGTGACTAATACGGGACAGGCTCCTGGCCTAATAGGCCTTGACGATAATTGCTGAGTGTGGATAACCATAGACCTACTGCACGAGATCCGTGAAACGATGTCCCATCGCCATCCCAACTTTAGGAGTTTCTAATATACTTATCGATTACGAGAAGGATTTAGCTCATATTTTGGCAATAAGTAGGCGTTATCACATTTAAGTCATTGGCAGCGCTAATTACCCGTAAAGTGCCCTTTTTATTTTAAAAAAAAAATGCCCCCTTTCTCTCTGATAAGTGCGCTCTTTACTATTAAGTTGCCGCAGCTTTTCCTTTCTAATATTTAAGTGCCCTATCCCCTTCTGATAAGTGCCCTTTTTTCTCCTTCTGATAAGTGCCCCTTTTCAAATCCGATAATGGCCTCCTTATCTCTCAAATAAGAGCCCTTTTCTCCTGCTGATAAGTGCATTTTTACTTTGGATAGGTGCCCTCTTTTCTTTTTAATAAGCTCCCTTTCCCCTTCTGATAAGTGCCCTTTTTCAAATCTAATTATTGTTCCCTTTTCTCTTTAATATGTGCTCTTTTCTCCTTTGATAAGTGCATTTTTACTTCTGATATGTGCCCCTTTTCCCCTTCTGATAAATGCCCCATTTCAAATCTGACAAATGCCTCCTCTCTGGAAAGTACCCCTTTTACTGTCTAATGTGTGCTCTTTTCATCTTAAAAGCGCCCTTTTTTTTCTTCTGATAAGTGCCCCCTTAACTTAAGTTCCCACATTACCCAACTACAATTTAATGCAGTGGAGCTGGAAGCAAGAGGAGCCCAGCCCCCCCCCCCCCCCTCCCCCCAACATAGGATTTTTCATTCCGCTTTCTCGAATGTGGCCATAATCTACACCAAGTAAGGGCCATATTTTCTGAAAATTTCCCCAAAACTCGCTCGCCATGATCGCTCGCTCTTATAGTATAAAATCAAATCAAGCAGATCGCATAAAGTATGTTGATATTGATGTAATCCTTAAAAAAAACGACAGGGTCAATCTATGACTTAAAAGATCATTGGACATTCCCCCAAATGAATTTAATTTGGGTTTGTCATTATATGGCTGTAAATAATGCACAACCCAAGGACTTTAGCACAAGAAAAAAGTCTGACACTTTTTGCTCGTTTGCTTCGCTCGCTCACACATGAATCATTAGACTATTACACACAAGTTCTGCTAATTGGGGAAGCTGAAGTAATGTCTGGAACCACAATGAAAATGAAGAAGATGATGCTTGATATTTTATCAATTATACTGTAGGGTAACACCAATGCCACTAAATGGTCCCTTTTTATCTTTATGTTTATGTTCACCCTTGTAGGTGCCCTTTATTCAGGTATGCCCTCCCCCCCCCCCCCTACTTTGAAAGACGCTCCGCCGCCCTTGATCGGAATAATCTGCAAGGGTTCCATGACATTTGCTTCTGCGACTATTGTTCCGGTCTAACTTTGCCATGTTAATCCTAAACCAAAACCTACCCCTAACCCTAACCCTATACCTAATCCTAATCTTCACATTGTCCTTAACAAAAAAAACAAATCATGACCTTGACCTTAACCTTTGACCTTTCGAGATATGGACGGAGGAGCAAATGTCGTGTCACCTCTGCAAGAATTCTTGGACCATATTTTAACAAAAACAAATAGAAATAAGTAGACACTATGCTGAAGTCCCACTTTAAAGGTATCGTACAGTAGTGGGAAAGGTGGCGCTTTGGATATTTAACTACTTTGTCAGCTGGAATGGAAATTACTACATATACTGTTGTGAAATGATTAATTTCGAACGTAGGTGACGTTTGTTTGAAGAAAAATGATTTAGAAATGGCTAAAATATCCAAAAAAATAAACATCGAATTACAAGCGCGGTACCGCGTTGACAGTTCACACACGTGTAAACAGTGTGTGCGAACCGCTGTGCGCCTTTGAGCCGGGAGCGTCGGGGTAGGTGGTCCTTAGCGAGGGTATAAGGTAACCGTTGATATTCGATCATTTGAATTATTTTACTGAAAATCACCGGAAATCATGAATAGAATACCGGATTATCTCACTCATGTATCTTTTTATGCAAGCCGAACAATATGAGACTGTTTTTGAGCAGTTTCATGCCAACTTTCATTTTGCTACCACTACTGTTTAATACCTTTAAGTGGTCATAGGAGAACTATATTTTGCAAAAATAAACTTTGTAACAGAAATGCTAATCCACCTTATTACAAGTAAATAGCCCATCCCTAGCAACAAATACTTTATTGTTGTCTCTAATCCATGTTTTAGTTGAAAAGGTATCTTATTATATTTTGATTACAACTTTGTCCATTTATCTTTGAAACATAATTTTGACGATTTCCCAAACGCAGATTGATTGTGCTTGATACATCCGGTGGTATAGCTACGTGGGAAACGTGCCCCCCGCTCCCAATCCATAAAATGGCAAAAAAGAAAGAAGCGGAGAGATAGAAAGGGAGCTTGGAAAGAAAAAGATGAGATGCCCTTCCACCGTTTTGAAACGGCGCGCCCCTCCCCCATGGTGTAAGTGCCCTTAAAAATAAGTATGGATCAACAATACGCCACTGTTTGGGCCCTTTCCCTCCTGATCAACCGATGTTTAATATTTGTGTTATTTCTAGCCATTTCTTCGTACTTAAAATAATAATTTGACTACTTATGTTTACTTTGTTTAAAATTTAATGTTGCCATATTCAAATGGGAAAATATGATTCAATGTAAACGTAAAACACCAGTTACAAAAAATATGCGTTCAGATGGATTCGAGTGACACATTTTTTTTTTTTTTTTGTGTTTTTTTTTTTTTTTGGGGGGGGGGGGGGCGTGTGGATGGACTTCAGTGCCAAGTAGTTCATTTTGGTAACTATTCATTCATACCCCAAGCCTTGATTTCCCAGAATGGCTACAATATTTTGATAAATCTAAACTATGATCACATTGTTTAAGGTAGACTTTGACGAACTTCAGATATTCGACTCGAAATGGCAAATTAATGACCGTCAAACTAAAAGCCTAACAAAAATTCAAACTGTTAGCAATAGAAAATAAGATATCGTTGCCGAACAAAAATTTTGAATGTTAAAGAAATTTCTAATCTTTAGAAATCAACAAACAGTAAATAAAATCACTGAATTAGCATTGCAGACTAAAGAAAAAAAAGGTAAGCTGATGTCAAAATATGATATCAAATGCAGACTCTCCATGGTTTTAAATAATACAAAAGAGAATGGACATTTGTTGTAGATGATGAAGTTTTGTCATTGCTTTTAACTTGTCTACTTTCACAACTTGGTTATAGCAATTTTGTTTTTGCTACTTCGTGATACAATATTTTGTTTACTATGAATGCCAACATTTGGAGACAATGAAAAATTAGGGAACTGAAACATAAAAAAAAATAGAACTTACTTTGACGAGAAGAATCCACGAGCCGTGAGCCCCTTGTATCTGTGCACCCAATACTGTTACCCAAAGAGAAAAGATCGTTTCGCGAGGGACCCACCTTCCTCTTACCTGTCGATGATAACAGCATTTGAACAGCCAATCATCATGAATCACCTTCAATACCCTAATCCATATAGACTTTTCATGGTTATTATTAGTGCTATAGCTAGTGTTTACGTCTCGCCCCTCCCCCTCCCAACCACCCCCCCCTTAATTCTCTCTCTCTCTCTCTCTCTCTCTTCCTCTGTAACTGTGAGTTTGTCTTTTGTTGTTTTTGTTGGTTTTTATCCCAATGTTTTTGCTTCCTCCCTGTCTGCAGTAAGTATAATCAAAACATTCCTTTTCCTTTAATTCTAATCACGTATGATGATGAAATAACACGAATGTATTATTGCTACGTGGCGGATCCAGAATTCCTCGGTGAGTGGGGGGCAAGTCTTTAAAATGAGGGACTAGCCAAAACCCTCAAAGTTATGGTGTTTTTAGATGGCTTTTTTAGCTGCCGAATGGGACGCAATTAGAAGAGCACATTTTTTGGAGAGTACTTAATATGTACTTTAAGTATTGTCGAGTGCACGTGCACAGTAAATAAAATCACTGAATTAGCATTCTAGAGTAAAAAAAAAAGAAATGGGGGGGGGGTAAACTGATGTCAAAATAAATGCAGACTCTCCATGGTTTTAAATAATACAAAAGATTATGGACATTTGTTGTAGATGATGAAGTTTTGTCACCGCTTTTAACTTGTCTACTTTCGCAACTTGATTATAGCAATTTTGTTTTTGCTACTTCGTGATACAATATTTTGTTTCACTCTAAATGCCAACATTTGGAGACAGTGAAAAAATAAGGAACTGAAACATAAAAAAACAGAACTTACTTTGACGAGAAGAATCCACGAGCCGTGAGCCCCTTGTATCTGTGCACCCAATACTGTTACCCAAAGAGAAAAGATCGTTTCGCGAGGGACCCACCTTCCTCTTACCTGTCGATGATAACAGCATTTGAACAGCCAATCATCATGAATCACCTTCAATACCCTAATCCATATAGACTTTTCATGGTTATTATTAGTGCTATAGCTAGTGTTTACGTCTCGCCCCTCCCCCTCCCAACCACCCCCCCCCCTTAATTCTCTCTCTCTCTCTTCCTCTGTAACTTTGGGTTTGTCTTTTGTTGTTTTTGTTGTTCTTTATCCCATTTTTGTTTGTTTGTTGTTGTTTTTTTTTGCTTCCTCCCTGTCTGCAGTAAGTATAATCAAGACATTCCTTTTCCTTTTATTCTAATCCCGTATGATGATGAAATAAACGAATGTATTATTGCTACGTGGCGGATCCAGAATTCTTTGGCGAGTGGGGGGGAGGGGGAGCAAGTCTTTAAAATGAGGGACCTGCCCAAACCCCAAAAGTTATCATGTTTTTGGATGGCTTTCTTAGCTGCCGAAGGGGACACAATTAGAAGAGCACATTTTTTTGGAGAGTACTTAATGTATTTTAGGTATAGCCGAGGGCACGTGCAACCCCCCCCCCCCCCCGAATCCGCTACTGATTGCTCCTAATTGTATTGTGTCTATATCGCTTGTTTGAGAATTATCATCCAAATATGAACCTTTAAGTTTACGCATAAGATATAATCCACCATATCATGCTAAAAGTAGATCGTGAGACAGGTACATAAAAGACCTTGATAGGGCAAAAAGGATATCAAAGGTCAATTTATCAGATTTTCTTTAGTTAAAAGTAACATTGATAAACGATCAATCACTCAGCAAATCAGGTAATAAATGTGTTTGCTTTCAGTGCATGTAAATATGCAGGTCTTTATAGGAAAAGATAAAGATACACGCAATGCGTTACCTTTATGCACTTTATTGTAAAACGGCCTCGTACCTTAATCACTTAATAATAATTATAATAATAATGATAATAATAATGATAATAATAATAATAATAATAATGATAATAATAATAATTATAATAATAATGATAATAATAATAATAATAATAATAATGATAATAGTAATAATAATAATAATAATTATAATAACAATAATAATAATAATAATAATAATAATAATAATAATAATAATAATAATAATAATAATTGGATCGCTGAGAGAAAAGATGAACAGCCAATATACCCCACTTGGAATCATATAGAGACCGTAGTCTTTTATTCTTAGCGATATGTAAAATACATGTCAAATAGTTATATACTTTTATCAAATGGTCTGCAGACAAGACTATCTACATTACACGTGTACTTTCTTATCAAGCGAGAGTCAATTTCATTCAGAACAAAAAATAAAACATCCATTATTTCCACAATTGCATAACTCATTCTAATACTACATTCACACCAAGCTGTACTCACTTCTTGGCAGGATATACTGGAGAAATGGTAAATGAATGTCCCCAAAATGAGGCATTCTGGCACAGAAAAATTAAGGACAAACATCGCAAGATGTCGCCTCTTGAAAACCCATAGTGCTCTGCCGGTTTTTACATTAATTAGCACATATCGACGTGAATTACGTAACGGTATCTGCAAAGTAAAAAACATAATGAAAATCAGTTTCTTCAACGAAACATCCTCCCCCCGCCCATGAGGCCTTGCCTCAATACATAAATGATGATATCAATATCTGTATCATAATGTCAGAAGGTAATAAAAATTGCATATACAAACATTTGGAACAACCTCCAAAAAAAAAACCTACACACAATAGATTTCATTGTTGCAAAATGTTACTGATAAACTGTTTTGAAGCCAAATTCACTCTCATCTAGCTCGCGATTTGAAAACACAACTTGTGATTATCTACAAACAACAACACTCATTTAGAAAAAGAACTGATCACGAGTAAACTGGTTGCGAGTACATCTGATCGCGAGTATAAAACCTGATCGCGAGTAGAGCCTCTCGCGAGTTGAGCCGATTCCGAGTAGAGCTGATCGCGAGCAGAGCCGAACCCGAGTAAAGCTGATCGCGAGTAGCACTGCTGAAACTGTGTGAAATTGCTATGCATGCTAATTCTATTTGCTGCAGAAAAAATGACACTTGAATTCATGCATCTCTCATATAAAATTTAACCTTCATTTCAAAAGAAATCTCCATCAATTATGCTTTAACGGTACATGTATTACATAAACAAACTTTTATCAATATGCACTCTTCAAATGAATGCAAAACACATTTCTATCAATTTTCGCTATCCTCTGTATCGCGAAAGACATTCAATCATCTTCATATCCTTCAGCAGGGTATATAATAGCCATTTCGCTGATTGGGCGACTGTACTCTCCCGAAGCGGTTTTCACTTTGACATTGCGAACTCTCTTATCTGGACCAGGGTACACTTGGATTACTCGACCCAAAAGCCACTTTCCGCGGACTGAGTTAGTATCTGCTAACATGACGATGTCGTCGACGCGAACATTTCGACGATCTGCGTTCCACCTTCGCCGCGGCACCAGTAAAGGTAGGACATCTCTGGTCCAGCGTTGCCAAAAGGAATCCACAATTTGCTGAACATATTCAACTCGATGTCTTGGATTTCGCGAACTTCCGAATGGACCTTGTGGTACGTGACGCGAAGCTCTCCCTAGTAGCATGTCGTTTGGACACAAGTAGCTTCCGTCATCAGGGTCGTTAGGAATCCTACCAACAGGACGCTGATTAACCAGGTTGGCTACTTCTAACAGGCATGTGTAAAGCTCAAACGGTGAAAGACGCTGCTCTCCGATGGCTTTCTTGAGTGCGAATACAGAATTCTTGGAGTTTCTGCACGTCCCAACCTCTGACCATCTCACGAAGCTCTCGATCTGCGCCAATAAACTGTGTGCCATTATCACTTAGCAGGTATGCGGGCTGACCTCTAACTGCAAAAAACCTTCTAAGCACTTGAAGAAAGTCCATAGTTGAACAGTCTGTAGCCATTTCAAGGTGTACTGCCCTCGTGCTGAGGCAAGTAAAGATTACCCCATAATACTTTGCCGTCGTGTTGCGGGTAATCTTCACTCTGTATGGACCAAAGTAGTCGCATGAAGTACTGTAGAATGGTGGGGTATGAGGGGCAACTCGTTGCTCAGGTAATTCTACCATCAACTGTTTCTCTTCTTTGTGTTCCATCTCTCTACATTTTGTGCATCTGAACTTGCAGGTTTTTTGCAAGTTTGTGTCCCTGAAGTATCCAGTACCGCTTTCTCACTTTCCCAGTTGTGGCTGCTACTCCGCCGTGTCCATCCTGATGCATCTCACATGTTATGAGCCACGATATCTTGTCATCACGTGGCAGGAGTACAGGGTGTCTCATATCAAACGAAACTATAGCCTTGTCTGTCCTACCACCAACTCGGATTATTCCCTCTGCATCTGTGTAGGGACTTAGCGTCTTGAATTCTCCCCTTTCAAGACGAGCTCTAAGGGTAGTTTGAGCCCCTCCGATCAGCATTTTCTCTGACTCTCTTAACTCCTCCGGTGTCAGAGAATGGCTGCTGTCATCTCTCTCTCCATTCTGTTCGTGCCTTTCTGAGCTTGTGCACGAATCGCAATACATAGGCAGCTACTCGTATAAGCCTCCTCCAGCTTGAGAAGATCTCACTCTTGATGACTTCTAGATTAGTTGCCATGGAGAGAAGATGAACTTTCTTTTTCTCCACTTCCATCACAGATTCATTATCCAGGACTGCTCTCTCATCTTTAGGCCAATCACTTTCTGTAGAGTACAGGAAGTCTGGTCCATGCTGCCATCTGCTTCCTAACTTTGCTGCTGGCAGACCTCTTGACACATCATCGGTAGGGTTCTGGTCACCTGGAACATATCTCCACTGGGCAGGATCAGACTGACTTTGAACCTCTGCGATCCTCACTGCTGCAAACGTCTTAAAACGTTTTCTCTGACTCCGTACCTATGATAGAACAATCTGGCTATCTGTCATGAACACCACCTGTTCTACTTGCAGTCTCAGCTCCTTCATGACAGTGGTGAAGAGTCGTGTAGCCATAACTGCTGCTTGTAGTTCCAATCTGGGTATGGTCATCTTCTTTAATGGGGCCACTCTGGACTTGGCTATGACAAATCTGACATCATAATTACCGTTCTCAAGCTGCCACCTAAGATAAACACATGCTCCGAGAGCATCGTGGGATGCATCTGCAAAGATACACAGCATGGGATGATTGATAACAGCTGTTGCTGGTGTGAGGCTTCTTTCAAACTTAACCTCATCCAACTCCTTCATCTCTTTGAAAAAGTTTATTCACCACTTCTGGTCTGATTCTGGCAGCTTGTCATCCCAGTCATAGCCTTTTTCCCAGAGTCTCTGCATCCCAATCTTGGCACGAGTCAGGAAGGCTGCTGCAAAGCCGAGTGGGTCAAATACTCGTGCTATCTGGCTCAAGATCTTTCTTTGGCTGAGGCTCCATTCTCCTTCTGGTTCACCCTCAGAGTACTCTTCCAGATCTATTTTTACTCCGTAGGAGAACACATCTTTGTTGTTGTCCCATACATCTCCTAGTACCTTCTCCTCAGCAAGAGCCTCAAGGAGCCTCATCTCTCCTTCCTTCTGGGTACTTCCCGTCAAGGATTTGTTTGACAACCATCCTTTGGTTTTAAATCCTCCCTCAGCTAGCACCTTGTCAATCTCATCTGTGAGTCTCTGGGCTGTAGGAAGGTCTGTCACTGACATACAGATGTCATCCATGTAGACACAATCTTTAAGTACCTGGGCAGCTTCTGGGTGTCTACTTTCTGCCTCCTCAGCTGTCTTCCTGAGTGCTATCTGAGCCATAGCAGGTGCAGGCTTGTCCCCAAACGTCAGTACAGTCTTGATGTAAGTATCTGGCTCTCTGGTGAGTTGCATGTTCCTCCACAAGAACTTGTGAACATGCTGGTCAGATTCTGGGACTAGAACTCTGTGGTACATTTTAGATATGTCACCACACACAGCTATCTTGTTCTCTCTGAACCTCAGCAATACCCCCAGAAGGCTGTTGAGAAGGTCTGGTCCTTTCATCCAGTACTCATTGAGTGTGTGACCTTGAAAAGTGGCAGATAAATTGAAGACTATTCGTACTGGAGTGCTTTTCTTCTCTGGCCTTATCACTGCATGATGAGAAATATAGTGCACTGGCCCCTCGTAACTATTCATCTCATCCTCTGTCAGCTTTCTGGAAAAGTTCAGCTTTTCCATTTCTTTCATCTGCTCTTCGTATGCAGATGCATACATCTCATTTTTGGCCAGTTTCTTTTCAGTAGTCATCAAGATCTTCTCAGCCTGTATCCTGTTGTCTGGTAGAAGATTGGGGTCTTTCTTCCAAGGATAGGAAACTTGCCATTGATTTCCTACCTTCTTGCATGAACTTCTGATCAACTGCTCTTCAATCTCTTCCTGTCTACTCAGACCGCTTTGTTTACACTGGCAGGATGTTGGCGTTACACCCATCATCTCCGAATTCCCGAAGTCTGTAAGATCCACAGGGCTTGAGATCTTTACATGAAGAACTGCACTAGTGCTGACACGATCAGTTGGTCCTTTGCCAAATACCACCCATCCTACTGGAGATCTGCGAGCTGCTAAAGGTCCAACTTCTCTCACTTCTCCACCATGGAGCCTGGCACGATCTATACCAACTAGGAGGTCAATCTCTCCATTACCTCTCTTCAAATCTTCCTTCTTCAGTTTCAACTTCTTTGCTAGAAGGCCTAAGTCAACTGCTGCAACGTCTTCGCTTATGCAGGGTATGCCTATAGCATCAACAGTGATAGGCTTGGAGCTTTTCCCTGCTTCTCTGATGAGCTCCCGATACTTGCGAGTTTGGAGAACCTCCTCAACTCTACCAACCTTAATCATTGTTATGGTGATCGATGTTCCCTTAAGACTCAGCTCCTCAGCGAACCCACTATAGATCAGACTTATCTGGGCACCTGAATCTAAGAGTAAATTCCCTTGCTTTACAGTTCGTTTACTGCAGATCACATCGGCTACCACCACTGGAAGGAGGGATTCATTGGCATTAACTGTAGCTACTCCAACTTGCTTTGTTACTCCTCCTTCATCAGCAATGCTCTGTTCAGTGTGGAGTAATGGATGGTGATAGTATGAGCACTGCACTCCATTCCTGGTTTCACTGCAACGGCGCCTCCTTTTGCAGTTACTGATCATGTGGTCTCGTCCAGCTTTCTTTAAACAGCTGTAGCAGGCATGATTGTCCTTTACCATCTTCCATCGCTCAGGTGCCGATTTGGAGATGAAAGTCCTACACTGATCAGTCCAGTGCCCAGTAGCACTCTTGCAGACCCAACACTTGTACTCCATTCTGGACTGATTCCTGGACTGATTCTCCTCTGACTTGCAGACCATGTTCACATTGCTGGGCTTGGCTTCACTGCGAAGCGGCGCTGAAGATCTCATGCGAGCTCGCATTTCCTTCGCCATCCAGTTCATTAATGACTGCAGTTACATCTGACCTGCAATCCTGGTCTCGAAACCATAGCCTACGATCTTCAGGACACATCTTTCGCTCAATTATGGCCAACATATGACTGTTGTCCATATCATTCTGCTTCCCAATCTCATTCAGGGTGTTGAAGCTTCTCCTCACTACATTCACCAGCTCGCAGAACCTAGCATCCTCACCCTGCTTCAGTGGCCTAAACTTCGAAATGTCACTGATGATCGTGTCTGCCACATATCTGGAATCCCCATATATGGTGTCTAGCTGCTCCCAAGCTGCAGCATAGTCCTGTCCAATACCTTGGATGAGTTGAAGAGGTTTGCCCTGAAGGCATGAGCGAAGAATCATCAAAACATCTCTGGAGTTGCATTTGCTACCTATGACATGTTCAAAATCTGACTTAAAGATGCAGTACTCACGGATGTCTCCACTGAACTTTGGTAGCTTCGGTCTTTCGATCTTAAAGTGGCTCATGCTTTCCTGTTCATATGCCTCTTGTCTGCTGTCAGCAGGCATAGGATTATAACCTTCAGTCCTTTGATGACCATGATGAACACTGACAGTGATGTCTTCTGCTGCAGGACTTGACAAAGCACTTTCATCAAGCTTGACATAGTCAATGTACCTGAACTGTAACTTCAGAAAATCCTTCTGAACATCATCCATCCAGACTTCTTCTCTATCATACTCTGCCTCGTCTTTAATGGTCATGGTAAACT
Organism: Heliocidaris tuberculata; assembly: GCA_025618425.1. Lineage (NCBI taxonomy): Eukaryota > Metazoa > Echinodermata > Echinoidea > Camarodonta > Echinometridae > Heliocidaris > Heliocidaris tuberculata. Next base: position 43,419,251 of record CM046837.1, read on the forward strand.
TGTCATGAGCATCTTGCACTTCTTGGTATGCCTGCTCATACCTCTCGAAGGAGTTCTGTGCCTCCGCCCTACTTCGGCCCTCAGAAATGAGTAGCTCTGTCGCATTGCCGAACCTCGTGAATCTGGACTTGGCACCCCTTCGCTTGAACTTCAGGTCACTTCCATCAGTCATCTTTCCTGTCGCATCCCAGGTTAGCAGTGAGAAATTGAATTGTTGGATCGCTGAGAGAAAAGATGAACAGCCTGAACAGCCAGTATACCCCGTTTGGAATCGTATAGAGACCGTAGTCTTTTATTCTTAGCGATATGTAAAATACATGTCAAATAGTTATATACTTTTATCAAATGGTCTGCAGAAAAGACTATCTACATTACACGTGTACTTTCTTATCAAGCGAGAGTCAATTTCACTCAGAACAAAAATTAAAACATCCATTATTTCCACAATTGCATAACTCATTCTAATACTACATTCACACCAAGCTGTACTCACTTCTTGGCAGGATATACTGGAGAAACGGTAAATGAATGTCCCCAAAATGAGGCATTCTGGCACAGAAAAATTAAGGACAAACATCGCAAGATGTCGCCTCTTGAAAACCCATAGTGCTCTGCCGGTTTTTACATTAATTAGCACATATCGACGTGAATTACGTAACGGTATCTGCAAAGTAAAAAACATAATGAAAATCAGATTCTTCAACGAAACAACAACAATAATAATAATAATAATAATAATAATAATAATAATAATAATGATGATGATATGCACTTGCATGGCGCCGTCTATCTAGAATTTCTGTTCTGATGCCGACAATGAAAAAAAGAGGTGAAACACGAGTCAAAATGAGTTCCATATCCCTATGAAAAGCTTTGCTAAAAAGAGAGAATGATTTTCAACTTGGATTTGCAGCTTACTAAAGATGTTGTATTTTCACGTCCAATGGTAATTTGTTCCACGTCCAATGGTAATTTGTTCCACAGAAATGACATCTTTATTGTCTAAGAGTGTTCTATTCCGCTTCTGTGTTTTCCCTTAATCTATCTTCCTCTTTTCCGTATGTATTTCTATGCTTTTCCTTTAATATATCCTCTTCTCTTTCCTTATGTATTTCTTTGTTGTTGTTGTTTTTTTTCCTTTTTATCATATTCCCTTAGTATTCTCATTATCTATGTTTAAATATAACTATATTATATTATATTATTTTATTATTATTATATTATTATATTATATTTTTATGTTAGGCTATTGCGTCATATCAAAGAGGAGTGACGTTTTAAAGTTTCTTAGCACTCTCCATAAAAGGTAGATTCATGTTATCAGTTCATCTTTGTTGCCCAAAGTTAAATTCTTCAATGTGATTGTCGACATGATTCCGTGTTCTTGCAAACAATTTGGGTAGCAAAAGAATGTCTGTCTCTTTTAGTTTCAGCTGAAATGTCTAAATGACGTTTCGCTGCCCATAGCATCCAAAAGGCGGAAAAGGCCCTTGAATTTGAGGGCCTCCGAATCAATGACTTGGAAAAGCAGAATGTTGAGCTTCAGAAAAGATTGGACAAAGTGGAAAAAAGCTTACGAAGATTTACAGCAGAGGGTTGGGAGCCAAGACAGAGAAGTGAATAAAGCAGAGCGCTTCTCACGAAGGAATAACTTTCGCATTGTTGGGATAATAGAAAGATGAGAAACTGGAAGACTGTGTAAAGATGGTTGAGGATATTCTCAAAAGCAAATTTGAACTGGATGTGAAGGTGGAAAGAGCACACCGTGATGGGAAAAGGGGGGATAAACCGCGGCATATTATTGTGAAAACCCTCTCGTGCCGTGACAAAGTGCATGTAATGAAAAACGCTAGAGAAGTACTGGTTCATGATAAATATTATTTCATTGATGACTTGACCAAGGCTGATCTCAATGAAAAGAAGAAACATACAAAGGAAGTACAAGAGCTGTATGCCAAGGGGACCAAACTTCGCTTCTATGCTGGGCTTTGGAGAGGAAATGGTGGTGCTCCTTACTTTTCTGCATAGTGCGACTTTAAACCATGACTTGACCACACTCTGAAACTGTCATTGACAATACAAAGAGCCCTCAGTTTATTTGATTTATGGATAACCCTATAGCTACTGTGCATGCTCAAAAGTGAGTCATGCCTCCTCAGAGTGAAATCAGTATTACAGTTGTACTTACAGTCACTATGATGTTTATTTACTTTATTCCAATCTTCTGTTTTTATGGTCTGTTATTCCCAGTATTGCGCTAGGTCTTCTCTTTTTTCCCAGATTCTTTCGTAATATTCTTGTTAGCTATTCTTTTGTAAATAATGTATAATATAGGAGTGTTTTTTTACTGTCAGTTGTTATACTGTACGTGTATTATTGTTATCTACTACTCTATATGCGTTCATTGCGCTGTTGTTTAGTTTTTGTCATATACATGTATCATACAGTTTATTCACAACTACTTATAGTTGTTCCTCACTTTCTTTCTTTCTTTCTTTCTGCCCTTCATTCTAGTTTGTTTAATGTCATGCTTCCATTTGTAAAGGGACATGTGTATGTTAGACATATCGCATTGGTCATTAAATGATATTAGAGGAATACAGTTTACAGCAAAACATCGATTGTAGGTATTATGTCCCTAATGAATTTAACCCTGTCCCTGCACAACGTTCTCATTACATTGTAATGCAAGGAGTCTCTCAAGAAGTTATGAAAACATAACTATTCTGTTGTCCTCGTTAAAGTTTAAATGCTCAATAATTGGTATTTCTGAAACATGGTTACATGCTAGTTCACCGCCACTTTTAACCTTAGCTAGGCGGTTACAAATTTGTTCGCAAGGACAGGCAAAATGGACGTGGTGGTGGAGTTCTTATGTATATTTCAGACAATTTATCATACAAAATCAGACATGATCTTTTCTTCCCAAGTCAAAATGGGGAGCTCTTATGTATAGAGGTTGACCTGCCAGCAGAGAAAAATTTTATTGTTTGTGTAGTATATAGACCACCAAACTTAGACATTGAAAGCTTTTTTAATGATTTTGAATCACTAATGTTAGCTATAAATCTGCATGTGTAATGGGTGATTTTAATATAGACTTGTTGACAAGGAATGCTAATACTCTTCGTCTCCAAAATATACTTGATTCCAATGCTTTTAGTGTAATCAACACTATTAGATAATATTTTTTGTGAAAACTGTTAAAGGTCATTCTCAATCTGGTTTGTTCTATTGTGAAATTTCTGATCATCTACCTGTGTTCTGCATGCTTTATGATCTACATATCAATGGATGTAGGAAAAAGGGAAATTTAAAAAAGCGAAATTTTACTAAAGATAATATTTCTCGTTTAAACAATGATTTCTTGTCAGAAGAATGGTCTGATGTGTTGGCTTGTGATAATGTTGAAAATGCTTTTGAATCATTTTGGAGTAAATTCTATTATTATTTTGATAAAAATATTCCTCTCGTGCAATCAAAGAATAAGAGCTCTGGTAAACATCCCTGGATTAACAGGGTGATTCTGCAATCTATCAAAGAAGAAACGCACTATACAAAAAAAGCTTGAGGAAACCCTCTCCAGAGCATATTGAGAAATATAAGAAATATCGAAATAAATTGACATCAATCATAAGGTCATCACGAGGTTTATTCTACTCTAGGCAATTTGAAAGTGCGAAAGGTAATATGTCATCTACTTGGAAAGTTGTAAAAGATATATTATGTAAACGAAGTAAGACTGAAGCCACCCAAAAATTTATCTACGAGAACAATGAAATAACTTCTTCAGAGGATATTGCTAATGTATTTAATGACTACTTTGTCAACATAGGCCCAAATCAAGCGAAGAAAATAAATACTGCTGGAATGAATTTTAAGCGATATTTTGCAAGGCCCTCTCAATCTTCTCTTTTCTTTAGGCCAACTGATTATCTTGAAATACTAAATGTAGCTAGTGTGTTCTTTGAAAAATAGTAGATCCTCTGGTCATGATGAAATTAGTTCCTCATTTCTGAAACAGATTATTGGTTCAGTATTAACCCCTTTCGTACACATTTGTAATCTTTCTTTATCAACTGGTGTGTTTCCTTCTTCTTTCAAACTGGCCAAGGTTATTCCTGTTCATAAAAAAGATAGCACATCAAGCATTGCTAATTATAGACCAATATCAATATTGCTTTTTTCTAAAATACTTGAGAGATTAGTATATAATGGGCTCTTTAACTACCTTGACAAAAACAAACTTCTTAACCCTGACCAGCCTGACCCGAAAGTCTCACTCAACTGACCTTGCGTTGTTGAAATTTTTTGACTGTGTGTCTAGCGCTCTGGCCGCTCGTGAACATGTTATTGGTGTATTCATGGATCTAAGCAAGGCTTTCGACACACTTGATCATTCTATTCTCCTATGTAAATTGGAGCACTATGGAGTGAGGGGTATCACATTAGATTGGTTTTCTAGCTACCTTTCCCAAAGAAGGCAATACACATCTTACAACTCTGTCAACTCTGATGTATTACTCTTAAAATGTGGTGTTCCACAAGGTTCACTTCTAGGTCCGTTGTTATTTCTTATATATATCAATGATATTTGCAACGTATCTACCATTCTAAATTACATATTATTTGCAGACGATACAAGTGTTTTCTTATCTCATCGTAATGTTAGTATCCTTGAAAGCACAATTAATGGTGAACTGCCAAACTTAGCTTATGGGTTTAGAAGTAATATGTTGTCTCTCAATGTGCTAAAAACAAATAATATTCACTTTAAAGGGAGGAAGTCTTGTGAACAGCAAAATCTAAATATAAAACTTGATGATGTCTTGTTGGAAAGAAAGACTTGCACTAAATTTCTTGGTGTTTATATTAATGAGCAGCTCAACTGGAATGATCATTTGAAAAACATGAGGATGCCAATTTCCCGAAATATTGGAATATTATATCGAGTGAAATATATTGTACCTGACAAAATAATATTTACGTTGTACACTCTTATCCCACGAGGCAAGCAGCTAATATACATTTATTCAATCCGCGTACGGTATTGGCTCATAAATCTGTTAGGCATAATGGTCCTGATGTTTGGAATACTTTACCCAATGACACTCGTAATTTACTGACTGTACATTCCTTTAAAAATGCGGTTAAGCGCATGCTTATCTCAAAGATGTGATTTATATACATGTATGTACAATCGTTTTTGTTTTGTTATCATGTGATTCTTCTTACCACTTGTACAAATAGACCATTCCTATCTTTAATATTATTCGTTTTTTTTTTGTTTTTTTTTTTTGTATTGCATCTACAAATTGCATTGTCAAGATATGTTTGGTTGAATTAGTAAGGGTTACTTTCTCTCTTCTACCATCTTCTTTTCTTTCTTTTCTTTTTTGTTTTCTATTCATATATTTTTTTTTTGCATGTTATTTTGTAAATAGTGTAATGTATCAATTAGTTTGTTGTTAGTGTCATGATTATTTTTGTTGTTGTTGTTGTTTTGGGGGGGTTGTTTTTTTTTTTTTTTTGGTTTTTAGTTTCCGTTTATATGTATCGTTTAAAAAATGAAAAGGTATCGCAATGCTTCAAGCTTTAAGCTTATATTGCCATACCTATGCATGTTATTACATTATCCATATATTCTATCTGTATTATGATCATATTTGCCTTTTAATTCTGTTTGAATTATTTACTTATACTTATACTTATTCTCATTTTTTTGTTGTTGTCATAATGATGATACTATGTAATGCCATGTACCATGCAGAAATAAATAAATAAATAAAATAATAAATATTATGATGTCATTTGCAGCCCTTGCGTACTGACCAAGCCATCATTGGTATTCTCGCTTCATCTGTGCCTGTAGTTCTGTTCCCAACAAAGAAATGACACTGACATTGAATTTCAAGGGCAGTGAGTTTGTATTTTTAAAACTGTTAACATCATTAACCTGTTTGACATATTACATTTTTTGGATTAAAAAACCCAGGGTGGCTCACTCGATTGCTGTTCTCACAGCATTCAAGGAACTCCTTACGATACCTGGGCGAAGAGAGAAGATATAGATTACTGTGTTGCCAACTTACACTTTTATCGTGATCTCTTCAGAAATTGCTTGTCTCAAAGTGTTTAAAAATAATAAAACCTAAAGCTCTACACAAAATATAATCATGGAAGTTGAATAAGATAATATTAGGTTTATCTAGACATGGAGGTTTAGACACTTCACTGGAGATTTCAAGGCCGTGGGTTTGATCCCCGATACGGCACTTATATCCTTAAACAAGCCATTCTAACTACATTACTTCTCTTCATACAGGTGTTAATGGGTACCCGGTAGGATGCGACATCATTGTGGTTGGATTATTAGCATGTGTGTCCTTGCAAAAATGGAATGGAGAAGGTGCACCATATATGCGGAAAAGCAACTGGATCCGATGACCGGGATAATAATGATTACATGTAAGACTTTTAGAAACGTGGCTGTTATATATCTATTATCATTATTGTTATTGATATTATTATTATTATTATTACTACTATTATTATAATTATGATCATCATTATTGTTATTTCATTATCACTAGTAGTATTAGTATTAATTATATTATTATTATTATTATTATTATTATTATTATTATTATTATTACTATTATTATTATTATTATTATTATTACTATTATTATTATTATTATTATTATTATTACTATTATTATTATTATTATTATTATTATTATTATCATTACTACTATTATTATTATTATTATTATTATTATTATTATTATTATCATTACTATTATTATTATTATTATTATTATTATTATTATTATTATTATTATTATTTTTATCAGGTGGGCTGTACTTCAAGTACAGACCACCTTATGTTTTGTACGAAAATATCTTTATCATTGTTTATTTATTTTTATTTTTATTTTTACCCACTTCTTTGTGTCCACAATATCTCCAAAACGGCTTGTTCAAATTTACGCAAATTTGGTACAACAGTAGATATGGTTATTGTCTCGGCACCCGTCTCGGCACCCTTACGGTTACAGCATTGTTGATTGGGCAACCAGCCACTGATATGATTGCTTGGTTGGGCTTGCTTCATTGACATGGTTGGTTAGTTGGGCTTGTTCATTGACATGTTTGGTTGGTTAGGCTTGTTTCATTGACATGGCTGGTTAGTTGGGGATGTTTCATTGACATGGCTGGTTGGCTTGTTTATTCACGTGGTTTGTTAGTAGGGCTTGTTCTTTGACATGATTGATTGGTCTCGGACCCCATTCACACTCCCTGTTAGACAGCTTTTTAATAGTTAGACCGGTCTAGAGGAACGGTTCTTGAAGAACGGTTTGATTGCGTACACACTCCGCTCATTTTTTATGTCTCCAATCGCTCAACGAGTCAAAGTTGTCTTGTCTTTATGGCAGCCCAGGTCAGCGGGTCCATTTTTTTCGCGCGGCATTTAAACCGTCTGATGCCTGCCTGATGCATTTATCTTTATATATTTCCAGGGCTTCTTTTGTCCGCTTTCCTTTTTTCTCCGTGTGCATATCGTTCTTTCATATTGTCTTTTTCACCTTTCCTTGTGTTTTCCTTTGTTTTCACCATTCTATTGTCTTCTCTTTGTTTACCTTTTGCTTATGTTATACTTTGTTTTATCGTTCTATCATTTCCTTTTCTCTTTCTATCTTCCCTTGTTTTCCTTTGTTTTATCATACTATCGCCTATTTTTGTTTACATTTCTTATGTTTTTCTTAGTTTTCATCATTCTATCGTTTTCTCTTTGTATCTTTCTTTATGTTTTTCTAATTTGCTTTCGTCATTTAATCGTCTTTTCTTTCTTTACATTTCTTAAGTTTTCTTTGTTTTAATCATTCGATCGTCTTTTTTGTTTCCATTTCTTATGTGGTTTTTTTTCATCATTCTGTCTTTTTCTCTTTCTATCTTTCATTATGTTTTTCTAATTTGCTTTCGTCATTCTATCGTCTTTCCTTTCTTTACATTTCTTATGTTTTTTTGTTGTTTTTTCATCATTCCATAGTTTTCTCTTTCTATCTTACCTTGTTTTGTTTTGGGTTTTTTTTTTCTTTGTTTTTATCATTCTTTCTTTTTCTCTTTCTATCTTTCCTTGTTTTCTTTTGTTTTTCTTTTTTTTCATCATTCTATCGTTTTCTCTTTCTATCTTTCCTTGTTTTCTTTTGTTTTTCTTTGTTTTTATCATTCTGTCATTTTTCTTTTTTATATTTTCTTTCTTTTCATCATTCTATCATTTCTTATTTCTACTTTCCCTTATTCTTTTTATCGCCTTGTCTTTCATTAAATTTCTGATGTCTTTTCTTTGTTTTTATCATTTCATCCATTCCTCTTTCTATTTTTCTTATGTTTCTTTCTTTTCATCATTCTATCATGCAGCGATGGCCTGCACTTATAGGAAGATCAAGGAAAATCACATGTGATTTTCCGCGCAACACACACACACATTCACTTCTGGTTGAAGTACGCTTTTGGATCGATTTCGCGTGCACACTGCACGTTAGAGTGGTCTAACTAAGAACCGTTCCGCAAGACCACCTCCCGATGTGGTCTTCTGGACCAGTTCAGAAGACTGCTTCCTGGACCACTTTTGCATTCACACTCACCTTGAGGAATGGTTCTTAGTTAGATCGATATTACGAAGTGAGTGTGAATGGGCTCTGAATGGGCTCTCATTTCATCATGTTCATTGACACGGTTAGTTGGTTGACCTAGTTCATTGATGGTTGGTTGGATGGGCTTGTTTTACATGGTTGATTATGCCGGTTTGATATAGAAAAAAAAGATTGCGTTGGAGGATTGTTTTTTGTTTTTGTTTTTGTTTTTGTTTTTGTTTTGTTTTGTTTTTGAGCCACTGATGGGGACAGGCTGGCATTATCATTTCATTTTCGGAATTAGGAACCTCCTGGTATGGATTTTGACAGAATGATGGGGATTTGTATTTGCCATTGGGAATTCTGAGGCCTATTATGTGGAAAAAATCCTGTGATGACGTCATTCTACTTGACATCCAATCATGACAAAGTTCAGTGTCCCATAGAAGAAAAGTAAGCACATGGACCTATATTTTTCTATACGTATTTAGGCTTCTAAATTGAAGTAACTGCATGCAAATTTGGGTGAAAATGACATGGATTTTTCTTCAACTGTGGAACGTCCTTAAATCAATGAGCTGTTTTGTGAGGGACTTGATGTTTGTTTGTCAATTGACTCTCTCTCTCTCTCTCTCTCTCTCTCTCTCTCTCTCTCACACACACACCTGATTCTGGGAACGCATTGACTCCCTGTTCATGCTGTTTTGAAATAGTTACATGCAGGCATCTCTGTTTCTAGAATATTCTCGTGCAGCTGAGAATGAGACCCATTTGTCAAGAGCAGATACAAAATACATATTTGCCATGCATTTAACTAGTTTGTCCTCATCAAGTACGCATTTCAATAACGAACCACTTATGTCCTTGGAAATATTTCTAAAGTAAATAAATGAATCCACACGACATTCTTCTTTAACAAGTAGTTCTTTGAGAAAATAATTCGTAAAATAAACCATTCAAAATCAACCCAGTCTTTGAATGTTTCTCCGCAAGGGGAAAGTCGAAGGAAGTAAGATTGGACAAATTAGAAAACAAGCCTATATCATCGATCATCAGTCAAAATGCAAGCTCCTTGGGAGGTGTTTATTTGCTTTCTGCTGTTGAGCTTAATTAGGAGATTGATATTCAACTGTTCAATGAAATGAGAGACCTACATTGAGAATTGCCTAAATCATGTACAAGTGCAATGAGCTTCGTGAGCTACAGTACTCCTTTAGACACCAGCCTGAGTCCCCCGACCGCTACAAGTTCTGTACTACTTACGCATTTATCATGTATACAAATGTTTTAGTGAACGATTTATACAAGAATGCACAAACAATAATTAATTACTCAGGTTAACATTGTCAGTCGAAGATCTCTCCTGCGTCTAAGCCTAAGGGTAAGTTGGATGACACCTTAGCTGGCCAGCTGAACCAGGGGTCCGTTAACATGGCTGACTTAGTGACCAATGTGGCTATGGCTGTCCAACCACTCATCATTCAAGCTGTCACCGCTGCAGTTTCGTCTGCTCTTGAATGGTCAATCCAACGGCTTGTTCAGGGGCTCGAAAGGAAGTTCGATGGTATCGAACGAGTCAAGAGCGAGGTGGTACAGAACGGGTTCGAGATCGACCATATGGAGGAATACTCAAGAAGGGAGTCCATCAGGATTCATGCCGTGCAGCTTTATGAGGGGGAGTCTTCTAATGATGTCGTAATCAAGGTAGCTGGTGCAATGGGGGTTGCTGTTACGAGCTACCATCTAAGAAGAGCGTTAGAGCAAAGTTTGTTCGAAGAGATGTCAAGTCGGACATCATGAAGAACAAAAAGAAATTGAAAGTATTGATGGTTACAACTCCGTCTATGTGAACGAGGATCTTACGCCCTTCCGCAATTCAATGTTGCGTGAGCTCAAGAAAGATCCCTCAATCAAGGGGTGCTGGTCGGTGGAAGGGAGGATTTACTGCAAGCAGCAGGTTAATGGTCAAGAAGAAACAAAAGTGCTAGACTCCCCAAATGATTTATGGAAAGTGGGTTGGAACGAGTCTAAGGTCAAGGATCTTGGCTTTTTTCCAAAATTTTAGGACAGGCACGGCGCCATTGAAAAATGTGAACTTGAACTTTGTTAGTTTAAGTGTTAGTGGTCTCAGGAACAAACACCGATTGGGTATTTTGGAAGAGTTTGTTAAAGAATTCGATTTTGTTTGTCTGACTGAAACAAAATGTTCAAACAATGAAGCCATTATTCTTTCTGGTTTTGTCTCCTTTGTTATGCCAAGTAAAAATAGGACACATAAATTTGGTGGTGCCCATGGGTTATGTGTTTATATTAAGAGTAAATACGTTGATAATGTGGAAGTGTTAACAATACAAATCTGAATTTGTTTTATGGCTCAAAGTAAGTTCCCCCTTTGATCCATTTATTTTGGGGATAGTATATATTCGATGTGAAGGCCCACCTTACCATCATATTGATATTTTTGATCATATTGCAGATGATTTAGTCAGTCACAAAGTAAAGTACAATATTCCTGTTATTTTATTGGGAGATTTCAATGCCAGGAATGGGGCTAGGAGTGATTTTATTGAACCTGAGGATCTTGTGTCTGTAGAAGGGGGTATAGGACTGACGTCGCTGATGTCGCTGAGTTCTAAATCTGACTTGACCGCAGCTGGAATAGTTACAGAGCGTTGTAGTAGGGACCATTGTGTTAACAATAATGGTCTGAATCTGTTAGAACTGTGTAAAAATCTGGATATTAAAATTGTTAATGGGAGGTTTGGAGTTGATCAAGGCATAGGGGAGTTTACCTGTCAAACGTCTAAAGGTTCAAGTGTTATTGATTATGTGCTTGTTTCACCATCCTTGATGCCCAAAATCACAGATTTTCATATTTACTCCTTAGATAATCGTATGTCAGATGCACATGGTGCTGTCTCAGTTCAAATGTGTTTTAATGCTACTGGTCAGTCTGTACAATCTCCATTAGTACTAGACAATCATTTAAAAGAAAACTGTAATTCTGATAAAACTATGTATGTACCTATGAAAACGCAGTGGAAGAAGGAACATGAAGCTGAGTATAGAAGTGATTTTATGATATTGGAGATGTTTCTCAGGATGTTGCAGATAGTGTTGTACAGGATTTGAATGCTCTGTTCATTGAACCGGCAAGAAAAGTTGGCATTTGTAAGTCAGTCTGTATGAATCGTAAACATAATATTCGCAATGAATGTGGTGGAAAGACTAGGGATAAACCATGGTTCGATCATTTCTGTGAAATGCGAAGAAAAGAATATTTTAGGGATAAGCACAGACTAGATAAATTGAAAACGGAGGAAGGCAAGGTCGAAAAGAGGAAAAAGGCCAAGTCTTATAAACGTTTTATAAGGAAAAAATGTAGAAAATATAATAAGTAGTTACATGCATCTTTGCGGGATCTCGAGAAGACTAATTCAAAGGAATATTGGAATAATTCAAATAGAGAGTGAAAATCAGTTGAAAAGGGTGGCAAAATTCCCCTAGATAGGTTTATGGAACACTTTCGCAAGTTGAGTACGAAGCCAGACTCTTCAGAAATGATGAAGGGCATAAATTTCGATCCTCCTAAAATTAGTCATTCTTTGAATTAAGATATAAATAGAGACTTTGATTACGACGAAGTCTCAAAGATAATCAAAATTTGCAAAATAATAAAGCTAGTGGAATTGATAATGTTATTAATGAGTTTTTGAACAATTGTCCTGAATATATGATAGTGATATTAGTTAAGACTTTTAATATTATATCATTTTCTGTGTGTGGTACCGTCTGCCTAGTGTCTGGGTATGATAAAACCCTTGTACAAGAATAAAGGTTCAGTGGAAGATCCTGATAATTACAGAGGTATAACTCTGTTGAGTTGGTAGGGAAATTTTTCACAGCTTGTATCAACTCTACAATGCCCTAGGCTCTCCCTTTATTTGGAATGTGCGGGAATTTTAGGCGATGAGCAAGCTGGTCTTAGGGAAAATCATAATACACTCGATCATATATTTACATTGCATGGTTTGATTGATTTGTATTTACATGACGCAAAAATAATTTATTGTGCTTTCATAGACTACATAAAAGCCTTTGACCTTGTTGATAGAAATAGTCTCTGGTCAAAGCTGATCTCATGTGGTATTAGTGGAAAAATTATTAGTGTTGTTTTTAAAATGTATGAAAATGCAAAGTCATGCATAAAGCTTTGTTATAACATTTCTGATTTCTTTACCTGTGATATCGGAGTGTGAAAATTTATCTCCTTTACTTTTGCAGTTTTTCTAAGTGATTTCGAATATTTCGTTAGTAGGTGTTATAAGGGATTAAATATGTGCTCTTCTCTAATAAGGGAACACCTGAGTAATGATGATGTGGCAGTTTTCTTACGATTATATGTTTTATTATATGCTGACGACACCATAATCTTGGCAGAGTCAGCTCAAGAACTTCAGTCTGCTCTTTAGGCTGTTCATCAACATTGTGAGCCGTGGAAACTGTCTGTTAATACAAGCAAGACCAAAGTTGTCATTTTTTCGAGAGGGCGGGTGCGTAAATATCCTGCGTTCTTGTTTGGTGATAACCCTCTTGAAGTTGTAGATGATTATATTTATCTAGGTACCACTTTTAATTACAACGGTTCCTTTAAGAAAGCTATAAAAAAACAAGTTAATCAGGCTAGGAGAGCGATGTATAATCTTAAAAGTAAGGCCAAGGTGTTGAGTTTGCCTCTGGATATTCAATGTGAACTGTTTGATCAGCTGGTGGTACCGATTTTTACTGTATGGTAGTGAAATTTGGGGTTTTAGTGATGTTGATTGTACTGAGATGTTTCATAAGAAGAGTTTAAAAAGCCTACTGGGCTTAGTCGAGGAACTGCAAATTGCATGGCATGTGGTGAACTCGGAAGAGTCAGTCTGCATTATATAACTGAAAAGCGTATGATAAATTTTTGGGCTAGGATTCGTCAGAGTGTGCATGGAAAATCAAAATCATCTAGTTTGATTGAGAGGCTTTTACGTCAGCTTCATGATAGGGATCTTTATAAGTCACCATGGATAGTAAAAGTGAAAGACATTTTGGATAAATGTGGGATGTCTAACCTGTGGACTGATGAAAATATTGTTCTGGATGTCAAGTGGGTTAAGTCAACTGTAAGTCTCAGATTGGATGATATTGCAAAACAGGAATGGAGTGCTGAAGTTAATAGAAACCGTTTATGCATGAATTATAGGATCTTCAAACAAGATTTTGGTTTTGCAAACTATTTGGTGAAATTAGATTTTGCAGATAGGATTGAACTCTGTAAATATCGTTGTGGGAATCATAGATTGCCCGTTGCCATGGTTGCTAATAGTCGTTACCTCCCCAACCAGGTGCTGCAATGTTGTACCTTATGTGACTTACATGAGCCGGGTGATGAGTTTCATTTTGTGTTTAATTGTCCTGCTCTTGGAAACGAAAGGAACGCTTTAATCAAAGGGTATTTATCATGTCAGACCGAATGTTCTTAAAATGTTCAAGTTGTTTAATATATGAGAAATACCAAAGACTTGAAAAACCTTTCAAGGTTCTGCAAATTGATTATGTCCAAGTTTTAATGTCATCTGTAATGTTGTTGACTTTAGTAGTTACAATCTTGTATTAGAACATGACCTCACATTTTGTTGGATTGCGCCCACAGGCGCTCACAGGGGTGCGTGTGACAATTATTGCTTGTACCTATGTTCATTATTCTCCGTATGTATTCTTATGTTTTTTGTTTCTTTGTTTGTATTTATCTTATGCCAAATATTGCAGTTTTACTGTTTATGCCTGGAGGGGCCGTCAAAGAAATAAGATCATTGTCATTGTCATTGTCACTGATGAAAAAAATCTATAACTAACCATTACAAAATAGAAAGAAATGGTGTCTGCACAGTCTTTAATAATATTTTTATATCAATTATGACCCTCAGCAATTATAATTTGCCTGTTTGACAAGGGGGTGGTGTGCGTGACCGCTAGGGCCGATGCCATGGTAACACATCAAGAAATACTGGAATTTGAGATAATACCATATATTTGATATCTAACAACCTTGAATACAAGGCAAGGATCCTAATAGATGTATTTCAAATTTCCCGGCTGATTCCAACCACAATCTGAGTCATTTGAAGTCATGGGCAGGTAAAAAGGGTCTTTGCTATGGAAACGGTGCCACAAAATGCTGATATTTGTGGAAAATATCTATGATTTATCAATACAAAATAGAAAACAACTGTCTGCATAATCTTAAATCATGTTTTTTCTGTTAGCTAGGACCCTCAGCTGCTATATTCCTCCTGCCTGTTTGAAATAAAGTTGGTTTGTTGTAGGGTTGTAGGGTTGTTACCATGGCAACGCACCAAGGAATTGTATTTTAGAAAATACCATATATTTGTAATTCAATATCACAAAAACAAAGTATAACCATCTTTGTCTCTTTTTTTTTTTGGTGCCCGTTTGATTGCCAGCAGAATCTGAGTCATTGGAAGTCACCGTCATGTCAAAATATGGATGTTGCTATAGAAACAGTATGATAAGAATTGAATATTTATGTAACTAATCAATACAAAACAAAGAATAAGTGTCTGTACAGCCTAAAATGGTTTTTATCTGTAAGCTAGGACCCTCAGCTATCATAATTAAAAGCTTCCTAATAGCCACAATGTTGGTTGTGGGTGAGACTGTTAAGGTAGATACCATGGTATGAAAGGCACCAAGAAACATCAGAGTTTTAGAATAATAGATAATAATAAATTGATCTTACTTACCCAGGATAGCCACATTAGTACTAATACTGCCCTGCAACTATCATTTCCTTTACACATTTCATACATCTGGGTCAAGCGAAACAAATGTGGGCAAAACACCTTGCCCAGGGATGTAAGCACCGATCAAGGATCGAATCCAAAACCTCTCGTATGAGAGTGAGAGACCTTCATCAATGTACCACAGTGCTTCCACCATGTATTTGTAATGTAACGAAATACAATGAGGCATCTAATTATACACAACTGAAGCTGCACCTTTAGTTGCAATCAAAAGCCGGGTCATTTTAGGTCACAGTCATATAAAAATATGCCGTTGCTAAAGGAATAGCATAATAAGAAAGCGAATATTTTTTTTGAAGAAAGGGATATTTATGTAAATCATCTAAATCATGAATGATCATAAACAAGTGCCTGAGTTCATAAGTTTGTAACTGTCCTATTGGTTGGAATCCAGATCAAGAATATATTGCAGGTTGGACGCCTCAAGTTCATGCCTGGTAGGACACTTGTTATGACAAACGAAGATGCAAATGTTAAAATAGATCTGCATGGCTTCCGAAAATTAATTGTATAAGCCAATTCATATATATTGAAACAGTACCACAGTACTTTTAGATACTCTCATCGGGGTCCGCTATTCATTTAGCACACGCTATGAATAGCGGTCCTTATGAATAGTTATGAATAGTGGTCCCTATGAATGGAGGTTCTTATGAATAGCGAGGTAATTTGTCTATGGTTTGCTCACTATTCAGAAGGACCGCTATTTATACGAAACCGCTATTCATTTAGTCACACGTTATGGATAGCGGTCCTTGTGAATAAGTGGTCCTTATGAATAGCGGTCCTTATAACTAGTTCGTTACCCCTCTCATCTACTGTGTTCTCGTATCACACAGGATCCATTAATATAACTGTGACTGCTTGGTAGGTGTTGTTCTGTGGCTGAGCACCAACAGCATTCTTTAATTTTTTTCTTCTTCTTTTTACCCCTTTCACAGGGTTCCTTTATTAACAAATATCATACATAAAAATATACAAGAAAAGGTATATATACATGCAGAATTTCTAAATGATATTCTTGGCCATTCTAAATATAATACGAACATACATTTGCAAAAATTAATTATATGTATAGCACTTTCTTTTCTAAATGTTACAGATTTACTTGGTAAAAAAAAAATAATAATAATAAAGTAAATAAATAACATATATATATATACATATACATATATATATATATATATATATGTTTATAAGAAAACACAATCAGAAACATTTAGTAAACTGTGACCACTTTTTCATAAATTTCTTTTCTTTCAGATTTGTTTTACATATATACTTTTCCATATCATAATAACATTTTATCGCTGAAATAATGTGTTCAAAAACTGGCAAACAGTTTTTGCATTTGGCTGCAAAAATTTCTTTCCTTACTACAATCAAAATACAGTTGAGGGCACTATTATTACGTTCATGAAACCCAAAAATTTATTTTGATTTGTAAGCTTAATGTGTACAGTAGTACGGGATAGCCAAAGCTCTAGTTTTGACCATATTTCATTTGAATAAATACAAGAACAATATATCTGCATAATTGTTTCTTCACTGTTATTACAAAACGTACATAGTAGGCCGTGGGCCGAACGATCTTTTTCTTCAAGTTCCTGGCATAGATTACTGGTACAAGACTTTGATTACCTTAATAAACATTTAAAAATACACTTGTTACGAAAATGGTTGTTCCCGCGATTAAATCTTGTACGTTAGTATAAAAGATAATTTTAATTAACAAATTGATGAAAAGAGCTGAGCGTGAACGAGACAGGTACACCTATATACGTACACGTGTATTAACTCACCGTGCGACGTGCGAGAAACAACGCATTCGCCGTCTCCTACCTACGAAGAAATTCTGTTATATATTCGAATATTTCCAAATGATAATGAAATCTGATAATTTAAGTGATATAATTTTGCAAACAAACACTGAAAATGTAGGCGAAACATCGACAGGGTGAGAATTATTCAAGAAACGGGAGTCCGGAGCGACCATCAACAGACGAGAATAAACGTGTTGCCAATTTGATATTATTGTAAGGATCGCATGCAATTCTTTTGTATTCATGTCCGTGTACTGATTATCCGAACTCCTCTCCTCCGGCCTCTCCTTAGTAAAAATATGTCTCGTATTTGAAATGAAATTTATAGTTTAGGTATAAGAGATCAACGTCAAAATCAGACTCTCCTCAGTTTAACTTCCATTATAGAAGGAGAAGAAGAAGAAGAAGAAGAAGAAAACAATTATATTTTTATTTCAATTCCTGTAGTAGTTCTTGCATTTTGTCAGGTGTTGGAGTGAATTGGATTTTTTTTTTTTTTTTTTTTTTTTTTTTTTGGGGGGGGGGGGGGTAATCACATAAGGTACATGGTGATGTACCGCTGTAAAGGGAAAACATGTGGGGGGCGGGGGTGGCCAATTCACCCCTGGATCTGCCACTGTTTGTTAACACATACACACCTTTTCCCCACAAAATATAAATTATCAGAGTAAAAATTGTTGCATAAATAATGTGAATAATTTCATATAAATACAAAATTTTCATTTTGTTTTCAAGCACAATATTAGATTATTCACAAAACTATGCACACACGCACAAACATAATCAGAAACACTTTGGGTGGGGATTTCAGCATACTGCACACATATCAATCAACCACATACAAACACACTGGGCATTTTCAAAAAGGGGAGGGGCAAAGGCATTAAAAAATCAGGGATAAGGATGACAATAAAGGTCCCAGGCTTATTTAGGTGTGTCAAAAATCTATCCTGCCATGCCCCTTTGGACCATCCCCCCACCTTCTTGATATAAATCTCACAATTATAAAGGTGTATCTTTTGGGGGTTAAGTGGTTCAGCTTATGTAAAACTGAAATTTATATTACATTTTACATTCTGATGGTTCTGTGCATACAGATGGACACTCAGTTCAGTGGCAGATCCAGAAAAAGACAATAGAAAAGTATGTACAATTTTTTTGGGGGCCCCCTCCCACTGGCCTCAATGGGGGGGGTGATTGGAGAGACAACCTTTTTTTTATTCTATTTTTTCATTTTTTTTGGTTGTCAGAAAGTTTTGGGAGAAAAAGTGGGCCCCTTTTAGGGCCCCCTATCCTGGAAAATCCTAGATTCGCCACTGACTCAGTTCATCAAAACATTAAAAAGAAACAAACAGAAAATGTGCTCTTAAATCTCTGTATTTCACTTCTCAATCATAGTATATAAATCACACTTCGAGACATGACACATCGAGTGTACAATTTTAAAAAAAAGTCAAGATGAGATATGTATATGGTTAGTTTTATAACTATTCAAAAAAATCTGAAATAAACCCCCCCCCAAAAAAAAAAAATATGAATTAATGAAATGTATTAGATAGTTTCAAGATATGAATTTTGAATTATATTCTGACCATGAGAGGAATTTAAAATGGCTGTCACAAAAACTAATCATTAGATAGTTAGCTATCGTTTTCAAACATTGACTGAGAATTACAATACTTGAATATACTTCCCATAGATACTTTAACTTTGAGATCTTCAGAATGCTATTTCCTAACTCATTTTTTGAACGATTTTCAAGTAACAAAATTAATTTTTGCAACAATCTTACAAGAAAATAACCAGTAAAAAAAGGGCAGTGATTCACTTATGTTCTCGATTGAAGCTCTCAATGATTGTACCAAGCTGTACAGGTCTCTCAAAGAGAAGTGACTCTGTCTGTGCTGGGATTCAGCAGTTTCTTCTTCTGAGGAGTCCTCAGCAGCTGATGATGAAGGGAATAGCATTTCTTTCATTGGAGTTTTCTGTTCTATTAGCTCCTGTGTTGGAATGTCTACTACATAGACTATTTCACCTTGATTACGTTGTGAAGGCTTCAAGAAACAGAGCTGTGGAAAAACACTACGGAGACGAGACTTTAAATTACTTGACCTATAACCTTGAATATCTACACCATCTGTTTTTCTCACAATTTCTACAAACATTGATGTTAGTTTGTTTAGTCTCATGACTTCTCTCTTATGGACAATTCTTTCCCTCACAATTTCACAGAAGTTATTAAATGAATGGGTGTAACACCCTTCACCTTTCTCAGTGGGCTTACGAGTAAGGAACCTAGTATATGTACGGTAACAAGAACGGTGGTACTTCAATTCTATTGCTACACAATCCCTTCCCTTTATCTCTCTAAGCAGTTCGGTGTTGTCATTTTTTTCAGCAGCTTTGATCAGGCGATCAGCAACAATTGCTGTGCAAGTTGTTAACTGCTCCAACTTCCTCTTTCTTGATACGCTACATTTAATGAACTTGGATTGTTTACAAAGCACATATACAGGTGGTAATATGTCCTTTGATCGTGCAGGAGGGAGGCCCTGGGATCTAAATGATGACCGCAGTTTCTTCTGAGGAGCTTCTGATGCCAGACCTTGAGCAGCTGGGTTGGATGCTAGTGGGTCTCCATCTCCATTGTCATTCCCTACAATAAAAGAAACAAAGAAACAAAAGAAAAAATGTTAATTGTTATATATTTAGTAATTTTAAAGTTTTGATATGAATTATTAGCCATTTTATTATTTAAAATAGTAAATTAGATGGATTATATTGTTTCGACTTGGTCTTGTAAAATTCACAATCTAAGAATAACATATGCATAGCAAAGCATTGTATACATGTATCTATACTTTTCTTTAATGTGTAGTTGTAAAACATGTGATACAATCTTAAGTAATTTTTTGTCATTTCTCTGTTTGCTTTTTCTTATACTTTTCTTATCTCTCTCTCTCTTTCTCTCTCTCTATTTCAAGCATGTCTTATTCTGATCAATACAAGTACATGTAGTGTACCTGCTTCTTTGTCTCGCAACTCCTTAGCCGCAGCAGCTCTCCTGACCTTTGACACGTCGGTATACTGACTGTAGCATGAGCTTGAGGGAGAAAAAAAGAAAAAAGAAAATAAAATTTAATAAAAAATAATCTGCTGTGAAAAGGGGAAGTCCACCCTGACGTTAACTAGGTTTAATAAAAGCAGAAAAACGAAACATATTAATAAAGGCTTGGTGCAAATCCATCAACGTATAACAGTTACTGTACAGTGTATAAGTTTTCAAGTTATGATTTTGTGATGTCACATGCGAGTAGCTCCCCCATACATGTATGTCATGAATCAAATACAATTTCCATAAATT
Source organism: Heliocidaris tuberculata (assembly GCA_025618425.1). Lineage (NCBI taxonomy): Eukaryota > Metazoa > Echinodermata > Echinoidea > Camarodonta > Echinometridae > Heliocidaris > Heliocidaris tuberculata. The sequence continues at coordinate 43,439,937 of CM046837.1, forward strand.
GACATTTTAAATGGTTCACGATAATTGTTTTTTTTTTTCTTTCATAGATAATAGAAGCATATATTCTGTACGCACGGAGTAAATCACTTACAATTTTTCTGACAAAGTGGCATGGAACAGTGGCGGATCCAGGAATTTCCAGAAGGGGGGCCCACTTTTTCTTCAAAAATTTTCTGAAAAAAAAAAAAATAAGGTCAAAGGTCACCAACATTTCCAACTATCCTGTCAGAAATTTTTTGACAAGGAAAAAAATGGTCAAAAGTCACCACCATTTCCAACTATCCCATCAGAATTTTTTTGACAAGCCCCCCCCCCCCCCCCCCAAAAAAAAAACAAAAAAAAAAAACGCCACTAGCATGGAATATTACATGACATATGCTGCTCGGTGTGCTCGCATGTGACATCATAAAATCAAAACTATAAAAATCCATAGTTTTTGATTACTATTCTTAGATGAATTTTCTCCAACCTTATGCCTCTCTCATCATGCTCATTTACCTGCTCTGATTACACCCAACTTGACATTGGTGATTGGCTGGATCTGGACTCCCCCTTTATGTTTGTTTAAACTCACTGAACCTTGTTGTTGAAATTGTACTGCACATGTGTGTAAAAAGTAGCCTGACCAAATGTTGATGGTTTACCAAATCAACGTCTGACCTCCATTCTCTCAGTACCACCTCACATTTTGTCCTATTAGTATTTAATAACATGAACCAACTTGTTTATCTTCTGGCATTACGCTGAAAAATCGCGGGGCCATCTTAGCATCCGTACCCAGACGGAAGTTAGTACCGCCTAGCTTACTGAAAAAAAGTAGGCTGCTAAAAGGCTTGTCTCGCCTATTGTGCGAGTTGGAATGACTGACGGCACATTCACAAAGGTACATAGTCTTTTTGAACCCCGCTTCTGCCGTTAATTGCTCGTGGTCTAGTGGTTAAGACGACGGGTCAGAGGCTTCTCTATACACTGATGCAGTGTTGCAGGTTCGACACCCGCTCAGGTCTTACCTGATTTTCTTTTTCACTTATGAAATTGACAACAATAGCGTTTATTCCGTTAAATATGAGCATGATTTCAACAATAACAAATAAGAAACTTGACTAAATATTCACTTTGTCAGGCGGATTTAATAATGGCGGTTGGTTACGGATGCTAAGTTGGCCAATCGCGGCTTAATTTATGTACGTATTTACGTAGACAGTCCAAATTTTACTGTTTATTGAATTTATCTTTTACGTTTACTTTTTTTAAAAACTTTTGTTTGCAGGCCTAGATCTCTCTATTTTTTACTTGTCAATGTCATGCATGCTGGTCATGCTGGTGAGTGGTAGACATGGTACTTGGTAGAAGCTACTTTTTGTTTTGCCTTTTTCTCTGTACCAAACGAAGAAGGCGTAGGCCTGCTAATAATACCCGATTCTCGCTCCGCAAGAGCACCCAAATATACAAAAATTCTGTAAAAACTTATCAAATCTCACCGATGATAAATGGCCTGTGGTGGGAGTGGCAGTTCAGCGAGAAGCTGATCGGACGGATCCGTGTACTCGCCATGCCAGGCGTCGACGCCGGCGGTAGAGCAATGTCTTGACTTCGTAGAAAATCCCGGGCTATTTCACCTTGCCAGCAATAATATTTCCACCATTGTGAAGTGAATTTCAAAAAGGTTGACCAACTATGCTTGGTAAAAGATGAAGATTTCGCGGACAACTTAGCATTGTGTATAAAACAGTAAAAACACGAAGAGATTGCACTTTTTTTGCTGGTGATCATCACTGTCACCGCAGTCAGTGGACGACGCCATGTTTGCTCATACTCGATCGCTCATTGGTCAATTCACGTCAGCCTCTTTCGTTTTTTCTTTGAGCTGAGAGACATTAATTATGCCACGATTTTTGCAGATTTTCAAAAAACGGACAACCCTTTTACCCGGGAACAAGCTGATTTGGGATTTGTGTATTTTTACGGTAATTTATGGCTACCATAAAATATGTACCATAAAGTCAGTCCAAAAAGTGAAAATTAAGCCCTGAATTCTCGCTCGGCCCACGGCCTATAGGTTATCTGTTACTAATTTAAATCTTAACAAAGCATCTTTCATGTAAAGAATTCTATTCAGCATCTTGATTTGAAACCACCTCATGTTTATATCAACAGTTGAATGGTAGGGAATTTGGTAATAAGAACTCCATATGATATTGTCTAGGTCAAACTCCTTTTTCCATTTTGTAAGACTTTTACATTCCTTTATCTTATGTTTCAAGAACGAATGATAAATGTGTGAACAACCTTTTTTCACTTTCAGTATAAAAAACAATGCATCAGGGATAATACATGTAGGTTCCATGATCTTTGGTATGACATTTTTATTAAAACCAAATCGAATAGCGTTACACAAGCCATAATATTGAAGAAAGTTTACTTGTACATTGTATTTATGTTGAAAATCAAAATATGAGAGAAATGATCCATCTGTTTTCAAAACATCGTTTACAAATCGTACCCCCTTAGTACACCAAGACTTAAAATAAACTACATTATTATTGACTTGTATTCTAGGATTTTTCCAAAGGGGTTGACATGCAATATCATCTACAATGGATTGAGTAAGATCTGAAAAGGCTACTAATACTTCTTTCCAAAATGGGTTGCGCATTGAAATGGCTAATTCTCTGTAATGTTCAGCCCCCATGAATAACTGAAGAGATGTATATGATGGAGGCAAGAATGATTGGAACATATGTAAAGTCAAATTTTCATTACATGGACAACAAATAAATCTTCTTATCCATGATATTTTGAGTGATTTAGAATGCATAAAAATGTCAGTCATTTTTACCCCACCATCACTGTATAATTGGCACATTTGTTTTCTACTTATTTTATCAGGTTTACCATGCCATATGAATTCGTAAAAACATCGGTTAACATCATTAATAATTTCTAATTTTGGTTCTGGAAGAGATAAAAGCAAGTCATTCAATTTGGGTAATAATAAGGATTTTACTATGTTTACTCTCCCTAAGGGAGTCAATGTTCTTTTTAGCCATATCGCCATCTGACGTTTTATCTCTTTAAACTTTTCTTGATAATTGTGATTAACCATTTCTGATAATTTAACTGAAAAGTCTATACCCAGGTACCTAAAATATCCTTCAGATATCCAGTTTAGTTTGTACTCGTGTAAAATCTCTTTTTTGAAAGTTCTGTTCTTCCCAATCCATATCACTTGAGTTTTAGTCATGTTAATTTTGAGGTTGACATATTTGCAAATTCATTAAGTATTGTAAGGGCACATTGTAAGCCCTGTGTCGAACCGTTGAGTGTCAAAATGATATCATCTGCATATTGCAACAGTTTAAGCGTTTTCCCATTCATTTCTGATCTTTTGTCAGGGTAGCCCATTCACCATTAAGTAGTGGTCTTCATATCCATATGCAATCCAACTAAAGAATCTGAGTGTCGCATTAGGATAACAAGTACCACACTGACTAACAAAAAGAGGTATGGGGACAAAGGATCTCCCTGACGACACCCTCGTCCTATTTCAAATCTATCTGTACAGTGTCCGTTAACTAATACACAAGAGGATGGATGCATTTGCATAAAATAACTTGATCCATTTCTTTACAGATGGACCGAAGTGAAAGAAATCCAGGACCTTAAAAAGAAAATTATGCGATACGGAATCGAAAGCTTTTTCAAAATCAACAACGAGAAGCATGCCAGTATGCCAGCTATATCATTTAATTCAGTATAAAGTAGCGTGTCATATAATAAACGTATGTTTTCGTCAATAAATATTGGAATTTCAGAAAGTGGCATTGTTGTAGTTTAACATTTAAAACAATATAACAGTCTAGATATCTGTGATAGATCTGTGCTAGATATTTGTGATGAAGACCCTATCTTCATCACAGACATGATGAGGGGAACTTGAACATCTACCAGCTGATGTGACCCTCACAGAGTATTCAGCCATACGTCCAATTTGGTTGACATCATGGAGAGGACCTGGTTGAGCTTCAAAGAGTCCAGCTCTAATGTTGAGGGATCATCAGTGGCAACAGATAAATGTACATCAAGGAGACGTTTTCAGACTTCAATGTTCAACTCTGGCTTTGCCAGATAAGATAAGTAGCGGTCAACTTGACCAATTTTTCAAGATGATTTGCTGAGTTTTCGCCACCTCGTCGTCGAATTGAGGGGAGAGTTTTTGTTGCAACATCGTAAAAAAATTGTATTCTCTTCCAACATAGTGGTGGAGGTAGATGACACCTATATCTCCATCCTGAGTTCTGACTTTATTCTGCCAAACCAAACATCAGCAAGATTGGATAATTTCCTCACCATGACCTTCTCAGCCTGAGATTCAAGCCAGATAAGAGTGCTTCACCATATCAGACTCGTGAAAAAGTCAACCAAGTTTTAATAATATAATACTCATTTCAAGTAAGGCTGCAGAAATCCTTGAGGCTTAAAAGGATATATAGACAAACCCACTGGTGTTCACTAATTTCATAACATTATGGACTTAGCCACTTAACTCTGCTAGCCCTATCCTTTACCCAACCATGCTTAAAGCAAGACAGTTCAAGAAGAACCGTCTCATAAACTATTGGCTATATCTCCTGTAAAGCCAAGAGAACTGCAGCTTACCCGTAAGGGCAACCAATATGTAAACTTACAGGTCTTATGGTCCCCAACACATCAAGCCCATGGCTAATATACATGTACCCCCCCCCCCCCCCAATCATGCATGTCATGAGAATGATGAGCTGCAATTACACCACAGGCCTTCTCAGTGGCTCTTTTGAATACCTTCTAGCAAACATAAAATGCTCCAGGCAGCGATCAGCAGTTTAGTCCTGGACTAGAGCTATGATGAGGCACCCAAAGGTTCAATTCTTTTGCCCTGTTTCTGATGAAGTCCAAATCCTAAACCACCTTGGTCATGCGGTTAATCCTTAATGAACATGCAGATTTCTTATGGCCAGGATTAGGGGGAAAAAATGCTAAATTCTATTCCAAACTCCTCAGATTTATTTCAAGTAGACAGGTTTAGCTACAGACCGACAAGTTTATCATCTTATGACTACATAAGGTTCTGTGACTGGAGGTTAAACCATCTATTAAGCCTCCACGGGGTAACCTCGCTAGTCATAAGGACCGCTATTCATAAGGACCACTTATTCATAAGGACCGCTATCCATAACGCGTGACTAAATGAATAGCGGTTTTGTAATAATAGCGGTCCTTCTGAATAGCGAGCAAACCATAGACAAATTTCCTCGCTATTCATAAGGACATCCATTCATAAGGACCACTATTCATAACTACTCATAAGGACCGCTATTCATAACGCGTGTTAAATGAATAGCGGTTTTCTATGAATAGCTGTTCTTATGAATAGCGAGTGGACCCGGCCTCCTCTGCCTCCCTCCCAACGCCAATGCATAGAGGTGGAAGGATAACTACTCAAGTACAGCTAACCAGTTACGATCAACTGTTGTTACTGCAACGGTCCCAATTAAACACAATTATCAACTCAGACATGCACATCTTGCACGGAACTATCCGAACGGTAAGAAAATGTATTTGCAACATATTTGCTGCTGTGTAATAAAAACAAATATGTCACCCTTTGTTTCAATTTCTGAATTTGCATCATAATATTACCATAGCAACAACCCTGTTTTGACATTACTGTGGCCTTAAAGGTATTAAACAGTAGTGGTAGCAAAATGAAAGTTGGCATGAAACTGCTCAAAAACAGTCTCATATTGTTCGGCTTGCATAAAAAGATACATGAGTGAGATAATCCGGTATTCTATTCATGATTTCCGGTGATTTCCGGTGATTTTCAGTAAAATAATTCAAATGATCGGATATCAACGGTTACCTTATACCCTCGCTAACACCACCTACCCCGACGCTCCCGGCTCAATGGCGCACAGCGGTTCGCACACACTGTTTACACGTGTGTGAACTGTCAACGCGGTACCGCGCTTGTAATTCGATGTTTATTTTGGGGGATATTTTAACCATTTCTAAACCATTTTTCTTCAAACAAACGTCACCTACGTTCGAAATTAATCATTTCACAACAGTATATGTAGTAATTTCCATTCCAGCTGACAAAGTAGTTAAATATCCAAAGCGCCACCTTTCCCACTACTGTACGATACCTTTAAATGATTCGGATTATGACTGTAATAACTCAGGCAGTTTATGATAATCTAGACCAATATCTTGTGTTTTCTGTTGTTAAAACAGAAATATATGTCATTTTCAAACAATTTCCGATATTTTGATGGTGCTCACACCCACCATATTGTTGTCATTTGAGAACAAAGGGATAATAATTATTATTACCTGACTGACCTTAAAAGCGGGAAAAAAATGCAGTCAAACGGACTGCTTGAAATAGATGGAATGCCTACTAAGTATTTTCACGTTGTTGAATTACAGATATATGTTATTTCCTATTTTATTATCAGGGTAACAGCCCGAGTGGTCGCCCGCCATCCAGCTTTGTCGCAGTCAGGAAGGATATAATACCCAGTATCCTAGCTAACAGAAGAAAAAAAACAACATCACTTCAGCTGCTGCAGACCCTTACTTTATACTGTGTTTTGAATAGTTTCAAATTTTTTCACAAATATTTTACTATTTCACCAAACCGTTTCTATAGCAACAGCCATTTTTTTACATGGCGTTACTTCTAATGACTCAGATTTTGCTTGTAATCAAACGGGCACCCCAAAATACATATAGTTAGATGGTTACAATTTGTTTGGTGATTTTGAATTACAGATATATGGTATTTTCTAAAATTTGATTCCCTGGCGTGTTACCTGGTAACATGGTAACAACCCTAGTGGTCACGCCCAATACCAACTTTATGTCAGACAGGAAGAATATGAGAGCTGAGGATCCTAGCTAACAGAAAAACATGATTTAAGATTGTTCAGACAGTTGTTTTCTATTTTTTATTGATAAATAATAGATATTTTCAACAAATATCAGCATTTTATGGGACCGTTTCCTTAGCAACAGCCCTCTTTACACGCCCATCACTTCGAATGACTCAGATTGTGGTTGGAATCAGTCAGGAAGCTTGAAATACATCTATTAGGATCCCTCCCTGCCTTGTATTCAAGGCTGTTAAATGACAAATATACGTTATTTTCTAAATTCCAGTATATCATATGAAAACGTTTAACCCTAAAACGCGCAGAAAGTGCTACACGCACCAAGAGTCCTCTTCTACACTTGACGGCTGGCCCGGGCCTCGCCGGGGACGCCGGGGACGCCGGTGCGGTTAGTGATTGTGTAGTGCATGCTGGTGTGCGTGTGTGTAGTGCTCCCAGTGATAATTATACCTGACTGGATGCTAAAAGTGCAACTGTTTCCTCTCGACGAATAAGAATCATTGTTACATGAACATAGAGCTGAAAATATCTTTTTTCAGAAACCGTCCGAAGAAAACTGATACCATACTCCAGTGATATTTTACAGGCCATTGATTGTACCAACTTCTCGCCAACATAGGGGAAAATGGCACAATCTCCAATGAAAAGCTGAAAAAGTTGAAATTCGAACGTCAAAAGAACAACTCTTTTCTCTATTAGAATAATAGCAAATTTGGTATCATTTTAACCAAAACATTTTGAACTTTCAAAAACCGTCCGAGGTTTTGTGAAAAAGATGACTACGTAATTACAGTCATTTCATCAAAAAGCGCTGTTTTCGATGTTCATTTCCCGTGTTAAACGGGATTCGCCGGGGCATGTGGAGCAGATGCGCGCAACTTTTCCACATGGTTATGTGTTACCATGGTAACGGCCCTATATCCCAGGTAGCAAGCTGATGCTGGACCAACGTTGGAAAATTTCACATTTGATTAGTCGATCACATTCCCTTGTCTATTATATGTATACCTTTGTATTTTTTCTTGTATGTGTGTCTATGTTTGAGTGTGTGTGGGTGTGATTGTGGGTGTGTTTATGCTTGTGTATACTATTTCATTACCTATGATTATTAAAATGTCATATTGCCATTTTATTTGGATTCATATTTTTGTTTCTGTCCTTTTATTATTTGTATTGTCAATTGATTGTTATACATCTATGATTTATGTTGCCAAATTTGTAAACGGATCCTTTCAGGTTGCTGTTGATCAGTAATTTTATATACCAATGAATAAAATAAAGAATAATAATAATAATAATAAATAATAATAATAAACTCGCAGCTCGCTGGACGTTGGACAAACTCGTTGTACATACGGTGGACCAACGTCAGTCAAACACATTACTGTTGGAATCAGGTTGTTTGACTAACATCTTTCCAATCTAACGCCATTTTGTTGGAGACAGACGTTGATCCAACATTGGTCCAACGTTGAATAAAACTTCTTTTTGTATTGGAAACTCGTTGGAAAAAAATGTTTGGAACAACGTTGGATCAACGTTGGTCAAAACTCTAATGTTGGAATCCAGTTGTTGGTGCAACGTCTTTCCAATAATACGCCATTTTGTTGGAAACAGACGTTAATCCAACATTGGTCCAACATTGAATATAAATTCCTTTTTGTATTGGAAACTCGTTGGAAAAAATGTTTGGAACAACGTTGGATCAACGTTGGTCAAAACTCTAATGTTGGAATCAGGTCGTTGGTGCCAAGTCTTTCCAATAGTACGCCATTTTCTTGGAATCAGACGTTGATCCAACATTGATCCAACATTGAATAAAAATTCGTATTTTTTATTGGAAACTCGTTGGAAAAAAATGTTTGGAAGAACGCTTGATCAACATTTATCAAAACTCTAATGTTATCTGTAACGGAATCCAGTTGTTGGTGCAACGTCTTTCCATAAAATACGCCATTTTGTTGGAAACAGACATTAATCCAACATTGGTCCAACGTTGAATAAAAATTCCTTTTTGTATTGGAAATACGCAGGAATCCAATGTTCGGAACAACACTGGACCAACGTCAGTAAAGCACGTCATTGTTGGAATTAGGTCGTTGGTGCTACGTCTTTCCAATAGTACGCCATTTTGTTGGAATCAGATTTTGATCCAACATTGGTCCAACGTTGAATAAAAATTCCTTTTTGTATTGGAAACACGTTGGACTCTAGTGTTGGAACAACGTTGGACCAACGTTGGTCTAACACGTCATTGTTGGAAAAGGGTTGTTTGACTAACGTCTTTCCAATATAACGCCTTTTTGTTGGTAACAGACGTTGATCCAACATTGGATACATGCTGGATGTTTGTTGTAGGTGATGTAAATCTAACGTTGGAGTGATGATGTATGGGCATGCACACACATACGCTTGTCCAATGTTGCTACCCAACACTGGACCAACGTCACAAAAAAATAAGGGACAACGTTTCATGGATGTTGGATGCATGTTGTAGGTGATCTGAATCCAACATTGGGCCAACATTGAATACATGCTGGATGTTTGTTGTAGGTGATATAAATCCAACGTTGGATCAACGTTGGATCAACGTTGGGCCTTTGTCTTCAGTTTTTATGAATATTCATGAACGATCATAAATGACTAAAATTTCTGAACATTTATAGCTAAATTACATTAAAATTTTAAATATTTATGCAATGATTGCACTTTCCACTGTGCTGCAAAATGTATTTACATTAAATATTATGTTGTAGGCCTACATATTCACGCTGGTCCAACGTTGCTACCCAACAGTGGACCAACGTCAGGAAAAAAATGGACAACGTTGGTCCAACGTTGGAGCGACGTGTGAGTCACGCCCACCATAAACTCTATGGAAAACAGGCAGATTGTGATATCTGAGGGTCCTAGCTAATAGAAAAATATAATCTAAGAGTGTATAGACATCTTTCTATTTTATACTGATAAGTTTACATTTTTCAAAAATATCCACGTTTTATGGTACCGTTTCCATAGTAACGGCCATTTTTATACATGATCGTGACTTCAAATGACCTAGATTTTGGTTTCAGTCAATCGGGAAACTCAAATTACTTATATTTAAATGCTTACCGGTCATTTTTCAAATTTCTGAATTAGAATATTAGGTTTTTTAGTAAATTATGTTACGATCCAAACAGTATATGTACTTAAACTAGCAAAGACTTATTGGCCCGAATTCACAAAGGAGGTTTAAACCATGAATAAGGTTTAAACCTCCGTAAGCGTACTAGAATAAGCGTAAATAAGCGCACATTGTCCATGCGCGCGCTCAAAGAAAACATTGGATCGGATTCCGTGCGCTCGTACGCTTAAAAACCCCAGGAGGGATGAATTCGGGGCACAATTTCTCAGCTGGGAAACTCCTAATCCACAGAATATGAATTCAAGGTATGAGTTTTGAATGTTCTTGAAAGTGTAAAGGCCACCGCACACCTTACGATCGGTCTGCGATCCGATTTGTGAAATAAATCGCTATGCATTAAATATTGGCATTTTAACAAAGAAAACCTAGTCTATTCAGGTTCTGAAAAGTAATATGAAGACTAAACATAGGGTTTGGGTGAGCTGTCAAGCTTTCTACAGGGAATAAGGACAAAATTAGTTTCAAATCGTAGGCAGCCGTATGATTTTTGTGATGTCACTACGACTCGGAGCCGATTTGGCCTTTCACCGACTCGAAAACTCGGCAAAGGCCGTATTATCGATTTTACTATCTGTATGACTATTCAGACCCTAAATCGAAAATATTTTTCGTTTTTAAATGATTTGTCAAATGATATTACATTTTCTTCTGAAATCGGATCGCAGATCGATCGTAAGATGTGCGGTGGCCGTAAGTTGGCTGCTAATCGACAATAATAATCCCAAATAGATAATCCAAATGTTATGTTGTCCAACTGGTAAGATAAGATTCCAGAAGATCCAGCCGAAGAATGTCCAAGCTAATTCAGAAAGTCATCGATGTCGATGACGATGTCGGAGACAGTGTCGATCACGATGTCGATAATGATGTCGACCACAATGTCAGTAACGATATCGATGACAATGTCGATAATGATGTCCAACACGATGTTCAATACGATGTCAAGAATGACGTCCAAGGTTAAGTCCAAGATGAGGTCCAAAACCATCTCCACAGGTTGATATCAAATGTGATCAATATCATATGGTGATAAATGAGAATTGACGCCATGTATGCTCCACGATGTTAGGTATAAATTCTGAAATTTCTGTGCAAGGTCCCAGCTTATGTACAATCTCAACCCTTAACGAGAATTTTCTACCTTCTACTACAAATTTCATGAAGGTTTGGAACTCTCTTGTAAGTTCTACATAGTTCTAGTTGTAACAAACAAAATAAGAGGATTCCACTGATCTATTTATAGACTCATTGCAATGTTACACTCTTACTAAGAAGTTCATGCAAAGGTCAGCATAGTGAACAGGTATACAACATGTCATTACATTGTTACTATCATACAGTACATCACACACAATGTAATGATCTAGAATGTTCTTCCTCTACTGGATGTGTATTATTTACTATGTAATTGAGGATTCTTTCACTGTTACAGAGTACATTCACTATTCACATATAAATAATGATTTCTCTTCTAGAAATTTCTATGTTCATAAAATCATAGAGATAACTGGAAAATAACTTCCTTCCAGAAGGTTCTTCAATTATATAACACCTCCCCCATCGGGAAAAAGAAAGCTTTACCGTAGTAAAGGTTTCTTTAAGATTCAATCTCTCTCAAATTATCCAGATAAGCCTTTCATCCTTTACAAAGGCATTACGGTCTACGCCCGATAGTCCGCGGGTCCGATAGACCGCGGGGCCGATAGACCGCGGTGTCTGAAATGCAACGCATTTTCACATCACGTCTTAAAAGCATAATGACTCAAATAATTCATGTATCTTAATCCCGGGGGGGGGGGGGGATCTTCCACTGAAATCCGTACAGCATCCGCGAACCTGAAAACAATGAAAAGTTGTTCAAGGTCGGGGGCGGATCCGCGTTTAGGGTGTCAAAAACGAAAAATATATAATAATAAAAATAATAATAATAATACTTGGTTCTTTTATAGCGCATTACACATAGCAACACTGCATGTCCCTATGCGCTTTATAAAGTAAGAACGAAATAACTTAGAAATAAGAAGGTGCATACAATGTAATGTTGGACACTGAGTTCATACTCTAAGTATTAAACAGATATCTTTTAAGGGAGATTTTGAACTTACCTAAGTTGCTTTCATATCTCCAGAATGAAAAAATATCCCTGTTTAGGGTATCAAAATCACAAAATCTGAATCCTCGTTTAGGGTACTTTTCAGAGGGTAAAGTTCGAGGATGCTGGACGGGTCTCAATGGAAGATCCCCCCCCCCCCGGGATCTTAATCAATTTTTCAATTTTATTTCCCCTTTTTTATATATTGATATTATCAACAAATTATGCTATTATGTATGTGTCATTTAAAGGGAACATATGAATTACAAGTTAGTCTTTTAAACAAGATTTCTTTCATATTTCCCTCTTTGATTTTGTCTGCTTCCACGTCACCTTGCCCATAATGTTGTATTTCTCTGCTATCATGGCTATTGTTTGTTCAATCTTGGAGTGTTATAATTATGTAGGCCTACTAGGCCCTATGTTTTCTTCCGTATGAAAATAAATCAAACTGAACTTATATTTTTGATGATTAACTTTTCATCAGTTTGCCGATGACACTGGCATATTCTTTTCTTCTAATAATTTAAATTATACTGTCCTTGTTCTCAATAATAAACTTAGAAATATATCTGACTAGTTAAAAGCGAAAAAAATATTTAAATATTGATAAAACTAGATGTGTTTATTTTCGGAAAACTAAATCCTCTATACAAAATCAAACAATGTATATAATATTTGTAATATTTGAATTCTTTATATGAATTAGTGATAGTTGTGTATTTGTTATGAGATGGGTTTGATGAAGGCAATAAGTACTGTTTATATGAAAAAGTTGATTTTCAAAGATGTTATTTAATAAAACTTTAAGTTTCAATGAAAAGTTTCAAATTGCACGTCCTGTTTATTAGCGTTAGTTTCTTTTATTTCAAATAAAAACACAGACTTGAAGTCACTTATTGCATAATCCATTGAACATCAAAAAATTAATGAGCGCATCCAGGAGGGGGGTGACGATCCACCTCCCATTTCTCTTTTTTTATTTTTTTTTTTTTAAGTTTTGCTGTTAGTGCTTCCGATTGCAAGAGGTGTATAGTGATTTGAGCAAATGTGCGGAATTACTGGTGACTGGCGTGTACATTGAGACGCCGCGGTCTATGGGCCCCGCGGTCTATCGGCCCCGCGGACTATCGAGATTCCCCCATATTAATAATGCACATCCAGTAGAGCAAGAACATTCTAGATCATTACATTATGTGTGATGTACTGTAGGATAGTAACAATGAAATTACATGTTGTAACATGTTGACTATCCTGACTTTTGCATGAACTTCTTAGTACGAGTGTAACATTGCAATTAGTCTATAAATACTAGGTGTTACAAAAAACATTTCCCACTTTTGATCTTTATAATTCGAAAACTATATATCAGATAACACTGTCATTGATATGAGTAATAGCTGAATAGTGTACAATTTAGTTGGAGCTGATTTGAATATGAAAGCATAAATAGTTTCATTAAATCCATGATTAATTTTAAAGTTAGGTTCCAGATTTTGGTCAAATTTTAACCCTCTGTACAAAACTTGAACTTTACACAGGAACCAATGATGTGTATGTGAGTGTGTGCTTACAATAGTGGAATTCCTCATGAATAAATAATAAAGCATTCAAACCCTGGCCATTGTCCAGGACCATTGTCTGGGTGTTAACCACACACTCCCATACACACCAATTGACCCCTGGGCAAAGTTAAAGTTTTGTACAGAGCCTTGAAAATAGAGCAAAATCTGAACCCTAACTTAAAAATTAATCTTGAATTTAATGAAACTGATTTATGCTTTCATTTTTAAATTACCTCCAACAAAATTGTACACTATTCAGCTATTGCTCATATCAATGTCAGTGTTATCTGATATATAGTTTTTGAACTATTAAGGATCAAAAGTGGGAAATGTTTTTTGTAACACCTAGTAGATCATGGAAAATCCCCTTCTTTTTCTTGTTACAACTAGAAGTATGTAGAACTTACAAGAGAGTTCAAAACCTTCATGAATGTTGTAGTAGAAGGTAGAAAATTCTAGTTAAGTGTTGAGATTGTATATAAGCTGGGACCTTGCACAGAAATTTCAGAATTTATACCTGACTACATCGTGGAGCATACATTGATCTCCACAGGTTGATATCAAATATGATCAATATCAGATGGTGATAACTGAGAATTTACGCAATGTGATTGCTGGGCTTGACAATTGTGTTGTGTACATAGATGACATCTTAGTGTACAGCGATACATGGAATGATCATCTCAATCATTTGAGATTACTGTTTGACAGACTAGATGAAGCCAACTTAGTAGTTAATCTGATGAAGAGTGAATTTGGCAAGGCAATGGTCATGTGGTTGGTCAGGGGCAAGTGCTACCAAGAGAAGCAAAGATTCAGGCAATCTTAGACTTCCCCATTCCCACAACTAAGAAAGAGTTGCTCAGATTCCTAGGTATGAGTGGTTTCTACAGGAAGTTTGTTCCAAATTACAGTACTGTGGTTAGTCCACGGACAAACTTGCTGAAGGCAAAAGTGAAGTATGTATGGTCTGATGCATGTCAGAGATCATTTGAGAAGTTGAAGGCCATTTTGGTGAATGAGCCTGTTTTGGCAGCTCCAAACTTCACAAAGCCATTCAAGATGGCTATTGATGCCAGTGATGTTGGAGTGGGAGCAGTGTTGCTCCAAGAGGAAGATGGCGGCATTGAAAAACCAATCTGTTACTTCTCAAAGAAACTCAACCAATATCAGAAGAAGTATTCAACTATCGAAAAAGAGGCTCTGAGTCTCGTACTCGTTCTTCAGCAGGTTGAGGTATACCTAACCAACAGTAATGGTGATATCATGGTCTACACAGACCATAACCCTCTTGTGTTCTTGGATAAGCTCAAAACAAAGAACCAAAGACTGTACAGGTGGAGCCTTATGCTCCAGCCATTCCCCTTGAAAATTGTACATATACTTGGAAATAATAATGTGATTGCTGATGCTCTTTCTAGAATGTAAAGAGAGAAATTACCCATTTTTGTGACAAAGTTTGTCACAGTATTTTTCTTTTTTACTGATCCATAAATACATGTTTGATATATAATGCCTTTGTACAGGATAAAAGGCTTATCTGGATAATTTGAAACAGGTTGAATCTTAAAGAAACCTTTACTACGGTAAAGCTTTCTTTTTCCCGGTGGGGGAAGTGTTATACAGTGTTGTATGCCTCGAGGCTGGCCTCGTCCTCGACGCCTCATGTCTCGGCCTCGGAAGCTAATGTCTCGAATGTCTCGGCTCGAGGCCGGATCGAGGCAGCGACAAACGCGGTCATTTTCAGTGATGAAAATGACATTTTAATCAGCTAATATGGGAGTGAACACTCAGCCCGTAAGTAGTGGAAATGTGCGCTCAGAATTCACTGATATTACAATTCCCAAAAAGCATCCCCAAATACTTACTGAACAATTAAAAGGTCTTTAAAAAGACACAAAAAGGTCATAGTAAATTCAACACGTTTAATTTGTTTTTTTTTTTTTTATGTACGTGTTTAGTGGTCTCGGTCTCGGATAGTCATGTCTTGGTCTCGGTCTCGGAATGGCCATGTCTCGGTCTCGGTCTCGGGTAGCCATGTCTCGGTTTTGGTCTCGGTCTCGGCTGAGCAGGCCTCGGATACAACACTGGTGTTATATAATTGAAGAATCTTCTGGAAGGAAGTTATTCTCCGGTTTTCTTTATATATTTATGAACATAGAAATTTCTAGAAGAGAAATCATTATTCATATTTGAAAAGTCAATGTACTCTGTAAAAGAATCATCAATTACATATTAATAATGCACATCCAGTAGAGCAAGAACATTCTAGATCATTACATTATGTGTGATGTACTGTAGGATAGTAACAATGAAATTACATGTTGTAACATGTTGACTATCCTGACTTTTGCATGAACTTCTTAGTAAGAGTGTAACATTGCAATTAGTCTATAAATAGATCATGGAAATCCCCTTCTTTTGCTTGTTACAACTAGAAGCATGTAGAACTTACAAGAGAGTTCAAAACCTTCATGAATGTTGTAGTAGAAGGTAGAAAATTCTAGTTAAGGGTTGAGATTGTATATAAGCTGGGACCTTGCACAGAAATTTCAGAATTTATACCTGACTACATCGTGGAGCATACATTGCGTAAAATCTCAGTTATCACCATCTGATATTGATCATATTTGATATCAACCTGTGGAGATCGTCTTGGACCTCATCTTGACTTAATCTTGGACATCATTCTTGACAACGTGACTTCCTGAATTACCCTTGGACATTCTTCGGCTGGATCTTCTGGAATCTTATTTTACCGGTTGGACAACATAACATTTGGATTTTATATTTTGGATTATCATTGTGGATTAGCAGCCAACTTACTCTACACTTCAAGAACATTCTGGACTTATACCTTGCATTCATATTCTGTGGATTAGGAGTTTCCCAGCTGAGAAATTGTAAGTCTTTGCCAGTTGAAGTACGTGTACTGTAGTTATAACGAAACTGTGTAATTCCTTTATATCATGTCATACTAAATGCGTGTAAATATTGAAATTAAACCATAAATCATCTAAATTTAATATATTTTGTTCGATTCTTATCTTTTGTGGATTTTGGATCGTAACAACAGTCTTTGGTTCTTTGTTTTGATTTTCTCCAAGAACACAAGAGGGTTATGGTCTGTGTAGACCATGATATCACCATTACTGTTGGTTAGGTACACCTCAAACTGCTGAAGAGCGAGTACGAGACTCAGAGCCTCTTTTTCGATAGTTGAATACTTCTTCTGATATTGGTTGAGTTTCTTTGAGAAGTAACAGATTGGTTTTTCAATGCCGCCATCTTCCTCTTGGAGCAACATTGCTCCCACTCCAACATCACTGGCATCAATAGCCATCTTGAAAGGCTTTGTGAAATTTGGAGCTGCCCAAACAGGCTCATTCACCAAAATGGCCTTCAACTTCTCAAATGATCTCTGACATGCATCAGACCATACATACTTCACTTTTGCCTTCAGCAAGTTTGTCCGTGGACTAACCACAGTACTGTAATTGGAAGAAACTTCCTGTAGAAACCATTCATACCTAGAAATCTGAGAAACTCTTTCTTAGTTGTGGGAATGGGAAGTCTAAGATTGCCTGATTGCCTGAATCTTTGCTTCTCTTGGTAGCACTTGCCCCTGACTAACCACATGACCAAGATAAGTGACTTTTGCCTTGCCAAATTCACTCTTCATCAGATTAACTACTAAGTTGGCTTTATCTGGTCTGTCAAACAGTAATCTCAAATGATTGAGATGGTCATTCCATGTATCGCTGTACACTAAGATGCCATATATGTACACAACCCAGTTGTCAAGCCTAGCAATCACCTGATTTGTCAATCTTTCAAAGGTTGCTGGTGCATTTTTCATTCCAAAAGTCATGACTTTGCATTGAAATAAGCCATCCGGTGTGACAAAGGCCGATATCTCTTTGGCTCGGTCAGTCAGTGACACCTGCCAATATCCCTTCAGCAAGTCTATCTTAGTGACAAAGGCAGAGTTCCCAACCCTATCAATACAATCTTCCAACCTAGGAATTGGATATGAGTCGGTCTTAGTGATTGCATTTACCTTGCGGTAATCTATACAAAATCTCTGAGAGCCATCCGGCTTTCGGACCATTACGATAGGGGAACTTCAACTACTCTGACTTGGTTCGATTATATCATTATCTAACATGAACTGGATTTCCTCATTCACTTTTTCCAACTTGCTTAGTTTAAGTCTATACGGATGTTGTTTGACATCATGCACGGTCAGGCAGTACGACCTGGTTTATCTTTACACACATGCTTATAATCTTTCAACAAGCCAGATATGTCAATTCTCTGTTCGTCAGAGAGATGCTTCAATGCATCATCCAAATTTTCTAACATTTCTGAGTTAGACAATTTCACTCCACATGGTTCATTTTTAGACACATCTGTGTGAGACAATTCACTCTCTGCCTCTACATTGCATTCATTTCTATCTTCTAGTTTCTCTTCATTCACAACATGTGCTATACCCACTGGCTGATTAGCCTCACGTTCAAAGTATTCTTTCAGCATGTTTACATGACATACTCTTTGACTCTTTCTTCTGTCAGGGGTACTGATCACATAGTTGACATCATTCAGTTTCTTTTTGACAGTGTAGGGACCACTAAACCTAGCTTTCAAGGGCTCACCTAGCAAAGGCAACAACACTAACACCCTATCTCCAGGCTTGAAGTTGCGCTCTTTTTCTTTGATCAGCTTAAGGGGCCCCTAACCTCATGACCATAGACCAGCTCAAATGGACTGAAGCCCGTCGACTCATTCGGGGAATCCCTGGTTGCGAACAACAAGAATGGGATACCTTTATCCCAGTCATCGGGATACTCTTCACAATAAGCCCTAAGCATGGTCTTCAGGGTCTGGTGATAGCGTTCTAATGCACCTTGGGACTGTGGGTGATAAGCGGATGACTTCATCTGCTTTATCCCTAACTCATGCATCACTTGCTGAAACACTCCTGACATGAATTCAATCCTTGGTCCGACTGAATTTCCTTGAACAAACCATACTTAGTGAAAAACTGCACTAGCGCCTGTACCACTGTCTTTGCAGTGATACTTCTCAACGGTATCGCCTCTGGAAAACGTGTAGACAAATCCATAATCGTAAGAAGACACTTGTGACCCGACCTAGTTCTGGGCAAGGGTCCAACACAATCAACAAGTACTCTAGTAAAATGTTCATCAAATGTAGGTATCGGTATCAAGGGAGCAGGCTTGATAGAAGGCTGTGCCTTCCCAAAAACTTGACATGTATGACATGTCTTACAGAACATCTTCGTGCCAATAAAAGTGTCTCATGACCCTATCCTCCGTCTTCCGAATACCTAAATGACCTGCCATAGGTAACCCGTGAGCCATTCTCAGAATCTCTGTGCGGTAATATGGAGGAACAACAACCTGGTGAATTACACAACACACTTCATTAGCTGGTCTCCGGGGAGGTCTCCACTTCCTCATCAATATGTCACCTTTGACATGATAGCACTCAGGAACCTTATCAGTCTCAGCCTCAGAACAAGTCTTCTGTGACAAGCCTTTCAATTCTTGGTCCGCCTGTTGTGCCTGTAAAGGGAAGATTTGCTAAACAACCCATCATTATCTGCAACAGAGCCTTCAACATTATCCCCATTCTAATCCTTGAAAAAGGTTTCAGCTAACCAGACATCAGTACTCTCCTCCACATCAATAGAACCCGCATCATCCTGTTCAGCCCTACGAGCCTGAGACGTAGTAACAACACCGGCTTCTCTGAAACCACTGGAGATACAACAACTTTCTCTCCAGCCAAGTCGTTACCCAACAAAAAGTCAACCCCCTTCCACGGGCAATTCCGGTACGACAACAACAGTTACAGGACCACTAACTAGGTCACACTTTAAGTCAACCTTATGTAAAGGAACCGACACATAATCCGGACCGATTCTCCTTGCTATCATGTTTTCCCTCACCAAGTTTCTTGTGGGATTCAAATGACCCTTTACCTTTCTTATTCTGAATTTTTTTGAAAGGAGGCCTATCCCCACTACCCTCTGTGTGTGACCTCAAATTCATTAGCTACCACAGCTGCCTTACTCAATTGAGTAATTCTTTGGTAATCTAGGTGAGACTTAACGCCAAAAGGAACACTCTTTTTGAATTCTTCTAGGAGGACAACTTCTCTCAGTTTGGCAAAATCTTTGTCAACTTTCAGTGATCTGTACCACTTGTCAAACATCTTTTCTTGTTCCCTAGCAAATTTAACCAGTGTAGTAAAATCACGCAAAACCGTTATAACGCAAACCCGTAATAAATTGACGTCAAAATAGTTAATCGATTACCAGGAGATCACTCTCCGCGCTCCACTGTGCAAGAGAATTTGCACGCAAACCCTATGTGAATGGAGAAGGCATAAACGATTCCAAGATGCGTTCTCAATCTTTAAATTCACAGGGACGGCTTTAAAAGCAGAGGGACGGCTGCAAAGTACGATACTTTTAAAGAAAAATTTATACTTGATCAATTTTTTTTCCCCCGTGGCGTTTTGCTATAAATCAATCAAAATCATAATTCATCTTTTGCAAGCAGCTGAAAAGAACGCCTGATAGATGCAATGACAGTCGTTGTTTGTCAAATATCCACGTGTGTATGATGACCAACACGGCTGGCGTGGCAGCAGTACTATAGTAATTCTTTTTGTTTTTCTTCTCTCTATCTTCTTTTTTCCTTATAATAATAATAATAATAATTAACATTTATATAGCGCTTAATTACATATTGTTTCTAAGCGCTTAACAAACTTAAAGATAAAGTAAACAAATTATGAAGAAAAACATAAGTAATAACATAAACAGTAATATCATAAAAAAGACAATATATATATATATACATAGAAATACAGCATATAATATAAGACAAAGTCATAAGTTTAAACTGAATTATGAAATTATACATAGACACAACTACTAATTCGGAGTTACAACCTAATTATACAATTAACTAATTTCATGGATTTACAGTGTGAAGAGATACGTCTTTAATCTGGTTTTAAAAGTGGTAAGTGTTGGAGAGTCACGGATAAATACAGGTAGATTGTTCCAGAGTTTGGGAGCACATACGGAAAAGGCACGATCGCCATAACGGGTGTGAGTTCGAGGACCATGTGCTAGTTGAAGGTGGGCAGATGTTGATGAACGAAGTCTGATGGAGGAGGTCTGTAACTTTGGTGAGATGAGATCTTTGATGTATGCCGGAGTGAGTCCATTGAGAGCCTTATAGGTGAGAAGTAATATCTTGAAATGGATACGTTGTGGAACGGGAAGCCAATGAAGAGAACGAAGAATTGGTGTTATGTGTTCGTGCTTTCCAGTGCGAGTGATCAGACGGGCTGCGGTATTCTGGATGCGTTGAAGTTTAGTAAGATGTGAGGAGGGTAGATCAATCAACAAACTATTACAATAATCAATATGAGATGTGACGAATGCATTAACAAGTCGCTCGGTGGAACTTCTGTCTAAGTATTTCCGGAGTTTTCCTATTCTGTGAATGCCAAATGAAGCAGCCTTACATGATTTATGAATGTGCTGCTTCATAGAAAGTTTATCATCTACTGTGACCCCAAGGTCTCGAGAAGATTTTGAAGGAGTGATTATAACACCGTCGGCTTCAAAAGCAGGTAGGTCGGTAGATCTTCGAAATGCTGATGACACATGGAGAAGTTCTGTTTTAGCACCATTTAACATGAGGTTGTTGCTACTAGCCCAGACTTTCACATCAGAGATGCACTTCTCCAGTCTTACCGCTCCACTGGCAATTTCACTCTGCTTCAGTATAACATAGAGCTGTGTGTCGTCGGCATACATCATGTGATCAACACCTTGATGAGAGCTTATGACGTCACTGAGGGGACCAGTGTAAAGTATAAAGTCCAACGGTCCCATGACGGATCCTTGAGGTACTCCCCAGGTGAGCGGAAATGGCTCAGATTGAACTCCATTGAGAGTAATGACCTGCGTTCGATCTTTCAAGTAGGAGACAAGCCACTGTAAGACCACTCCGTCAAATCCATATCTATTACGGAAACGTTGTATCATCATGGTGTGATCAATCGTATCGAAAGCAGACGAGAAGTCTAATAGGATTAGAATAGCTTCAAGTCCTTTATCGACAGCAAGCAACGGATCGTTGGTAACCTTCAGGAGGGCTGTTTCTGTCGAATGGAATTGACGGTATGCGGATTGCATAACAGGATACAGACCATTATCTTCTAGGTAGGTTCTAATCTGGGAAGCTACAATTCTCTCAAGAATCTTAGCAATGAAGGCCTGGTTTGCGATCGGTCTATAGTTTTTAAACTCATTTCGATCCAGTGATTCTCTTTTCAAAAGGGGAATGACGTGTGATATCTTGTATGCTGCAGGTACTTCTCCAGAAGACAAGGACAGATTGATAAGTCCTGTTACAAACGGCGCAAGCTCATCGATACAAGCTTTCATAAGCCATGTCGGTATCGGGTCGAGTTGGCACGATTTAGAAGGACTCTCACGGATCATGTTCAGCACCTCAGACTCTGACACAGGTTCAAACGTAGAGAATGAATGTGACGTAACTCCATCCTCAAAATCTAGTGGGTGCCTGGTAACTCCTTGGAAACTTGTGACGATGTTCTGAATCTTTTCGTAGAAAAACCGTCCAAAATCATTAGCAAGATTCATGTCTGACTGGTCTGGTAGAAGTTGCTGCGACTTTGGAGAGGAAAGCTTCTGCACAAACTGGAAAAGGTGCTTAGTGTCACACTGCGCAATCTCCTCAGTCAAGTACCGAGATTTTGACTTGGATAAGATGGCATTGTAGAATTTACACTTCTCTTTGTACACTTGACGATCCACTTCCAGACCAGAATTTCTCAGTTTACGTTCAGCACGCCGTTTAACTCGCTTTGCCTCACGAACTTCACTTGTGTACCAGGGAGCTTTTGGCCTGAGTGTGACGAGTGTTGATTGCTCAGGTGCATGTCTGTCGAGTAGGTCCTTCAGCAAGGTGTTGTATTGTTCTGCAATTTCGGAAGCATGTTTAGCTCTCGGAAGTGTGAGCAGAGATGTTTGTATGTCCTTCCTAAATTTAACCAAGTCAATATCCCGAAGTTTCCGACAAGTAATCCGCTTCTTCAAAGACGCAGGACGAGCAAAAGTGAGTGTAGTCAGAATAGCCGAGTGGTCAGAAGGAAGTCCTGATATAATGTCTGTATCCAGAATGGGATGGTCAACCTTTCTGGAAATCAGGAGATCCAACGTGTGACCCCCTTGATGGGTTGCAACTCCCACATGCTGCTGAATATCCCATGCGTCCAAGATGTCAAGGAATGTCCTTGCGTCTCTGTCAGTTCCGTCTTCAACGTGAATGTTGAAATCCCCCATAAGTACAAGCTGATGCTGATCAATCATTACCGATTCCAATAACGTAGAAAAATCAGTCACAAAATTGTCATACGATATTTTGTTTCTTGACGATGGGGTGGCCTGTATATGGCAACTGTCCTGAAAACAACCGAGGACGAGATACGGACCAAAATGTCTATGTGCTCGAAAGATGTGACTTTTGCTAAGGAGTTCTGAGTAATTCCCAGAGATGAGCAATATATGATACATATGCCACCACCACGAGACTTGCGATGTTCATGTACTACACTAAAATCTGGAAGAGTAGTGGTGATATCAGCAATTGTGGTGTTGTCACGTACATCGCCTCTTAGCCATGATTCTGTCACAATCAGGAGATCCAAGTTATTACTTATGATCAAGTCACAGATCATTGTTGTTTTATTGTTCATGGATCGGGCATTCCAGTGACCAATTCTGAGACGAGCCAGACTAGCTCCAGATCTAACAGCAGCACATCTAGGCACTTTCTGTGACTGAGTCAAGTATATAAGATTTGGATTTGGATAAGAACGTGGTACACATTTTACAGGTCGGCGGCACCAGTTGTGTTGGTCTGAAGTAGAGACTACGACTGGAATTGGTTGAAGGAAATTGATGCGTTTGCCAGTTCTCTTCCCTCGTTTCCTCCACCGTCTCCGTTTGCCATCCTTCCAGTATCTCGAACATGGCGAAGGTGATATCCCATGTTGATCACCATGAATAGTACAAGGTTTACATGATAAGTGTAGAGACTCGATCCTGGAGCAGACTTCACTATCCAGTTTACATTCATCTTCATTAGGGCGTAGGCTATGAAGATACAATGCTGAGTACTGAATAAGTCTGAAGTTCAAAGCCATGGTTGAGAGAGGAGACTTTGAATTCGGATCACAAGAGTCCAGGTTAACAAAAGACAGCTTATGCTCTGAAAGTCCATTGAAAAGAATGGTTGGCTGAGCAGTCTTAAAGAGCCCAATGGGACGAATGAAAGCTGAATCACTGCATGTAAAAGTCCAATGGTGAACTGAAGTACTCATATACCAATAAACTGCAAAAATCATATGATAAATCCAGAAAAGTGCTGGCTTAAAGGTCATGTAAAGTTTTGGTAAGCCCTCAAAACTGTTCGTCAGATTTCTTCAATTTTTGTTGATAAATAGCAAGATACTAGCAATACTAAGACACTGTGAAGATTTCGCCTCCTAAAGTTTAATATTAAACAAATAAGAGGCAAAAACTAATTTATGTGCCGGGACAGGCACGTAAAATCCCAACAAAGGCAGCATGTGCTATACACTGTACACGCACGTGGAAAACCAATGATGAGTACACACAGTGCACACACGCTGTCTCTCTGCAAAGCCCCAAGATTGCTGTGCGGGGAGCCGTCGGGGTGGAAGGGTCCTAGCATAATGGCAGTGATCAAGCATTCCTTACAGATATTTACACTGAAATTCACCAGAAATCATAGATGGAATACCAAATGATCTCTTACAGACATCTTTTGATACAAGGAGAACAACATGAGACTATATTTAACATGTTTCTTTCCAATTTCCTTTTTGCTACCAATACTCTACATGAGCTTTAATACTGCTGACAGAAGCCATATTTCTTGTCTATAGCACTTCCTCTACGATCTGGTATAAAATAAAAACATACAGTCAGCTCGTTCAGCATGAAAACTGTGAAGAAAGGGAGAGCCTGTGAGAGCGGCCGCCGGCGCTGCACAGCACTCTCTCTGATATATGTATTTCCTTGTTTTTATTCTTTATATCTTCTTTTTATTTCTTTATGCATTTCTTTGTTTTTCTTCTCTCTGTCTTCCTTTTCCTTATGTATTTCTTTGTTTTTCTTCTCTCTGTCTTCTTTTGATTTCTTAATGTATTTCTTTGTTTCTCTTTTATCTTCTTTTTTTCCTTATGTATTTCTTTTTCTTCTCTCAGTCTTCTTTTTTTCTTATGTATTTCTTTGTTTTTCTTCTCTCTTCTTTTTCCCTTATGTATTTCTTTGTTTTTCTTCTCTATTCTTTTTTCCTTATGTATTTCTTTATTTTTCTTCTCTCCGTCTTCCTTTCCTTATGTATTTCTTTGTTTTTCTTCTCTCTGTCTTCCCTTTTTTCTTATGTATTTCTTTGTTTTTCTTCGCTCTTCTTTTTTCCTTATGTATTACTTTGTTCTTCTTCTCTCCGTCTTTCTTTCATTATGTATTTCTTTGTTTTTCTTCGCTCTTCTTTTTTCCTTATGTATTTCTTTGTTTTTATTCTCCATATCTTCCTTTTTTTTCTTTATGTAATTCTTTGTTTTTCTTCGCTCTTCTTTTTTCCTTATGTATCCCTTTATTTTTCTTCTCTCTGTCTTCCTTTTTCCTTATGTATTTCTTTGTTTCTCTTCTATGTATTTCTTTGTTTTTATTCTCCATATCTTCTTTTTATTTCTTTATGTATTTCTTTGTTTCTCTTCTATCTTCTTTTTTTCCTTATGTATTTCTTTGTTTTTCCTCTCGCTGTCTTCTTTTTTTTTTGTAATGTATTTCTTTGTTTTTTTCTCTGTCTTCCTTTTTTCCTTATGTATTTTGTTTTTGTTTTTCTTCTCTCTGTCTTCCCTTTTTCCTTATGTATTTTTTTGTTTTTCTCCGCTCTTCTTTTTTTCTTATGTATTCTTTTGTTTTTCTTCTCTCTGTCTTCCTTTTTTCCTTATGTATTTCTTTTTTTTATTCTCCATATCTTCTTTTTATTTCTTTATGTATTTCTTTGTTTCTCTTCTGTCTTCTTTTTTCCTTATGTATTTCTTTGTTTTTCCTCTCTCCGTCTTCCTTTTATTATGTACTTCTTTGTTTTTCTTCCATCTTCTGTTTTCCTTATGTATTTCTTTGTTTTTATTCTCCATATCTTCTTTTTATTTCTTTATGTATTTCTTTGTTTCTCTTCTATCTTCTTTTTTTCCTTATGTATTTCTTTGTTTTTCTTCTCGTTTTTTTTTTTTTTTTTTTTGATATGTACTTCTTTGTTTTTTTTTCTCTCTTCTTTTTCCCTTATGTATTTCTTTGTTTTTCTTCTCTCCGTCTTCCTTTCCTTATGTATTTCTTTGTTTTTCTTCTCTCTGTCTTCCCTTTTTCCTTATGTATTTCTTTGTTTTTCTCAGCTCTTCTTTTTTCTTATATATTCTTTTGTTTTTCTTCTCTCTGTCTTCCTTTTTTCCTTATGTATTTCTTTGTTTTTATTCTCCATATCTTCTTTTTATTTCTTTATGTATTTCTTTGTTTTTCTTCGCTCTTCTTTTTTCCTTATGTATTCCTTTGTTTTTCTTCTCTCCGTCTTCCTTTCATTATGTATTTCTTTGTTTTTCTTCCATTTTCTTTTTTCCTTATGTATTTCTTTGTTTTTATTCTCCATACCTTCTTTTTATTTCTTTATGTATTTCTTTGTTTTTCTTCACTCTTCTTTTTTCCTTATGTATTTCTTTGTTGTTATTCTTTATATCTTCATTTTATTTCTTTATACATTTCTTTGTTTTTCTTCTCTCTGTCTTTTGATTTCTTAATGTATTTCTTTGTTTCTCTTTTATCTTCTTTTTTTCCACGTGTGTATGATGACCAACACGGCTGGCGTGGCAGCAGTACTATAGTAATTCTTTTTGTTTTTCTTCTCTCTATCTTCTTTTTTCCTTATGTATTTCTTTGTTTTTATTCTTTATATCTTCTTTTTATTTCTTTATGCATTTCTTTGTTTTTCTTCTCTCTTCTTTTTTCCTTATGTATTTCTTTG
The DNA here is from genome assembly GCA_025618425.1 of Heliocidaris tuberculata. NCBI lineage: Eukaryota > Metazoa > Echinodermata > Echinoidea > Camarodonta > Echinometridae > Heliocidaris > Heliocidaris tuberculata. The sequence goes on from CM046837.1 coordinate 43,466,906, forward strand.
TTTTTCTTCTCTCTTCTTTTTTCCTTATGTATTTCTTTGTTTTTCTTCTCTCCGTCTTCCTTTCCTTATGTATTTCTTTGTTTTTCTTCTCTCTGTCTTCCCTTTTTTCTTATGTATTTCTTTGTTTTTCTTCGCTCTTCTTTTTTCCTTATGTATTCCTTTGTTTTTCTTCTCTCCGTCTTTCTTTCATTATGTATTTCTTTGTTTTTCTTCCATCTTCTTTTTTCCTTATGTATTTCTTTGTTTTTATTCTCCATATCTTCCTTTTTTTTCTTTATTTGATTCTTTGTTTTTCTTCGCTCTTCTTTTTTCCTTATGTATCCCTTTGTTTCTCTTCTATCTTCTTTATTCCTTATGTATTTCTTTGTTTTTATTCTCCATATCTTCTTTTTATTTCTTTATGTATTTCTTTGTTTCTCTTCTATCTTCTTTTTTTCCTTATGTATTTCTTTGTTTTTCCTCTCGCTGTCTTCTTTTTTTTGTAATGTATTTCTTTGTTTTTTTCTCTGTCTTCCTTTTTTCCTTATGTATTTTGTTTTTGTTTTTCTTCTCTCTGTCTTCCCTTTTTCCTTATGTATTTTTTTGTTTTTCTCCGCTCTTCTTTTTTTCTTATGTATTCTTTTGTTTTTCTTCTCTCTGTCTTCCTTTTTTCCTTATGTATTTCTTTGTTTTTATTCTCCATATCTTCTTTTTATTTCTTTATGTATTTCTTTGTTTCTCTTCTATCTTCTTTTTTCCTTATGTATTTCTTTGTTTTTCCTCTCTCCGTCTTCCTTTTATTATGTACTTCTTTGTTTTTCTTCCATCTTCTGTTTTCCTTATGTATTTCTTTGTATTTATTCTCCATATCTTCTTTTTATTTCTTTATGTATTTCTTTGTTTCTCTTCTATCTTCTTTTTTTCCTTATGTATTTCTTTGTTTTTCTTCTCGTTTTTTTTTTTTTTTTTGTTATGTACTTCTTTGTTTTTTTTTTCTCTCTTCTTTTTCCCTTATGTATTTCTTTGTTTTTCTTCTCTCCGTCTTCCTTTCCTTATGTATTTCTTTGTTTTTCTTCTCTCTGTCTTCCCTTTTTCCTTATGTATTTCTTTGTTTTTCTCAGCTCTTCTTTTTTCCTTATGTATTCTTTTGTTTTTCTTCTCTCTGTCTTCCTTTTTTCCTTATGTATTTCTTTGTTTTTATTCTCCATATCTTCTTTTTATTTCTTTATGTATTTCTTTGTTTTTCTTCGCTCTTCTTTTTTCCTTATGTATTTCTTTGTTTTTATTCTTTATATCTTCTTTTTATTTCTTTATACATTTCTTTGTTTTTCTTCTCTCTGTCTTCCTTTTCCTTATGTATTTCTTTGTTTTTCTTCTCTCTGTCTTCCTTTTTTCCTTATGTATTTCTTTGTTTGCCTTCTCTCTGTCTTCCTTTTCAGTATGCACAAATACGGGCGAACGACTAATAAGAGACTAGGAAAATCGCTGGACCGTTCGACCTTGCTGTGCGGGGCTTACGTAACAATCAGCAAATATAACGCTAAACCGTTATAACGGTTTTGCGTGATTTTACTACACTGTCAACATAGGTCAGGCCTGATTGACTTTGCATATTCCTAAATTTACGTCTGTATGCTTCTGGGTCCAACTCATATGCATTAAGAATAGTATTCTTCACTGTAGCATAGCCACATGATTGCTCTTCAGAGAGAGATGAGTAGACTTTTGCAGCCTTTCCCACAAAAACGCTTTGAAGAAGCAGAGTCCAGTATTCCTGAAGTAGTTCCAACCTCTTGGCCACTTTTTCAAATGATACAAAATATGCATCAATTCCCTCTTCATCAAATTTTGGCACAAGGCGAGAGTTCTTCGCTACATCAAAACCTTGGAGAGATTTCTCTTTGGTAGAGTTAGTATTTGCATGTGCTAATTCCTTTTCTCTCAATTTCAACTGGTACTCCCTTTCTTCTCTTTCTCTTTCCATTTCTCTTTGTTTTTGTTTTCCTTCCATTTCTCTCTGTTGCTTTTCTCTTTCAAATTTTAATTTCATTCTCTCTTTCTCCATCTCAAGTTTTGCTAATTGGAGTTGAACATCACTCGAAACATTAGTGCAAACGTTAGAAGGAACCTCAATACTGAGCTTCATGTGACTAGCTAGCAGATCAATTATCTCTACCTTCTTTAACCCTGGTGTAAGAACTACTCCCAAATGCTGACAAACAGCTCTCAAATCATCTTTTCTTAGTGACTTCATTTGACCAAGGGACAAATCTGTCCTCTTAACAAACACTTCAACATCTATTCTAGTCATGATGGAACATATAACCAACAATTACAGAATATAAGAACTTATCTGCAATATGTATCCTAGAAGTTTCTAGAGATTTCCACAAATTCTCTCTAAATTTTGTTAATGTTTTTGACTTGTTATATTTGGCTTTATTTCCCGGACAAGCCCTCAATTTGTTATGGTCCAAAATCCTCAAAAGATAAGAATCGAACAAAAGATATTAACTTTAGATGATTTATGGTTCAATTTCAATATTTACAAATATTCAGTATGACATGATATAAAAAAAAAATTACAAATTTTAGTTACACAGTATAATTATGTACTTAAACTAGCAAAGACTTACAATTTCTCAGCTGGGAAACTCCTAATCCACAGAATATGAATTCAATGTATGAGTCCAGAATGTTCTTTAAGTGTAGAGTAAGTTGGCTGCTAATCCACAATAATAATCCTAAATAGATAATCCAAATGTTATGTTGTCCAACGGTAAGATAAGATTCCAGAAGATCCAGCCGAAGAATATCCAAGCTAATTCAGAAAGTCATCGATGTCGATGACGATGTCGATGACGATGTCGAAGACAGTGTAGATCACGATGTCGATAATGATGTCGACCACAATGTCAGTAACGATATCGACTGCGATGTCGATAATTATGTCGAACACCATGTCCAATACGATGTCAAGAATGACGTCCAAGGTTAAGTCCAAGATGAGGTCCAAAACGATCTCCACAGGTTGATATCAAATACGATTAATATATGGTGATAACTGAAAATTAACGCGATGTATGCTCCACGATGTTAGTCAGGTATAAATTCTATAATTTCTGTGCAAGTTCCCAGCTTATGTACAAACTAGAATTAACTAGAATCAGTGGGGGACTAGCCCTATAATTAGCGAGCGATTGTCCATTGAGTTGGCCCCCTTTGACCTCACCAGTTCTTGCATTTTCCCACGATTTACGTAAAGTTGTTTACAAATGCAAGCTGAAAAATAATGTATTAAACACCATTTTTTGTAAACATAAAGTTCGAAAAATGATTAAATATAGATGTATCTTTCACAACAATACTGCAAAATCAAAGCTCGACCAACGGAAAATATGAAATTTTAGCGATATTTCTTCGGTTGCGAACAAAAAATTTTACCAGTTAAACTTCTCCTAAAATTCCTCATTTCGGCTAGATTTGCAAGAAAATCACTGTCATGAATCATTTCATTGTACATTTTTCTACAATCGTATGGTATTTACTTGAGGTGAATTTTCCGCATAGAGTTGTGTCAGAAAAAAAGGATCTCGGTGTCAGATCGCCGAGGCTGACATAACAGAAAAATATTACAACCTCGTCCCACGCGTTGAAATCTGTGTAGGGCTGAGCTCTGTGCGCGAGTGCTGACCGTGCTCCATGGACCATGCGCATGCGCAATCTATGAATGAGCTGACTACGGCTGACTCATGAATATCGTATGTGCAGATCGTGAATTTGGCATCACTGCGCATAATTTGCTGCTCTAAATATTGCTGCAAGATATCGTGTGAAAAAGACGTAGTATCTCTGCAAAGAAAGAAGTCGCATCAGCGAAACTTTGTCTAAATAAGGAATATACACCCCCGAATAAGGAAATGAAGTTTCATGAATATTTATGCAGGGGTAGACTTGTGTCAGAATAAAATAGACACGTAGTTTTTTGGTTTTTTTTTTGACGTTTTCATTTCAAAATGTTGCTATAACTCAACAAAACAGTCATCATATTTCAGGATTTTTCAGACAATCATTTATAACTACAAATTAGTTCATGTGGAAAGTTTTAGCTCATAAATAGAGGCGTAAATTAAAGTTCCTTGTTTTGCCATTGTGATGACCGCACGCACGCACTGAGCTAGAAGTCCGTTGGATGTGTATTATTTACTATCTAATTGATGATTCTTTCACTGTTACAGAGTACATTCACTTTTCATATATGAATAATGATTTCTCTTCTAGAAATTTCTATGTTCATAAAATCATGAAGAAAACTGGAAAATAACTTCGTTCCAGAAGATTCTTCAATTATATAACAATTTCTATATTTACTTGATACGCCATTGCAACGGCCCTGGTGGCCACACCCACCACTAACTCTATTGCAAAGAGGCAGATTCTGATAGCTGAGGGTCCTAGCTACCAGGAAAACATCACTGAAAATTGTGCCAAAGGGGGGGGGGGGGGGGGGGGGTCTACGGTGGCAGACACAATGTATATGGTCTCATGCCTACTACACATTATAGCATACCCGCTTCCGGGTTAGTAGCCCTTATTCGCGCGTGCGGACCATTGTACGCACTCTCACACTAGTTTAGTGCACATGTAACTCTATGCTCGAGATCGAGATCGTCTGGCGTATGTAGAAGGGACCTGGGCCTGTAGTAGGTGGTGGTGGTGGTTGTCGTGTGTGTATTGGGGGGGGGGGGATGAGCGATTAAAGTTTTCAAAAGAGACTCGTGCAATTCTAGATCGCACACAATCCCACAATCTCTACTCTTCTATCCCACTCCGCAAGCGCAATTTTTCAAATTATAAAAAATGTCCTAAACTCCCTTGGATTACAAGATCTCTCCTGAAGTCCATCAACAAGAAAAATAATCTCTTTTATAAGTACAGAAACAATCCAAATTTCCAAACCAAATCTAAGTATACTCGTTATCGTAACATATTAACAAGTTCACTGCGACTTGCTAAAAAGAACTATTTTACATTAATGATTTTTTAAAAACAAAAAATGACCCTACGCCCATCTCTAAAATCTTGGTAAACGAGACCCTTATACAAGATCCTCTCGAAATTGCAGAGGAATTTAACAACTATTTTGTAAACATCGGCCCAAATCTTGCCAAAAATATCCCTGAACCTGACCTAAATTTTAAACACTTCTTAATAACGCGAAATCCTCACTCTTTTTTTTTAAATCCAATTTTAGAGTATGAAGTAATTGATATAGTAAACAACTTGAAAACAAACAAAAGTGCAGGATATGACGGTATAACAAATTTTTTACTCAAACAAATAATTGGAGAAATAGTGTCCCCTCTGACACACATTTTTAATCTATCTGTATCCCATGGTATAGTACCAAACAAGACCAAAATTGCTAAGGTGATCCCCATTTTTAAAAAAGGAAAGGCTCAAGATACCGGTAATTACCGCCCCATTTCGCTTTTAACTTCTCTTTCTAAAATTCTGGAAAAATTAATCTACTCTCGTACAGTGAAGTTTCTTACAAACTGTAATATCCTATCTGACACACAATTTGGATTTAGACAAAACCACTCTACAACTCATGCTCTACTCATGTTCCTGGACAAAGTAGCCCATGCTATCGATAATACATTTCATACTGTCGGTATATTTCTGGACTTCTCCAAGGCCTTTGACACCATTAACCATGATATCTTACTGTACAAATTATCCCATTATGGGATTCGAGGAAAGGCCTTGGAGTGGTTCAGAAGTTACCTTACGGATAGAAAACAATATGTCAGTATCAATGGTCAGGATTCCTATCAACGACAGATATCTTGCGGTGTTCCTCAAGGATCTTTTCTGGGCCCCTTGTTCATTCTTTACATTAACGACTTCCAGCATTCTTCTGAAATCATGTCATTTATTCTTTTTGCTGATGATTCTAATATATTTTATTGGCATCGCAAACTGTTAACAGTGTAGTAAAATCACGCAAAACCGTTATAACGGTTTAGCGTTATATTTGCTGATTGTTATAAGTCCCGCACAGCAAGGTCGAACGGTCCAGCGATTTTCCTAGTCTCTTATTAGTCGTTAGCCCGTATTTGACCCACGTGTTGTGCATATTGAAAAGGAAGACAGAGAGAAGACAAACAAAGAAATACATAAGGAAAAAAGGAAGACAGAGAGAAGAAAAACAAAGAAATACATAAGGAAAAGGAAGACAGAGAGAAGAAAAACAAAGAAATGCATAAAGAAATAAAAAGAAGATATAAAGAATTAAAACAAAGAAATACATAAGGAAAAAAGAAGATATAAAGAATAAAAACAAAGAAATACATAAGGAAAAAGGAAGACAGAGAGAAGAAAAACAAAGAAATACATAAGGAAAAAAGAAGAGTGAAGAAAAACAAAGAAATACATAAAGAAATAAAAAGAAGATATGGAGAATAAAAACAAAGAAATACATAACGAAAAAAGAAGATGGAAGAAAAACAAAGAAATACATAATGAAAGGAAGACGGAGAGAAGAAAAACAAAGGAATACATAAGGAAAAAAGAAGAGCGAAGAAAAACAAAGAAATACATAAAGAAATAAAAAGAAGATATGGAGAATAAAAACAAAGAAATACATAAGGAAAAAGGGAAGACAGAGAGAAGAAAAACAAAAGAATACATAAAGATAAAAGAAGACCGGAGAAAAACAAAGAAATACATAAGGAAAAAGGGAAGACAGAGAGAAGAAAAACAAAAGAATACATAACGAAAAAAGAAGATGGAAGAAAAACAAAGAAATACATAATGAAAGGAAGACGGAGAGAAGAAAAACAGAGGAATACATAAGGAAAAAAGAAGAGCGAAGAAAAACAAAGTAATACATAAAGAAATAAAAAGAAGATATGGAGAATAAAAACAAAGAAATACATAAGGAAAAAGGGAAGACAGAGAGAAAAAAAACAAAGAAATACATAACAATAAAAACAAGATATGGAGAATAAAAACAAAGAAATACATAAGGAAAAAGGGAAGACAGAGAGAAGAAAAACAAAAGAATACATAAAGATAAAAGAAGACCGGAGAAAAACAAAGAAATACATAAGGAAAAAGGGAAGACAGAGAGAAGAAAAACAAAAGAATACATAAGAAAAAAAGAAGAGCGGAGAAAAACAAAGAAATACATAAGGAAAAAGGGAAGACAGAGAGAAGAAAAACAAAGGAATACATAAGGAAAAAAGAAGAGCGAAGAAAAACAAAGAAATACATAAGGAAAAAAGAAGAGCGAAGAGAAACAAAGAAATACATAAAGAAATAAAAAGAAGATATGGAGAATAAAAACAAAGAAATACATAAGGAATAAAGAAGATAGAAGAAAAACAAAGAAATACATAAGGAAAAAGGAAGACAGAGAGAAGAAAAACAAAGGGATACATAAGGAAAAAAGAAGAGCGAAGAAAAACAAAGAAATACATAAAGAAAAAAAGGAAGATATGGAGAATAAAAACAAAGAAATACATAAGGAAAAAAGAAGATGGAAGAAAAACAAAGAAATACATAATGAAAGGAAGACGGAGAGAAGAAAAACAAAGGAATACATAAGGAAAAAAGAAGAGCGAAGAAAAACAAAGAAATACATAAGGAAAAAAGAAGAGCGAAGAAAAACAAAGAAATACATAAGAAAAAAGGGAAGACAGAGAGAAGAAAAACAAAGAAATACATAAGGAAAGGAAGACGGAGAGAAGAAAAACAAAGAAATACATAAGGGAAAAAGAAGAGAGAAGAAAAACAAAGAAATACATAATGGAAAAAGAAGAGAGAAGAAAAACAAAGAAATACATAAGGAAAAAAAGAAGACAGAGAGAAGAAAAACAAAGAAATACATAAGGAAAAAAAGAAGATAGAAGAGAAACAAAGAAGTACATTAAGAAATCAAAAGAAAACAGAGAGAAGAAAAACAAAGAAATACATTAAGAAAAAAGACAGATAGAGGAAAAACAAAGGAATACATAAGAAAAAGAAGACAAGAGAGAAGAAAAACAAAGAAATTCATCAGAAAAGAATGAAGATAGAGAGAAGAAAAACAAAGAAATACTATAGTACTGCTGCCACGCCAGCCGTGTTGGTCATCATACACACGTGGATATTTGACAAACAACGACTGTCATTGCATCTATCAGGCGTTCTTTTCAGCTGCTTGCAAAAGATGAATTATGATTTTGATTGATTTATAGCAAAACGCCACGGGGAAAAAAAATTCGGCGCGGATAGATTGATCAAGTATAATTTTTTCTTTAAAAGTATCGTATTTTGCAGCCGTCCCTTTGCTTTTAAAGCCGTCCCTGTGAATTTAAAGATTGAGAACGCATCTTGGAATCGTTTATGCCTTCTCCATTCACATAGGGTTTGCGTGCAAATTCTCTTGCACAGTGGAGCGCGGAGAGTGATCTCCTGGTAATCGATTAACTATTTTGACGTCAATTTATTACGGGTTTGCGTTATAACGGTTTTGCGTGATTTTACTACACTGGTTAATAATGAACTAAAAATGGTCCAAACTTGGATAAATGCCAACAAGTTATCTTTAAATGTCGAAAAAACGCACTTCATGCTCTTTAGTAATTCTCTAAAATCACTACCAGGAAATATACTTGTACAAAATACTAATTTAGATCAGGTCAAATCTACAAAATTTCTTGGCATTTATATTGACAGTGATTTGTCTTGGAAAGTACATGTGAATTATTTATGTAAACTATTGTCTAGAAACGCAGGTATTCTAAATAAACTAAAGCACGAATTTCCATGCCATATCTTATCATCCTTATATTCTACTCTCATATTACCTTACCTTAATTACGGTATCCTTGCTTGGGGTAGCGGGGCGAAAACCCTGATTGACAAGATCTTAGTTATCCAGAAACGAGCAATTAGAAACATTATTAAATCATGCTGGTTTTCTTTCTCATACAAGTCCACTATTCATAAAGAACAAACTTTTACGTATTGCTGACATATATGTCTATAACATTGGAATATTTATGTACCAGTTGTCCAATAACGAAATACCTGCTGTTATTGCTAAACTTTTTGTAAGAAATAGCACTATCCACCAATATCCCACCCGTCAAAGTAGTCTCTTCCATCTTCCTCGTACACGAACATTGTTTGCTCAAAGAAATATTACTTTTAGTGGTCCCAAGTATTGGAATGACCTTCCAATTGAACTTACTAAATCTACCTCATTATATGTTTTCAGACGCAAGCTGAAATGTTGTCTACTAAATGAATATGTATAACAAGCAGAGGAACACATCTGATGCACTGATGAGTGCATCAGATGTTTTCCTCAACAGTTATGTGATAGAGTCAATCTAATCCATTTATTTATCTTATATTGTTAAAATCAAAATATTGATGCCAACAGATCATACTCAGAATGTTGAATTATTTCTATTCATTCCTACTTTTCTTCATTCAATGTAATACCGAGATCTTGCCGTCATATCTCAGCTCTTTTTGCTGAAGTGGTTAAATGTAATTACTATACGTAAAATCACGACAAAACTTCGGTATGACTCACGACTTTGCCATTGCGCATGGGTAGTATGTTCATTATAGCGATTATACAATTATCAATCTCATATCGATATTTATGCTCTTCCGTGCTTAAATCCATTCTTTTTCTTATTTGCACTCAAGTATCCTTCGCCGATTATTCTTTCACATTTGATGAAACTTTAATAATACGTGTAGTTGTTTTACCTAAACTTAACTATAACTGTTTCTTGTTCTTTTACACAACCCTGTAAGACTTATATTTTATTACTCTCTGGAGCCTATAACCAACAAGCTCTGCTTTTACTTTAGGCTCCTTCATATCCCCATTTCCAATTTTGTTAGTCATTCTTTTAAATTACGACAAGTAACCGAAACTGATACAATATATATTTTTTTATGTACTCATGTTTATTACATAAACACTGTATTATTTTTATCGTTATTAATTCTTGTTAATGAACCTACAACCGACAATAATGTATTAACATTGAAATGTGAAATGTGAATATGAAATAAAAGCGAACTTGAAACTTGAAATCCAGACAAGTAAGGGGAAAAGATACCCTAAACGCGTATTGAAAAACTCCACAATCATACCTTTTTTTTCCAATTTTGGGCGTTTTTGACATCCTAAACGCGTCATGCGCTTCACACGCCTTAGTCGGCAAAAACTACCCTTTTCACGCTTTTTTCTTGCTGGGGGGGGGGGGGGGGGAGGGGGTCGCGCTTGTGTACAGCAATATAGTTGAGTGCCCCCCCCCCCCCCGGAAGAATCCTGGTCCCATTCACGTCTATACTACATGGTAAGACCTGATTAGATTAAAGGGTACCTGACGCCTGAAAAAATAATTTGTGTATAGTTAGCTTACACAAAATCAACCCCAGAAAAAACTTAACACGACATTCAACGGTGACAGCATACAGGAGATATTGATTTTTGAAAATGAAAAACAAAAAAAAATTAGTATAAATAAGACTTGAGCAAAGACTAATCGATCGATCACGATAGCTCACCTAACGATATATCAATTCAGAAACGTCTTCACTTTCAATTTTAGATTCGATAAATGTATTTTGCGACTTAGTTCTAATTTATTTGTTGTTTCATTCGGTCTGTAGATTCTTTGTAATTTATGCACCACACCAATTTTCTATTCGATTTAAACGTTTTGTGTTGAATACTTGATTCATCTGTTGTTATGTTTGGCTTGTAGATTCTCCATAAATTACGCGGCAACTGAATTTTCAGTTCGATAAAAAAAAGTTTACGTTGTATACTTCATCCATTTAATGTTTTGTCTGAGTTGTATATTATGATTATCCATTAGTAACGCGCCAAATCAATTTCCAATTCGATTTTTAAAAAAGGAAAAAAAAAAAAAAACATTTTGCGTTGTATACTTCAGTCATTTCATATTTTATTTGGGTTGTATATTATCCCTAAGTTAAGCGCCAAATCAATTTTTGATTCTATAAATGTAGCGTCTTAGTTCTAATTTGTTTTTTGTTTCATTTGGTCAGTAGATTCTTTGGAATTTATGCGCCAAACCAATGTTATATTCGACATAAAAGGCGTGATTCGGGGGGGGGGGGGGATGCGATCAATAATCGCCAGGACATGAACTCCATGCTCTTAAGCACACCTTATAGGAAAGCTGCAACTGCAAAAGTTTGGAGATACCTTGCAGGAAGAAAGGAAATTGTCAAACAAAAGATTTGTTTGTTGTAGCGTGGCTTTAAATACTTCCTGGTTTTAATACTGCATCGTTAGAAAGCAAAGAGAGAAAAAAAAAACTTAGCTTTCAAAGAGAGAGCAACGACCAGAGGGCATTGTGTCAAGTTTCACTTTCAAGGTGGGTGAAAGAAAAGAGATTCAGTAACAGCCATTTAAAACGCTGCGGGTATAATTATGCGAAATTTCCATGAAATCGTAGTTCCTTGTTCTAATTGTAAGAAATACACAGTTATATTTTAATGTTGTTTTTTTTCCCAATTAGATATCACGTAAAGTTCATTTAAATACCAATTTAATTATATTTGAACAACTGAAAGTGAATTTTTTTTCTTATAGTTAGAACATGGCCCTACAATTTCCTGGTTGAATGAAAGTACATGTAGAACTTTCATGGAAAAATAATTATGCCAATTTTCCATGAATTTAATGAATATGCATAATTAGCATAATATGCTAATTATGCATATGCAAATTACCCAAAGTTGCTTTTTCGGCAACAAAGCTGAAACTGTTCGAAGACCACAATCACGGATCTATAAAAGAAAAAAAAAATGAAACGAAAAGAACTTTTCTAGGTCTTTAAAATGTAAAATCGACTATATACCAGCGTAAAAAAAAAATCTTAACAAATAAAGACGGAATAAGTCGATGCGAGAAGCCTTTTCAGTGGCTTGAAACTACTTACTTACTTACCTACCCATTAAAGTGTTAGAAATCATGACTTATATGAATTAAAACTTATGTTTTCATGAGAAGAGACCCTAAAGGAACGTAGGAACTAGTTTTTATTCAAATTGATAAACGGTTACTACGGACTTTTAAAAAATCTATTTGGCATTAAAGATTAAAAAAAACTGGTGCATGAAGACAAAATGGAAGTCAAACTTCGGAGGCGTCTTTCTGGAAGAAATACTTTTCCAGAGTCCTACTATTTTCGAGTTTCAAAAGCCATTATCTCCACTAATACTCTCTCTCTAGAGTTGACCTTTATATCAAATTAACGCTTATGAAATGGAGAATAATAATCATTAATAAAGTTAAATTTGAAAAAATACGACTTCTGTCTGATTTTGACGTGACGGGTCACATATTATCCATTAGTTACGCGCCAAATCAATTTCCAATTGATAAAAAAACATTTTGCGTTGTATACTTCATTCATTTCATATTATATTTGGATTGTATATTATCCCTAAGTTAATTAAGCTCTAATTCAATTTTCGATTCGATATATGTATTTTACGTCTTAGTTCTAATTTATTTGTTGTTTCATTTGGTCAGTAGATTCTTTGTAATTTATGCGCCAAACCAATTTTATATTCGACATAAACGTTTTTTGTTGAATACTTGATTCATTTGTTGTTTTATT
>CM046837.1:43484561-43676418 GCA_025618425.1 Heliocidaris tuberculata
TCATGCCTTTTTTTCATCAAGCCTATCTCCACTATCCTACATGCTACAGACTTCTAACAAAGTGCTCTAGATAGAGTAAGACTTGCTCTTCAACCTCCTTTTTTTAACCTAACCTTCAAAATTTCATCTTCATAATCTAAATTCAAATCCGAAATCGGGTTCATTAAAAAACACATAATTTCATGAAATATTCATTCCCAAATTTGAAAAATTGTCATAACTTCCTTATATTAAGTCATTTTTCTCTGAAATTCTCACCGTGGCTGTATCTTATCATTGCACACATTCCTTATCAGTTTCATGCTTCAGTGATTCGGCATAATAGAAATAGCGCCCTCTAAAGTTTACAAAATGGCTTTTTTCATGTGGCCATATCTCCATCATGCCTGGCTAAACCCGTACCCTTTTTTGGATTTAGGTGCTTCAAAATATACTCTTTTCAGCAAACTGAAAAAATATATACCTTATCACAGACCAACTTGGCGAAAATTGCTCGTAAAAATCATGAAATTTACGGAAATGCCGAAATAACTTCAACTTGCTCTAAAATTGCGAAATTTAAACCTACATCTTTGAAACTTGGTAGGTGTGTGTATCAATGTATTTGACAACTGTCAGCTCAATTTGGTAAAAATTGATGACGTCATCACGAAGTTATCGCAAAACATCTCAAATTAATATGCATTACATAATATGGCGTAATATGCTCATTTTAAATGGTGCACTAATGACATTCAGCTCAAAATGACCGCAATGAAATTCCCTTCTCAGAGATACCAAACACGGTATAGGGTCTCACAGAAAATTTTCAGTAAATCGCGATTTAAGTCAGGTCATAATACGGATCCTGCAGAGTTTCCGCCCATGCATTACACGTATTGTCTATGGGGCAAATCGGGATCCCGCTTTTGGCCCTCTGAACGATCTTTATTTTTCTTGAAAATTTGCAGGCACATTCTTTGAGGCAAAATGAAGAGAATCTCGAAGCCGGATTTTTTAAAATCGGTCAAGCGTCACATTTTAGATGCCATTTTGTGCATTACACGTATTGTCTATGGGGAAAATCGGGATCCCAACTTTGGCCCCCTGAACGATCTTAATTTTTCTTGAAATTTGGCAGGCACATTCTTCGAGGCAAAATGAAGAGAATCTCGAAGCTGGATTTTGAAAATCGGTCAAGCGTGACATTTTAGACGCCATTTTGTTGTATAAATCTTTCTTGCATCATACGCTTCGATAGGATTGTCATAAAAATATGAAAGTGGTCCCAAAATGACGGCCATGAAATGCTCTTTCGTATGATACCAAATACGGCACATAGAGAACAAAAAAGAGCCCAGTTATTAACAAATAAAGCCATTTCAGTACATGCCATTTAACGACATTTTCTTCAATACAATTCTACGCAAAGCCGATGTGGCCTGGTATACTATGCGTCACGTATAGTGTGGAAGCCACGTGGCCAGAGGCTATGGAAAGGCATATTATCCTACTACCTTTCCCTATATTATTCTTTGTCATCTTGTCTTTCTATGTTTTACCCTACTGTCATTGTTCTATGATCTTTGATTTCTTCCTTTCCTTATGTTAAATACCGCACAACCCCAAAGTGATGCGCGTGGTTTACTATACTTCATTGTGTTGAGGCCATGTAGACTGGAGCCTGTAGAAAGCCATTTGGGTCAGGGCATGCACCACCATCATCATCATTATTATTATATCATCATCATCATCGTCATTATCATCATCACCATAATCATCATTATTATTTCATCACCATTATCATCATTATATCATAATAATGCTCACCATCGTCATCATTATTATATCATCATCATCATCATCAACATTATCAACATATATATTAACATCATCATCATCATCATCATCATCATTATATCATCATAATCATGATCAGCATCACCATTATTATATCATCATTATATCATCATAATCATCATGATCACCATCACCATTATATCATCATCATAATCATGATCATCATCATCATCATAATCATCAGCATTATTATCATCAACACCATCATTACCATCATCACCATCATCATCATCATTGTCATCACCATTATCATCATTCTTTGTTTTTTGTTCGTTGTTTCTTGTTTTAACGATTCTATCATCTCCTAATTTTACAGTATGCATTATCTTCTCCCATCTTATCTTATATCATGTTTTAACATGCATAACTTTATATTTCACCTGTCAACTTCTCAACAAAATAAGAGATACGGACGACATTGCATGCACATCGTTCCGATACGATTGCAGTTCTAGTCTTCTTCTTGATCTTCTTCTTCCCCCAAATCCCATTCGTTTTACACGTAGTGTTTGTGATCACTCTCTAGGTACTTTCCTGAAGTCCATTTCATTTCAGATTTCGTATGCATGTTCCTTGGCATCCCTTCTAGGTCACTGAACTCTTCGTTTTCCAAAATCACTCATGCGTGACCGTCCAGGCGCCATTTTGTCCGTTTTGGGGCCATTTTCATGACTTTTGTTCTCCTTGCCTATCTCAGCTATCCTACATCCTACAGACTTCTAACAAATTCCTGTAGATAGTCCAAGAGTTGCTCTTTACATTCTAATAAAAAAATTAATACGAAAAATTCCATCTTCACACAGACTGTAAATTTAAGTCCGAAATCGGCCATATTGAAAAACGCTAAATTTCTTGAAATTTTCACTCCCGAATATTAAAAATTCCCATAACTTTGTCATATCAATTGATTTTTGTCTCAAATTTTTACCGTGTCTTGGTCTTGTCGTTGCACACATTTCTGCCAAATTTCATGCATTTCTGATCACGCATTATATAAACAGCGCCCTCTAAAGTTTTCAAAACGGCTCTCTTCATGTGGCCGTATCTCCGTCATGCCTGGGTAAACCCGTACCCTTTTTTGGATTTAGATACTTCAAGATATACCCTTTTCAGCCAAATAAAAAAATATATACCTTATCACTGACCGACTTTGAGAAAATTGCACTTGAAAATCACAATATTTACATAAATGCCGAAATAACTTCAACTTGCTCTCAATTTGCGAACCTTTAACCTACGTCTTTGAAATTTGGTGGGTATGTGTATTTATGTATTTGACAACTGTCTGCTAAATTTGGTAAAAATAGCTGACGTCATCGCGAAGTAATTGCGAAAAAACCGCAATTTACTATGCATTACATAATATTGCGTAATATGCTTATTTTAAATGGCGCGCTAGTTGCAGTCGGCTCACAATGACTGCAATAAAATTCCCTCGTCAGGGATACAAAAAACGATATATGGTCTCACAGAATATTTTGAGTAAATCGCGATTGAAGTCAGGTCATTATACGGATCCTGCACATGCATTACACGTATTGTCTATGGGGCAAATCGGTTTCCCAACTTTGGCCCCCTGAACGATCTTTATTTTTCTTGAAATTTGGCAGGTACATGCTTCGAGGCAAAATGAAGAGACTCTCGAAGCCGGATTTTTAAAATCTATCAAGCGCTTCGTTTTAGACGCAATTTTATATCCTACATAGATGCCACTAAGGAAGGAACTATGACGTGCGAAACGAGACATATTTGTCCGGGTTTTTTGCCTTTTGTTCGGCTTGCCTATCTCCACTATTCTAGATGCTACAGACTTCAAACAAAGTGCTATAGATAGTCCAAGAGTTGCTCTTTATTTAACTGTTCAAAGAGACCAAGGACGGAAATATGACGTGCGAAACGGGCCAGAATTTGTCCGTTTTTCGTGCCTTTCGTTCGGCTTCCCTATCTCCACTATTCTAGATGCTACAGACTTCAAACAAATTGCTATAGATAGTCCCAGAGTTGCTCTTTAATTAACTGTTCAAAGAAATACAAAATACAGATGTCAATGCATGCACATCGTTCTGATACGATTGCAGTTCTAGTTGCAATGTCGTACTACGACATTGCCTTGTTTCCGTTCACGTTCTGCATTCTTATTTTTCTTCTTCTTCTTCCACCAAAATCCTATTTGTTTTGCACGTAGTGCTTGTTATCACTGTTTAGGTACTTTCCAGATCAATGTCCATTTCATTTCAAATTTCATAAGCATGTTCCTTGGCATGTCCTGTTATGCATCTAACTCTTCATTTTTCGAAATCACTCATGCATGACCATCCAGGCGCCTTTTTGTCCATTTTCATGCCATTTTCATGCCATTTTCATGCCATTCGTTTTCCTGGCCTATCTCCACTATCCTACATCCTACAGACTTCTAACAAATTCCTCTAGATAGTCCAAGAGTTTCTCTTTACATAACAATAAAAATATTGCACAAAAAATTCCATCTTCATACTCTAAATTTAAGTCCGAAATCGGCCATGTGGAAAAACTCTAAATTTCTTGAAATATTCACTCCCGTAAATGAAAAAATGCCATAACTTCCTCATATCAATTCATTTTAGTCTCAAATTTAGACTGTGGCTTTATCTTATCATTGCACACATTCCTGCTAAATTTCATGTTTCAATGATCCCCCATAATATAAACAGCGCCCTCTAAAGTTTCAAAAATGGCTATTTTCTTGTGGCCGTATCTCCGTCATGCTTGGGTAAACCCGTACCCTTTTTTGGATTTAGATACTTCAAGATATACCCTTTTCAGGCAAATAAAAAAACATATGCCTTGTCACTGACCGACTTTGCGAAAATTGCTCGTCAAAATCACGATATTTACGGAAATGCAGAAACAACTTCAACTTGCTCTAATTTTGTGAACCTTTAACCTACGTTTTTAAAATTTAGTGGGTATGTGTATTTATGTATTTGACAACTGTCAGCCAAATTTTATAAAAACTGATGACGTCATCGCAAAGTAATTGCAAAAAAACCTCAATTTACCCTGCACAACATATTATTTAATAATATGCTTATTTTAAATGGCGCCCTAACGGCAGTCGGCTCAAAATGACCGCAATGAAATTCCCTTCTCGGGGATACCAAACACGGTATAAGGTCTCACAGAAAGTTTTCAGTAAATCGCGATTTAAGTCAGGGCATAATACGGATCCTGCACAGTTTCCGCCCATGCTTTACACGTATTGTCTATGGGGCAAATCGGGTTCACGACTTTGGCCCCCTGAACGATCTTTATTTTTCTTGAAATTTTGCAGGCACATTCTTTGAGGCAAAATGAAGAGAATCTCGAAGCCGGATTTTGAAAATCGGTCAAGCGTGACATTTTAGACGCCATTTTGTTCTATAAATTATCATGCATCACACGCTTCGATAGGATTGTCATAAAAATATGAAAGTGGTCCCAAAATGACGGCCATGAAATGCTCTTTCGTATGATACCAAATACGGCACATAAAGAACAAAAAAGAGCCCAGTTATTAGCAAATAAAGCCATTTCAGTACATGCCATTTAACGACATTTTCTTCAATACAATTCTACGCAAAGCCGATGTGGCCTGGTATACTATGCGTCACATATAGTGTGGAAGCCACGTGGCCAGAGGCTATGGAAAGGCATTTTATCCTTCTACCTTTCCCTATGTTATTCTTTGTCATCTTGTCTTTCTATGTTTTACCCTACTGTCATTGTTCTATGATCTTTGATTTCTTCCTTTCCTTATGTTAAATACCGCACAACCCCAAAGTGCCGCGCGTAGTTTACTATGCTTCATTGTTTTGAGGCCATGTGGACTGGAGCCTGTGGAAAGCCATTTGGGTCAGGGCGTGCGCCACCATCATCGTCATCACCATTATCATCATCATCATCATCATCACCATCATCATCACCATTATCATTATCACCATCATCATTATATTATCGTCATTACCATTATCATCATCATCAATATCATCCCCACCATCATCACCATTATCATCATCACCATCATCATCATCATTTTATCATCATTATCATCATTATCATCATCACCATGATTATATCATCATCATCATATCATCACCATCATCATCATCATCAACACCACCATTACCATCATCACCATCATCCTCATTGTCATCACCATTATTATCATTCTTTGTTGTTGTTTTTTTTTCTTTTTCCTTGTTGCAATTTTTCTATCATCTCCTAATTTAACAGTATGCATTATTTTCTCCCATCTTATCTGATATCATGTTTCAACATGCATAACTTTATATTTCACATGTCAACTTTTCAAAAAATAAAAGATACGGACGACATTGCATGCACATCGTTCTGCTACGATTGCAGTTCTAGTTCTTCTTCTTCTTCTTCTTCTTCTTCTTCTTCTTCCACCAAAATCCTATTTGTTTTGCACGTAATGTTTGTTATCACTCTTTAGGTACTTTCCTGATGTTCATTTCCTTTCAAATTTCATATGCATGTTCCTTGCCATTTCATCTTGATCCTAGAACTTTTCATTTTTCGAAATCACTCATGCATGACCATCCAGGCGCCATTTTGTCCATTTTCATGCCATTTTCATGCCATTTTCATGCCTTTCGTTCTCCTGGCCTATCTCCACTATCCTACATCCTACAGACTTCTAACAAATTCCTGTAGATAGTCTAAGAGTTGCTCTTTACATAACAATAAAAATATTATACAAACAATTCCATCTTCATACTCTAAATTTTAAGTCCGAAATCGGCCATGTGGAAAAACGGTAAATTTCTTGAAATATTCACTTCCGAAAATGAAAAAAGTGCCATAACTTCCTCATATCAATTTATTTTTGTCTCAAATTTACACTGTGGTTTTATCTTATCATTGCACACATTCCTGCTAAATTACATGCTTCAATGATTCCCCAAAATATAATTAGCGCCCTCTAAAGTTTCAAGAATGGCTATTTTCTTGTGGCCGTATCTCCGTCATGCTTGGATAAACCCGTACCCTTTTTTGGATTTAGATACTTCAATATATACCCTTTTCAGCCAAATAAAAAAATATATACCTTATCACTGACCGACTTTGCGAAAATTGCTCGTCAAAATCACGATATTTACGGAAATGCCGAAATAACTTCAACTTGCTCTAATTTTGCGAACCTTTAACCTACGTCTTTGAAATATGGTGGGTATGTGTATTTATGTATTTAACAACTGTCAGCCAAATTTGGTAACAACTGATGACGTCATCGCAAAGTAATTGCGGAAAAACCTCAATTTACCCTGCATTACATATTATTGAATAATATGCTTATTTTAAATGGCGCCCTAACAGCAGTCGGCTCAAAATGACCGCAATGAAATTCCCTTCTCGGGGATACCAAACACGGTATATGGTCTCACAGAAAATTTTCAGTAAATCGCGATTTAAGTCAGGTCATAATACGGATCCTGCACAGTTTCCGCCCATGCATTACACGTATTGTCTATGGGGCAAATCGGGTTCACGACTTTGGCCCCCTGAACGATCTTTATTTTTCTTGAAATTTTGCAGGCACATTCTTTGAGGCAAAATGAAGAGAATCTCGAAGCCGGATTTTTAAAATCGGTCAAGCGTGACATTTTAGACGTCATTTTGTTCTCTAAATCTATCATGCATCACACGCTTCGATAGGATTGTCATAAAAATATGAAAGTGGTCTCAGAATGACGGCCATGAAATGCTCTTTCGTATGATACCAAATACGGCACATAAAGAACAAGAAAGAGCCAAGTTATTAGCAAATAAAGCCATTTCAGTACATGCCATTTAACGACATTTTCTTCAATACAATTCTACGTAAAGCCGATGTGGCCAGGTATACTATGCGTCACATATAGTGTGGAAGCCACGTGGCCAGAAGCTATGGAAGGCATTTTATCCTTCTACCTTTCCCTGTGTTATTCTTTGTCATCTTGTCTTTCTATGTTTTACCCTACTGTCATTGTTCTATGATCTTTGATTTCTTCCTTTCCTTATATTAAATACCGCACAACCCCAAAGTGATGGCCGTAGTTTGCTATGCTTCATTGTTTTGAGGCCATGTGGACTGGAGCCTGTGGAAAGCCATTTGGGTCAGGGCGTGCGCCACCATCATCGTCATCACCATTATCATCATCATCATCATCATCACCATCATCACCATTATCATTATCACCATCATCATTATATTATCGTCATTACCATTATCATCATCATTATATCATCAATATCATCACCACCATCATCACCATTATCATCATCACCATGATTATATCATCATCATCATATCACCATCACCATCACCATTATCATCATCATCACCATCATCATCATTTTATCATTATCGATCTTTATCATCATCACCATTATTATATCATCACAATCATAATCAACACCATCATCATCATCATCACCACCACCATTACCATCATCACCATCATCCTCATTGTCATCACCATTATCATCATTCTTTGTTTTTTGTTCTTTTTCCTTGTTGCAATTTTTCTATTATCTCCTAATTTAACAGTATGCATTATTTTCTCCCATCTTATCTGATATCATGTTTCAACATGCATAACTTTATATTTCGCATGTCAACTTTTCAAAAAAATAAAAGATACGGACGACATTGCATGCACATCGTTCTGATACGATTGCAGTTCTAGTCTACTTCTTCCACCAAAATCCTATTTGTTTTGCACATAGTGTTTGTTATCACTCTTTAGGTACTTTCCTGATGTCCATTTCATTTCAAATTCATATGCATATTCCTTGCCATTTCATCTTGATCACAGAACTTTTCATTTTTCGAAATCACTCATGCATGACCATCCAGGCGCCATTTTGTCAATGTTCATGCCATTTTCATGCCTTTCGTTCTCCTTGCCTATCTCTACTATCCTACATCCTACAGACTTCTAACAAATTCCTCTAGATAGTCCAAGAGTTGCTCTTTCAATTACAATAACAATTTTGTACAAAAACTTCCATCTTCATGCCCTAAATTTAAGTCCGAAATCGGCCATGTTCAAAAACACTAAATTTCTTGACATATTCACTCCCGAAAATGAAAAATTGCCATAACTTCCTCATTTCAACTCATTTTTGTCTCAATTTTTTACTGTGGCTTTATCTTGTCATTGCACACATCCCTGCTAAATTTCATGCTTCACTAATTTTCCATATCATATATAGCGCCCTCTATAGTTTTCAAACTGGCTATCTTTTTGTAGCCGTATCTCCGTCATGCCTGAGTAAGCCCGTACCCTTTTTTGGATTTAGATACTTCAAGATATACCCTTTTCAGCCAAATAAAAAGGTATATACCTTATCGCTGACCGACTTTGTGAAATTTGCCCGTCAAAATCACGATATTTACGGAAATGCCGAAATAACTTCAACTTGCTCTAAATTTGCGAACCTTTAACCTATGTCTTTGAAATTTGGTGGGTATGTGCATTTATATTTTTGATAACTGTCAGCCAAATTTGGTGGAAACTGGTGACGTCATAGCAAAGTTATTGCTGAAAAACCTCAATTTACCTGCTATACATAATATTGAATAATATGCTTATTTTAAATGGC
Source organism: Heliocidaris tuberculata (assembly GCA_025618425.1). Classification (NCBI taxonomy): domain Eukaryota; kingdom Metazoa; phylum Echinodermata; class Echinoidea; order Camarodonta; family Echinometridae; genus Heliocidaris; species Heliocidaris tuberculata. Next base: position 43,494,030 of record CM046837.1, read on the forward strand.
GCGCTAATAGCAGTCGCCTCAAAATGACCGCAATGAAATTCCCTTCTCAGTGATACCAAACACGGTATATGGTCTCCCAGAAAATTTTCAGTAAATCACGATTTAAGTCAGGTCATAATACGGATCCTGCACAGTTTCCGCCTATGCATTACACGTATTCTCTATGGGGCAATTAAATCGGGTTCCCAACTTTGGCCCCCAGAACGATCTTTATTTTTCTTTAAATTTGGCAGGCACATTCTTTGAGGCAAAATGAAGAGAATCTCGAAGCCGAATTTTCAAAATCGGTCAAGCGTGACATTTTATACGTCATTTTGTTCTATAAATTTACCATGCATCACACGCGTCGATAGGATTGTCATAAAAATATGAGAGTGGTCTCAAAATGACGGCTATGAAATGCTCTTTTCTATGATACCAAATACGCGACATAAAGAACAAAAAAAAGGCCAAGTAATTAGCAAATAAAGCCATTTCAGTACATGCCATTTAACGACATTTTCTTCAATACAATTCTACGCAAAGCCGATGTGGCCTGGTATACTATGCGTCACATATAGTGTGGAAGCCACGTGGCCAGAGGCTATGGAAAGGCATTTTAGGTGGCTTAGCGAAATGTAGTGGTGCATAAGCACGGGGGTTTTCAACAAAAGAACGCAAGCGGCCAATCAGCGACAGCGTTTCTCGCTTCCGGGATTTTACCCCCTGGGGAACGAAGACTCTGTGTCTGACAAAAGCGATCCCGTCTCCCGGTGCTGAAAAGCCGCGATTTATTTTTGGTCTTCTCTGCAGACTCGTTAAAACGCTAGGGCCCCCTCTACGGCTACATTATTGTGTACTTCTACGTGTTTTTCTCTACGCGGCAAACCACTATCATGACAGGTCAAGTCTGCGGGACACATTCATGATGATCCGTTGTATTAAATTTTCTCAATACGTATCTATCTATTCTTGTATTTATATACTTCGATAAAAACACTTGTAAATAACAATCTAATTGTTTCGTTCTATCTTACTGGGGACTCTAAAACTATAGCATTTACTAAGAGCAGTGAGTCTATCAGTATCGAAATTCTCTGTCTTTTAAAAATATTTTCAATATATATTTTCATGGTAGGCTAAAATCAGTATGTGGGCTTTATCGTTTAACGAGGGAATTCAAGAGGAACATCGATTTGAATACCGTTTTAAACATGTTTTCCTCATGAAGAGTATTATTGTTTACTCATAAATATTATTTATTTCTTCTTTCATGGTTAAAACAAATATCCGAGAGAGTCTGGATCATTATTACGAGGTTAAAAGTATTGCGTGCCTTTCAAATATATTGCTCTTATTGACTTCAATTATTTCTGCCCATCACCTTTTTCTGTCAATGACCTCTTCCTAATTGAGATCCCAATCTCCATCAGAATTTTGTGCAGTAATATGCGCCCACAAGTATAAAGTGCATGAAATAGTAGGTAAAAGGTTCGAAATTCGAAGGAAATCGTAATTTCTGATTGCCTTGCTTCAGTCTTAATCGCAAATCCAGAGGGACAGGGTTACATGTCCCCCCCCCCCCCCCCCACATGATGGTAATTATCATTATGGTGATGATGATGATGTCGATGATACTACTACTAATAATATAATTACATTATTAATAATATTAGTAAGTAGGCAAAAGATTGTTTTCTTGTTATATTGTGATAGGGATGTGCACTGATGAATATTTCGGATTATATTGTAGACATTCTTGTTGTCATGGCAATAAAATTTCAAAGTGATTTAGAAGCTCGAAGGGGGGGGGGGGGCGGGCTGTAAAGGTTGCGCCGTGGCTAATTATTTACATACATCAGCCAATCCTTTTCAGTTGTTTATCCATTCCTGAATAGCCTACTGAAGCAGGGAATGATAACATATAAAACGGAAAGAATGCAGCCCGTTCATTTGTCAGTGGTCGGAAAATTAGTCAACGTAGAGCAAGGGTGGCGCACCCGGGGGCCTGGGGGCACAGTGCCCTCCCACTTTTTCAAGTACCCCAAAAGTTCCCTTTTTACATCTGAAAAAAATGCCCTCCTTCCTCTCTGATAAGTGCCCTTTTTACTACTAAAAGTGCCCCTTCCCCTTCTAATAAGTGTTTTTTCCCTCCTGATAAGTGCCCCTTTTCAAAATCTGATAATTGGCTCCTTATCTCTCTAATAAGTGCCCTTTTCTTCTGATGATAAGTACATTTTTACTTCTGATAGGTGCCCCTTTTCCCTTCTAAATAGTGCCAACTTTCCCCTTCTGATAAATGCCATTTTTACATCTCATAAGCTCCCCTTTTCCTATCTAATATGTGCCATTTTCCTCTTCTCATGAGTGCCCCTTTTCACTTCTTTAAGTTCCCCATTCCATCTCTGATAAGCGCCCTTTCCTCTTCGGATAAATGCCCCCTTTTACGTATGTTTCCAGTTGTTTCTTACAAAAAAAGCCATATCTAACTTCAAAGTATCGATGCGGCTTTATGTAGTAGCAGGTACACATATTACTACAATGTAAGGCAGTGGAGCTGGAGGCAAGAGGGGCATAATGCCTACCCCCCCCCCCCCCCACCACCAGTAAAGGAATTCTTATTCCGCTCGCTCGAATATGCCCATAATTTACACCAATTAAGGGCAATATTTTCTCGCTAGCTCTTATGAAAGCAAGCAGATCGCATAAAGTATGTTGATATAGATGTAATCCTAAAGAAAAGCGACAGGGATAATGTATGAATTAAAAGATAATTCGACATTCCCCCAATTAATTTGCTGTTGTCAATTTCATTATATCGCTATAAATGATTCTCAACCAAAGGAATTCAGCATTAGAAAAAAGTCTGAAAATTTTTGCTCGCTCGCTTCGCTCGCTCGCACATGAGTCATTAGACCACCACACACAACTGCTAATTTATTGGGGAAGCTGAAGCAGTGTCCAGAACCACAATAAAAAGGAAGAAGATGATGCTTGATAATGTATTAATCATGTTAAGTGGGCTGTAGGGTAATACCAATGTCACAAAAATGGTCCCTTTTTTCGTTTTATGTTCACCCCTTGTAGGTGCCCCCTTTTCCCCAAAAGTGCCCTATTTGGCTGGTGCCCCCCCCCCCCCACTTTGAAAGACGCTCCGCTGCCCCTGACGTAGAGATATAGCCCAGGCCAAACCCGGTTCAAGCTGACAAGCTTTTTGTGAATAACATGGATAGTCTAAGTAACTGTAAGGGGGTCAAATCTCATAATTTATGTAAAATGGGGTGACTATTTCGGGAAGGTTCCCAGACTATATGTAAGTTCTATGTAAAACAAATTGCATGGGTTAATCAATGTGAACAAGAAAAGAGTAGGTCCTATTTAAGTTAATTATAGGCTAAATTGCAAGTTCAGTGTATGATAATAGTAGGACGATACAGGTAACAAACCAGTATTATGTAACAGGGAACAAAGAAAGACATCCCAACGGAGTGAATAGGCATTGTCTAGTGCAGGTGTCAGGCCACCGGCCGAGGTGCGCTTAATCTCTCCAGAATGGAGAGTGTTCTTAGAACACTCCGAGTCATGTGCATCATAACAACTTTCGAATGACTAAAGTTCACAATTTGAACTCTTGGTAATACAATGAATAACCTATGTTTAACACTCCTACATAATATCAACCCAATCCGACAATTCATTTCATGGCGGTTGCTATGGCCTTTTGATTCACTCTCTATTGATTTTCTTTCTTGTTTTCTTGCTCCTCACGCTTGAATGGCCCCTCTGTAGAACAGCTGAGCTGCAATGGCACGGCTGAGCAGGGCGATCCTTCCAATATTATTTTCTCATGTTATCATGTATGTTATTATATATATGTTTTTATAATTGGTAAATAAAATAAGAATAGTCTACCCTTAAACATTCGTTCCTGCCCTTCAGCTGAATCTTTCAAAAGAAATCTTAAGACTTATTTGTTTTCTCTATGATTGGATTTGGTTGTGTGCACTTGGAGAGCAAAATAATTACTTTGTTTCATTTTTTCTTATTGTAAAGCGCCTTGAGCATGTTTATATGGAAAAGCGCTGTATGTATGTATGTAAATCGATCAAATCAAATATAGGCCTCAACTTTAGAGCTCATTTCCTCCCTAACTGATACCAGCAAACCTATCTTACAAGCTCTTTTCGTTCGCTAAATCAAAAGGGTTATAAAGTTTCAAGTTTAAAGCTGAGACTTTGTTCTATCCAAATAGAATAAAATCAGATTTGTTTGTTTTTTTGTTGTTGTTGATGTTTTTGTTTGTTTGTTTGTTTTTTCGGGGGGGGGGGGGGGTTGGTGGTTTTGTGGTGCCGGGTCACACATGTTCAAGGACGTTTTTTGTTTAAAGGGCCCTGTCCAAGGGTCCCCGCCGCAATACACGCGAATACACCCTCCCCTTCCCTTTCAGTCACATAACAGAGAAAAAAGAGAAGGTGAAAGAGGGTGAAGAGAAAAAAAAAATCATTACGAAAAGTATGCGAATTCGCTGGCTCGCAATTTATTCATTTATTTTCATTTTTAGATTACATGCAAACATGATACTCGGCTGAAAGGCATCAGCCCCTCCCACTAGAAAATATGGCCATACGCCAGGATTTGATCATAAGTGAGCTGTTCTTTTATTTACGGGTGTGAAAAATTCGGGAGTGGGAAGGGGGTGGGTCTTGAAGTTCTTGACAAATTAAAGTCGGTTTATTTTTAAGCTTGTGCATGCAAGCCGGTGAATATAATTTAGTCAAAATTAGAAGTGAAAATTCTAAATAGAAGTCCTGCCCCTCCCCGAACATGATTAATACATATCAAGCATCATCTTCTTCCTTTTTATTCTGGTTCTGGACATGTTTCAGCTTCCCTAACTGGCAGTAATGTGTGATAGTCTAATGATCCATGTGCGAGCGAAGCGAGGAGCAAAAGTTTTCAGACTTTTTTCTAACGTTGAAGTCCTATGTTTGTGCATTTTTTTTTTACGGCGATATAATGAAAATGACAAGAGAAACTTAATTTGGGGAATGTCGAAAGATATTTTAATTCGTGCTTTAACCCTGTCGTTTTTCTTTAGGATTTCATCGATATCAACATAATTTAGTATGATAAATGCTTGATTTCATTATGTATTATAAGAGTTTCGGGGAAATTTTCGGAAAATATTATCCTTACTTGGTGGTATTATGGCATATTCGAGAGAGCGGAATGACAAATACTTTGGGGGGGGGGGGGGGGGCATGGCATGCCCCTCTTGCCTCCAGCCCCACTGCTTTACATTGTAGTTTAGTAATGGGTACCTGTTAAGCCGCACCGATTATTTGAAGCTATATAAATATAGCTCTTCTTGTAAGAAACAGTGGGAAATATTGGTAAAAGGGGCATTTATCAGAAGAGGAAAGGGTGCTTATCAGAGGTGGGAAGGGGCAATTAAAAGAGGTGAAAAGAGGCACTTATGAGGAAGAGGGCACATATTACGTAGGGAAAGGGGTAATTATCAGAAGGGGGAAAAGGGCACTTATTAGAAGGGAAAATGGGCACCTACCAGAAGCATAAATGCTCTTATGAAATGAGAAAAGGGCACAAATTAGACAGAATTAGGGGCATTTATCAAAAGGAGAAAAGGGCACCTATAAGAGAGAAAGGGAACAGTTTTCAGAAAAAAGGGACACGTTTTGGGTACTTCAAAAGTGGTCCCCCCCCCCCCTGCTCCCACGAGAGCGCCGCCTCTGCCTACCCTCCAAGGGCGCTAAACCCGAGGGGCATTTGGTGTCTGTGTGTGTTGGGGGGGGGGGGTCTAGGAGCAACAAAATTCCCCAGATCGTATTTGTGGCGGGTGTCACACGCGCACACACACACACACACACACACAGAGGGAAGGGGGAAATAATATCCAACTTATATTTTTAACTAGGTACATATGACATTGGGAATGCACCACATGACTTCCCAAGGTTCTCGAGGGGAAAGGGGAGGGAGTTAGGAAAACAACGTTGTGATGGCAGATACAAATTATCTCGAATTGTCAGGGAAATGAAAAGGAATTATATTTTCGCCCACATTGATTTTAAATTGATTTAAAGAAAATTATGAGCCGAAGATTTAGAACCCCAGTAAGAAATTGACAAAACGGTCCAAGTCAAAATAGAGTTTGAGTCGCAGACTTTAATAGGGGAAGTATGGGGAAGGGAGTTAGGGGCAGGATTAAGATTAACAATTTTTATCAACCTGGAAATAGTTTTTCAGAATACTGCTGACTGGCCGTATTCTGAAATACTATGGGGTGGCGAAGGAATTAAGCTACAGGGCCAAGAAAGTTTTTCCTGATGTGTTTTCCTCCCCGGAATATGAAAAAAAATCGTGAATTTATCTGATTTTCAGAATAAAGATGACTTAAAAACATTGCAATGTAATTGATCGACGTCAATGTTTATTAACATAAAACAGAGTCGTAATTACGATAGCCACAAATATATTGTTTTAGTTTGTATGATCCTTCCATTGTCATGGAAATTAAGTTAAAAATAACCATATACATCAGTCTGGGATTATTTAATCCCCTTATTCTAGGAAATTATAAATGATATGGAGAGACGAAGAACGAAAGAGAAGAAATGGAAAAAGTATTGAAAACATGGAGAAGTCAAGAAAATAAGAAAAAGAAGACTATAGAAAAACAGAGGGGGAATCACATCAACTGCACGTGGCCTTTAGTTAAGCACTTTTGTATAGGGTGCTGCCATCAGTTAGGGTTTGATATATTTCAAGATATGTATCATACACTGAAGTCCCTACTCTGTGCAATGAAAAGCTACTTCAGTGAAAGGCTTGTGTCAAATTTTGCATAGAGCTATAGAGTTCGAAGAAGAAATAATAATGGGGGATCGGACCTATTGTGTTGAGTTGAATGCATGTAGGACGGAGGAATATTGGGGAGGCGGCTTTGGTTATACGTGCGTTCGAGCAGCGTCAGCGTTTGTTCTTATGATGAAAAGACAGGAAGTCTATTGACTACTGGCACAGCCCATTATCGAAGGGGTGCCTTTTGTCCGAATATTAACTTTCCACTATTTTTTTTTTTTGGGGGGGGGGGGTAGCAGAAACAAATTTCCCAGATATATTTGTGGCGAGTGTGGAACCGAAAATTTAAGCAGTGGAAAGGAGAAATAATGGCCAACTTTAAATTCTAACTAGGCATATGATATTGGGAATACACCAAAGGCCTTCCCAAGGTTCTCGAGGGAAGAGGGGAGAGGGGGTTAGGACCAACAACAACCAAAATGATAGCAGATGCAAATCATCTATAATTGTCAGGAAAAGAAAACGGTTTATATTTTCGCCGACAGCGCTTTGAACTGGAACCGCTGGCCCTCTAGATGGGAGGGGGGGGGGGGCAGTAAAACGGACCCCCGCAAAAAGTAATAATATGTATATGAAAATTGTATCCCGGAATAAGATTCATAATGTATCTTTTCTCAGTCACACGAGAAAACATTCCATTTCGCGCCCAAAATGAATGGTAAATGAATCATAAGCTAATTTCAAAATAATGCCGACTTTAAAAATATGACGATAAGAGTTATCGGCAGCGGCGTCGATGGGGGGGGGGGGGGTTGCTGTCGGCAAATGCGCCACCTCTGTCGCCAAAAAAAGGAGGGAGAAAATGGGGAGAGGGAAGAGGAAAGAGAAAAGAAAAAGGAGAAAAGAGAAAGGAAAAGGGAAAGGGGGAGAAAAGGAAAAGGAAAGGAATTCAAAACTAAAACAGAAAGAAAAGAGGGAAAGGAAAAGGAAAGCAAAGAAAAAGAAGGAAAAACTTTTTTTTTTTTTCCTCGCTCTCAAAAAAGTGAATAGATAATATTCGGGCAAAATGCGTCCCCCTTCGGCAATGGGCTGTACATAGCCCCCTCCCGAGGATTTTCAAAGTTCTGATGTATGGCCAGCCACCACTTCATATTCGGGTAGAGAGGTGCCAGAATATCCACATATTCGGGTAGTGAGGTTTTCTTGATATGTAACTTCTGTACATTTTTACTAAGGAAATTTTTTTTTTTTTTAGTTTTTGTTTGTTTGTTTTGTTTTGTTTAGTTTTGTTTTTTTTTATTTAGAAGTTGAAAAGTTGATATTCGGGTAAAAGGCGTCAGCCTATCCCCTTGCGAAAATGGGCCCGTATGATCATGACTTCTACATCTGCGATTTTCTTGTATCATTATGTGAGGGGAGATTAGGGTGTACCGTGTTGCATTTTTTGGCAAATTTAGGTGCCACACCCTAAAAATCTGTTGGCAAATTTGGGTGTCACACCCAAAATTTTGATGGCAAATTTGGGTGTCCCACCCCATCCCCATTCAAATGTTCTAGCGATGCCCCTGGATATCGGCGTTGATTCAATCTTCATTCCTCTTTCTGTCTGGACTACAAGATCCCTTATCTTTCATAAGCTTTTGTTTTGCCACTTTAATCCCATTTGAAGGGGAAATCTAGGAAAATCTGTACTGTCCCTTTCCTATTTAATGGTTTTTAATCTCCGATTTGTATACTTGAAATACATAGGCATAGCCAGGGGGCCCATGGGGGCACTGGCCCCCTATTCAGCCCCTAAAAAAAAGTGAAAACGAAAAAGCGGGAGAAGTGAGACAAAAAAAAACTAAAAAGGCGCTACGAGTCGTTACCTTTCAATCACAATTTGCTAAAACGTCAAAGTTTTCGCGCTTCGCGCGGGAAGGGGGAAATAACTCCCCCTTCCCTGCACCCACACCTATTACATACAGTAAAATATTGCGTCCAAATTATTGAAAAGCAGTCCGAGCGTCGAACTATAACTTTCCGCCTAAAAAAAATGTTTGCTACGAGCTGTTATCTTTCTCTCATATTTGTTAAAACGTCATAGCTTTCGCGCTTTGGGCGGGGGGGGGGGGGGGGAACTCCCTCCTCCCCGCACCCATCTCTGTTACATACAGTGCAGTATTGCGTCCAAATAACTGAAAAGCAGTCCGGGCGTCGAACTAACTTTCCGCCTAAAAAAAGGTGCTGCGAGCCGTTATCTTTCTCTCAAACTCCCCCCTCCCTTCACGCTTTGCGTGCTAATCACCAATTTCGCACGCTTCGCGTTCTCACAACCCAACCCCCCTAAAATGAAATCCTGGCTACGCGGTTGGATCCTTCACGTCTGCCCCCCCCCCTATTGAAAAATCCTGGCTACGCCAATGTTGAAATACCACGCCATGCTCTACTCATATGGCTCAATAAGTTTCACTTCTTTAATACACTACCCCCGAAAATCAACACATGTGATGTAAAAAATAGCTCCAATACCATTATGACTATGATGATGATGATGATGATAATAATAATAAATAATAATAACAACAACATCAAAACCATAATGCTAATGCTAATCATAATCTTAATCATAATAATCACGATAACAACAATGACAATACTGATAAATAAAAATCATGTCTCTATTGACATTTGATGGGTAGCCTCATTAGTATTTATACTGATGAGGCTTGGGGGCAAATCAATTACTAACCCAGCATTGAAAGCTACATGATTAATACTTTTTTTGATAGGGTCCTGCCATTACATCAGTTAGGGTTTGATATATTTCAAGATAATGTATCATACACTGAAGCCCGTAGTCTGTGCATTGAAAGGCTACTTTGAACAGTGAATGGCTTGTCTCAAATTTTGCATAGAGCTATAGTTCTTCGGAGAAATAATAATGGGGATCGGACTATTGTGTTGAGTTCAATGCGTGGGACGGAGGAATAATGGGAGGGGCGGCTTTATACGTGCGTTCTATCCGCGCCAGCGTTTGTTATGTTGAAAAGACAGGAAGTCTATTGACTATTGATATAAAGAAGAATTAGGAGAGAGAGAGAGAGAGAGAGCCCAACTGCAAATCCCCTGTTAAACTTCAATTGTCCTCAATGACAAAGTAAAGTGTTATTATGCATAGGCGGCTATTACAGGTCTTAGGCCGACAGCAAGGACAAATGTTAGTATTGATTTGATTTGGGTTGATGAGTTAATGATATCATAATAAGATATTCTAAAAGTAAAAATCCCCCTCATTGTACTATATACTTGTCTCTTCGCTACAATAGTTATTTGCTGCACATCTAGAAAATGATCATGGGGAAAATTTTAATATCATTACAAATAAAGGGGTCTTTTTGTCTTTAGTTCTAAATGTAGTTTTCAATTCGAAAATTCAAAAATACATACAAAACTGCATTATCCTATAAAAGTTCATTTCTCTCGTTTCCTTACCCTTAAATTATAAGTAGATTTTTCCATCATCATTCACGTCTTTAATTTCTGATATTGATTTCCACGTCTTATCCACATGCTATCATTTTAGAACATGACATATTTTTTTTAAAGATAAACATGCGAACTGAGGAAAATAGAACAAGAATCAGAATATTTGGAGAAAACTGAGAAAAGAGTGTGTGTGTGAGAGAGAGAGAGAGAGAGAGAGAGAGAAAGAGAGAGAGGGAGAGATTGAGAGAAGACGAAAGCAATCATTATATTGGGTTTAATGGCTGCCATTTCCATTAATTATGTGGTGTTGTGTTGTTGTTTTTTGTTTCCACCAGCGCCGTTCTAGATCCTTTTTTTTGGGGGGGGGGGGGGAGCACACAATGATCGTTGAAATGCAATAGATATATTCTAGTCATGCAAGATAAGAAGAATTGGAGAAGGGGAGAGAAAGGAATAAGAGGAGCAATAAAACATAAAGAAAAATAAACTGTTAGGCAAGCCAATGCCATCGGAAACTCACTCTATTTTTAAAATATTTATATATTCTATTTATTTTGTTGTTATTGTTCCAGTACCACACACTAGCCTTTCATACACATATAATGACAGAAGAGGGCGTACTTCCGGAATCAGTGAATGGTACCAAGAGCTTCTTTCTTTGAATTTATCAAGAAGATTGGCTCGGATCCGGGAAGACTGCATAATAGGCTCCATGCGATCGTTATGTAGAAAGCTCGGAGCTCATTGCAGTGTTCACGCACAATTAGAACGCATCAGTTCCGGATGCGTTCTTATGCACCACGACATTTCGCTAAACTACCTTATACTTCTACCTTTCCCTATGTTATTCTTTGTCATCTTGTCTTTCTATGTTTTACCCTACTGTCATTGTTCTATGATCTTTGATTTCTTCCTTTCCTTATGTTAAATAGCGCACAACCCAAAGTGCCGCGCGTAGTTTACTATGCTTCATTGTTTTGAGGCCATGTGGACTGGAGCCTGTGGAAAGCCATTTGGGTCAGGGCGTGCGCCACCATCATCGTCATCACCATTATCATCATCATCATCATCATCACCATCATCATCACCATTATCATTATCACCATCATCATTATATTATCGTCATTACCATTATCATCATCATCAATATCATCACCACCATCATCACCATTATCATCATCACCATCATCATCATCATTTTATCATCATTATCATCATTATCATTATCACCATGATTATATCATCATCATCATATCATCACCATCACCATTATCATCATCACCATCATCATCATTTTATCATTATCGATCTTTATCATCATCACCATTATTATATCATCACAATCATCAACACCATCATCATCATCATCATCACCACCACCATTACCATCATCACCATTATCATCATTCTTTGTTTTTTGTTCTTTTTCCTTGTTGCAATTTTTCTATCATCTCCTAATTCAACAGTATGCATTATTTTCTCCCATCTTATCTGATATCATGTTTCAACATGCATAACTTTATATTTCGCATGTCAACTTTTCAAAAAAATAAAAGATACGGACGACATTGCATGCACATCGTTCTGATACGATTACAGTTCTAGTCTACTTCTTCCACCAAAATCCTATTTGTTTTGCACATAGTGTTTGTTATCACTCTTTAGGTACTTTCCTGATGTCCATTTCATTTCAAATTTCATATGCATATTCCTTGCCATTTCATCTTGATCACAGAACTTTTCATTTTTCGAAATCACTCATGCATGACCATCCAGGCGCCATTTTGTCAATTTTCATGCCATTTTCATACCTTTCGTTCTCCTTGCCTATCTCTACTATCCTACATCCTACAGACTTCTAACAAATTCCTCTAGATAGTCCAAGAGTTGCTCTTTCCATTACAATAAAAATTTTATACAAAAACTTCCATCTTCATGCCCTAAATTTAAGTCCGAAATCGGCCATGTTTAAAAACACTAAATTTCTTGACATATTCACTCCCGAAAATGAAAAATTGCCATAACTTCCTCATTTCAATTCATTTTTGTCTCATTTTTATTACTGTGGCTTTATCTTGTCATCGCTCACATCCCTGCTAAATTTCATGCTTCACTAATTTTCCATATCATATATAGCGCCCTCTAAAGTTTTCAAACTGGCTATCTTCTTGTGGCCGTATCTCCGTCATACCTGAGTAAACCCGTACCTTTTTTGGATTTAGATACTTCAAGATATACCCTTTTCGGCCAAATAAAAAATATATATACCTTATCGCTGACCGACTTTGCGAAATTTGCCCGTCAAAATCACGATATTTACGGAAATGCCGAAATAACTTCAACTTGCTCTAAATTTGCGAACCTTTAACCTATGTCTTTGAAATTTGGTGGGTATGTGCATTTATATATTTGATAACTGTCAGCCAAATTTGGTGAAAACTGGTGACGTCATCGCAAAGTTATTGCTGAAAAACCTCAATTTACCTGCTATACATAATATTGAATAATATGCTTATTTTAAATGGCGCGCTAATGGCAGTCGCCTCAAAATGACCGCAATGAAATTCCCTTCTCAGTGATACCAAACACGGTATATGGTCTCAAAGAAAATTTTCAGTAAATCACGATTTAAGTCAGGTCATAATACGGATCCTGCACAGTTTCCGCCCATGCATTACACGTATTGTCTATGGGGCAAATCGGGTTCCCAACTTTGGCCCCCTGAACGAACTTTATTTTTCTTGAAATTTGGCAGGCACATTCTTTGAGGCAAAATGAAGAGAATCTCGTAGCCGGATTTTGAAAATCGGTCAAGCGTGACATTTTAGACGCCATTTTGTTCTATAAATTTACCATGCATCACACGCTTCGATAGGATTGTCATAAAAATATGAGAGTGGTCTAAAAAAGACGGCTATGAAATGCTCTTTTCTATGATACCAAATACGCGACATAAAGAACAAAAAAGGGGCAACGTTATTAGCAAATAAAGCCATTTCAGTACATGCCATTTAACGACATTTTCTTCAATACAATTCTACGCAAGCTGATGTGGCGTGGTGTACTATGCGTCACATATATTGCGGAAGCCACGTGGCCAGAACCTGTGGAAAGGCATTTTATCCTTCTACCTTTCCCTATGTTATTCTTTGTTCTGTCATCTTGTCTTTCTATCTTTGTTTAACCCTACTGTCATTGTTCTATGATCTTTGATTTCTTCATTTCATTATGTTATTGTCACGTATTTTTGCTGATGATATTTGAAGTTATAATGTGTTTTTATTGTTTTCAATGCTTTAGTGAGTTTAGAAACAAATCATAATTATTGCACTGGTCTATGTACAGAATGTCTTGCTAACGTCATTGCAAAATTAGCTAGCCCCATCTCAATTGCTTTGCATACTCTCTTCACTCCTTTTGCTATGTACTTCTGACTTTCACAACTCACAAGGTTACTCATACTCGCTTCTTCTCTGTTTTCGCCCTTCACAAGGTCAGACTTTTCTACTCTATGCTTTCCTCATTTTGACTTTGCCTTGTCCTTCAGAACTTTCACTCTATCTCTTCGCACGTGTTTGCTCAGACTCCTATTCCAACTTTGCGCTGTCATTCAAACATTCAAGCTTGCGTCTACAACTTGACTTTCTCCTGTCCTTGTATCCCTCTCTCTCTATGACTTTGAGCTCTTTGTTTATGTGCTCAATGACGTCCTTCTCGCTATATTCTCTGCTGTGCGATAAGTGTCTTTCTTACGACCTTCATAACTCTCTCCCTCTCTCTCTCTGACAGAGCAGCTTGTTTGAAGGGGGTATATAAGACAGACCTCACACTTTATCTAGAGAGACCAGGTCAGACTGTCAGATCAGAGATTGTGTTTTAGCCGCGCGGTGAATAACCAGGTGGCGAGCAAAAACAAAATTTCGCCAGCCCTCCAAAAGTCGCTCAGTGGGGGGGGGGGGGGGGGGGTTATGGGGTCCAGTTCCCCTCAATAATTCTCTGACAAGCAAAAAAAAAAAAAAAAAAAAAGGTTTTCTGGTCGAAAAGGGGGGGCACAATCGCAAATAGGGGGGCACATTGCATTGTTTTCCCTCAAAAGGGGGGGGGGGCACGGGCCGGGATTGCCCCCCCCCCTGGATCCGCCACTGACCATCATTATCATCATCATCATATCATCATCATCATCATTACATCATCATAATCATCATCATCATCATCACCATCATCATCATCATGATTATCATAATCACCATCATTAGCATCATCATCATCATTGTCATCACAATTAACATCATCATTCTTTGTTTTTTGTTCTGTTTCTTGTTTTAATTTTTCTGTCATCTCCTAATTTTACAGTATCCATTATTTTCTCCCATCTTATCTGATATCATGTTTCAACATGCATAACTTTACATTTTGCATGTCAACTTTTCAACAAAATAAAAGATACGGACGACATTGCATGCACATCGTTCTGATACGATTGCAGTTCTAGTTCTTATTGTTGTCATTAACATCATCATTATTATACATGTGCATATCTTTTAAAGAATGAATCAGTGTGTGAAAAGATACTTGCATGTCTATATATACATGGATGTTCAAACAGATGGAGTCTCAACTAACGATAATGAATGCAAACACCTGGCAGATCATAAAGGATGTACAATTGAATTTAGAGATGTTTTGACATTTGAATGCTTACGATAGGCAGTTAAATTCATAAATCGACAAACACAGAAAGTGCATGTGCAGTTTCAATGTAAATAATTCGATTTCATTCTGAAATTCCCATGCCTTTGGATAAACAATTTTTTGAGATATAGCCTTAAAAATGTCACAAATGTATGCCTCTTTAAGGGCAGTTTCAACATCTTTCCGCTTAATTCCGATTATCAAGTTTCATTATTACTATCGTGAAAGATGGCTCTAGGAAACCTTGTTATATCATTCATGTGCACTGTTTCGAAGTTACATTTGGGTCTGCAAAAACTAATTATCATTATATCAGAATATCCTCCATTGTACGTAATCGTATCCATGGTTATGCAATAAAAACGGAATTTGATTTGTTTCCTCGTTTCGAAAAATGTTTTTTTGGGAGAGCGCATGTTTGTCATATTTGTTGTGACGGCATCGAAGTTCGCTTCAAAGGGAAGCTGTCTGTTGTGACTCCATCTGTTTGAACCTTCTTGATATATACTTATGATATACTCGTATGTCTATAAATCAGTTTCTATGAATATTTGCAAACTATACAGAAAATGAGAGTAAATGATTAACATGTGGCAAGGTTGTCGTGGTAACTAGTCGCTGTTGCTTAAAAAAAAAAAATAAAAGGTGACATGGGCTTCTTTGGGGATCTATTTGAAAAAAAAAATGCACAGCATGTTAGCTTCACTTGTTGTTTCAATATATACAAGTTTGCATTTGCATAAATTGCATGGATATATAGCAAGATACAATCATACAACACAATATAATATAATAAAGTATAGTAAAATGTAATATAACATCGTATAATATTATACAAATAACACACGGCTGTGAGTGCAGAGGTTAAAATTAGCGCACGCGATAAACTTTACAATTGTGTGAAGCCACGACGCGTAGCGGAGTGGCTTTGGACAATTCTGAAGTTATCAAGTGAGCTAATTTTAACCAATGAACGAGCCGGGTGTTATTGTTTTATAAAATGAAATGTATGGATCCTTGTCATTTGATAAATTACTAGAATCTAGATCTATACTCAGACAGTTATATCTAACTAAACTAACGTTAGGTCACTATCTAACTTAGTATTAACTTAGAGCTAACTCCCGGATCAAACTTGCATTACATGTAGATCCTAGATCTAACGTTAGAACTTAGGTCTATCTCTATCAATTTATATCAGTACCGGGTACTTACCAGCAGCTGTTATGTCCACGTACGATAAGAAAAACAATATTTCTGGTTAAAAACACAAACTTTCTGAATTCCACTGAAAAATAGAGGTCATATGCCTACTTACTGTATGGGTCTAATTAGTCTCTTAGATCTAATTTAGATCACAAAGAGTCTATTAACGTTACCTTACATCCATCACAAATGAAGATGCTCGCTATTCCATTAAAATTTTTGATTCAAGATCAAAGTAATACAGTTAAACAATAACCACAGTTATTGCAATTCCTCCTCAGGATCTAGAAGGATCTTACAATTTCGAGCTGTCGCGATCGCTACATTGTACATCACCAAAAGTACCGTTCCACTGAATAAAAGGTAACACGAATGGATCTACTGGCAGCAGTGGCGTATCTATTCTGGCGCCCGGGGCAAACTATCAAATCTGCGCCCCCCCCCCCCCATGCCCAAACTCAAATTAATGAGCGTTTTTGATTTAGAAATGATGGCACTACGTGAAAATTAAGTTGATGCAGATAACCCGGGGTTGTTAGCCCAAATCTGATGAATTATTGTATAAGCGAGGGAGCAGCGCGACCGAGCGGCCCATTTTTTTTTTCCTTTTCACCCCTCAAATTGAAATTTCTTATGTATTTTACCCTTTTTAAAAAAATCCAAGGGAATACAGCGACCTAGCAATAGTTTGTGTTTGTGTGTGTGTGTGTGTTAATTTTAATCATTCCCTTTTTTTAGGGGGGGGGGGGAGGGGAATGAACGAAAACTCTGAACAAAAATATTTGAGGAATTTAGCAAGGCAATTGCAAGGCAGATTTATGATATTTTTTCTCGGACGTTCTATACTTTGAAAGTGCTTTTATGCACTTATATCCCATCGAGGGGGAGGGGGATTTAACAAGCTCCTGTCTTATGCCGGGGGGGGGGGGGGCAAAGCAGCCTAGAGTCAATTAATGGTTAACACTACGTGAAAATGAATTTTGATGCACATAACCCGGGGTTGATAGCCCAAATTTGATGAGTTATTGTATAAGCGAGGGAGCAACGCGAAAAAGCGGCACATTTTTTTTTTCCTTTTTCACCCCTCAAATTGAAATTTCTTATGTATTTTACCCTTTAAAAAAATCCAAGGGAATACAGCGACCTAGCAATAGATTTTTTTTTTTTTGGGGGGGGGGGATTTTGAAATGTTGAAATTTTGAACATTCCTATTTTGGGGGCGGAAAAATGAATGAAAACCCTGAAGAAATATAATTGAGGAATTTAGTCAAACAATTGCAAGGAAAATTTATGATTTCTTTCGAATGTTCTATACTTTGAAAGTGATTTTTATGTACTTATATCCCATCTGGGGGCACAAAATTTAATAAGCTCTTGCCTTATGCGGGGGGGGGGGCAAAGCACCTGGAGTCAATTAATGGCTAAACATTTTTAAAAACCCAATTGGGGCGCGAAATAGCTAGATCTTGAACATAATTATGCGAGGGAGCAAGACCGAGCTTTATAAAATTTTCGCATTTCAAACCCTATAAAACACCATTTCTTGCGAATTTTGTCCTTGACTGGGGCGCAATTAACCCTCAAAGACCATAAAATTTATTGTATTCCCCCCCCCTCCCTTTTCTTTCTCTCTTTTACGTTTCTTGCGCCCCCCTTCCAGTGTCGCTCGGGGCACGTTCCCCCTCTGCCCCCCCCCTAGATACGCCACTGAAGCCAGAAAAACGTAACCCTTTCCTGTTTGCCCAGATTTCGCAGATAAGTATGAATTGGGCACATAAATCACGTGTTTTTCGCTAATGTACAGTACAACACAATTCCATCATGTAAATCTGCAGCGTGTACTCATTAATAGTTCATATTTGCGATAAAGGTTTATGTGTATAACAATGTTTAGCAAATTCCAAAACGCACCGATGAGAATATCTTGCAAGATTACAGCAGTATAGGTTCGCAATCTTAATTTTGTTAACACTTTTTCTTTCGTCATAAGAAATAGTCTCCACAATTGAGAGGCATGTGCCACTTTACATGGTTTACAGCTTTACATTATCAAATAATATTCTGCGTGAATTCGAGTTCTACAAAGTTAACAAGCAGGGTACTTTATCATTATTATTACTATGTACAATAAAGGGAATTTGCAGCAAAATATTTTTCATACAATATGAAATAAGTCGAACATTCGGAAACACATTTAACACACCCATCTTACAATTCTTTGTGAACAGGGGCGGACTGGCCATTGGGAATTTGGGGATTTTCTCCCATAGACTGGCCAATTTGTGTTTTAAAAAGGCCGAATTTTAGTCCCAGCCCGCCGCTGTTGGTGAGAGAGAAATCGCATCCTCGAAAACAACACATACTACCATGACTACGTATATATATATATATATATATATAATTGTAAGGAAATAACATATACAACAGCTTTGGCAACTCTCGTGGAAATAATTATAATTGTGAGAAATGAAAATGAAAGAATAATGGTTGCGTAGCTTAAATCAAAGTTCCCCAGAGCTGTCCTCCCTTTTTGAATTTTTGCAAAGGTTGAAAAAATGTCTCCGCCGGAAATCGAACCCCGGTCGTTGGCTTAGAACGCCAATGCCTTAACCACTAGATCATGTCGGTCAATTGAATCTGGGGAGGATTTCACTAACGCTTGCGATGCATCGCTAACCCTTCGTAAGGGCTTGAACCCATCGCCCGGGCCTGAACCCATCGCCCGTGGACGATGGGTTGCTTTTCGATTTCACAAAGCTCCTGCGAAAGGGTTTACCCGTCGCAAACCCATCGCTACGTAGTCTAGTTCTGGACGTTTTTAACTATTTTGTCCGTAAAACCATGAAGCTACAACCCCGCGTGCGTGCACTCAACGTAGAACGGTGGAAGTCCACTGATTCACTCTCCCCACAAATTCACCTTCCCCGAAAAAAAACGTCCAGGATTTTCCAGTAGTCCTAATGACTTTCCGTGAAGATTCTCAGGGAACGCAATTAAGAGAGCCCCGCCTACACTCACTAAACAACGCTTCTCATTGGATGCAGACTACGTCAGTCACCGGAGCGCGATCGAGCGTATCAACTGATTTCAGAATCATTGAATCGATTGCGAGTTTTGTAATAGTCTTTAATTCCTAACCTAAAAAGTGCAAATTGTTTAAGTAGTATCATTGTAATGAATATTATCAATGATTAATACTAATAATTGTGTAGTACCACTGTCCTTTAAAAAATGGAAATATTTTTGGTCCAAAACAGTATAAGAATGATATAATTCTACTTCTCGATTTCACCCATACGGTATGTAGATTCAGACTATCAAAAACGCATCACGTGGGTTTATTGTTTTGCTCAACGAAAAAGCTGCGTGAATGCGCTGACTACATATACGCTCGATGGGCTGCAATGGGCCCATTTTTTCCCCCTTCGTCTCGATCTCGTTCTGATTTCCGATTAGGGATTTTTCCGTCTTTTTTAGTGTGGTTTGGATTTTTCCTTCCTACGAATGACAGCTAGTGCAAATTCTTCTGCTCGAGATTCAATCTCTTATACGTAAAAGAATTTGGGGATCACGAAGTTGAAGAAGAAAGCACTGGAATCTTTCTTATGAGGTCACGATGTATCTAGTTGGGTTTGCCAACTGGTTATGGAAAAGGTGTCGTCTTTCAAGGAGTAGCACTATGTAGAAATTACATAAACAACGTCAAAGGCAAAGATGCAATGAAATGAAAAGTTTTTTCATTGTTGTCATGCCACTGAAAGCCCTAATCAAAGATAAGCTAGATAGAATTTGGTCACATTGTTTGCTTTTGTTTCACATTTTTGGCATAAAAAGTCGGATGGGTTATGCGAAACGTTTTCTCCAACCAAATCACTCAGAGTTTCTACTAGCCCAGTTCTGATTGTCTTGGTTGAATTGATCATCCGTATGTATGATTTGCAAGTATGTATACAACGCCACATATCATGCACCATCTTTTTGCTTGAGCCATTTTGCAAGAACTTCTTCAACTCCATTGTTCAGAACTCGCGAGATCCGTAACTTTCAACCACTCATATATCGAGCTACACAATACGAAAGGAGCCCATGCCATCCAAAAAACATTACAGGGCCCCACGTCTTTTTGTGCACAACTACAGGTGCATAATATACAGTGGGTACAGTACACTTTCCCCCCATGATCTTTATTTGATTCCACTCAATAAATTATACATAAATCATAATTCAACATTTCAATGAAAGTACATGCATATGACAAATAAAACACATTGTCATGTAACATTTTCTATAAATGAATAACTGAAATTTCAAAAGTTAAAGAAAACATTGAATGAAATATTTTCATAAAATAGCTCCCCCCCCCCCATGAAGAAGGGAACAATACACATGTATATAATGTACGCATGTATAAATAATATAAATAATTCTTCATTACAAAATGGAACTCACTTATACAGACTGACTTCATATACAAAAACGATACAATTAATTCATAGGTTATCAATCATAAAGAAATAAAATTATCCTAAATTAGGTCTACATAACTATAGGCCTACAAAGAAATCAATGAAAGATTATACCCCTCCCCCCAAAAAACATCATCTAAGCCCCCCCCCCCCCCCACACACACACACACATTCTCCTCTCTCTCTCTCATACACACCCACAAACGCACACGCACACACATACACCCAACACAATTACAGTAAGGTTACCCGTTCACACTCATATTTACCTTTAGTTCTTCCCATTTTTGTAGGTGTACTGACAACCTACCCGTTTTCGTAGCTAATTCCTTTTCTTCCTCTATAAAATCCGTAATAATTTTCTGTATCTTAATACTGGAAGGTAAATGACCTTCTGCCCTTGATTTAAAAATTGTATATTTCACCCAAATTATGATGGTATTCACATTTAATTCTATTTGAGTTGCCCGATAATTCTAAAAATATATCTCGCCACTTCATATCCCTTAATTCAACTAAATCAAAGCGTTCAATAGTAAATTGCCATAACTCTTTGACCTCCACACACAATTGGAAAATAAGTGTCTTTGTCCTTTTTGCAGAATGAACAAAAATCGTCCTCAACAAAACCAAACTTCATTAGCTGTACTTTTGTGTATATGACTCCGTGTAATTGCATGAACTGAAATTGTCTCTGTTTTCTGATAAGTGTTGTGCATCTTGCTGTTACGAAAAGATCACTTATTTCTTTATCCGTTCAGTCAAATATGCTACTACAATCCTTTACTTGCAAGTTATATGATTCACGTAAATCTTTGACAAAACAGTCATAAATTTTCTTGAATTTTGTAGCCTGAAACATTGTTATCTGACCAGAAATGTTTAGGTTCATATCAAATTCAAACAAATCAACTTGCTGAAATTTAACAGAGGGGTGGCGTTCTTCCAACTAGTGGGTATAACATGTGCAATTTCGATAATCTGAAGTAATTGATTCGCGTTTAACCCAATATTTTGGAAATGGGCCAAAGGTTTCAAATGACATTATCAAACATATGGTTTACATGATATATGCCTTTATCAAATAAATCTTTATCAACAATCATTTTACCTTTCATACATATATTTCTGTTATCAGAATATCACTAGGATTCACTTCATTTTCAGAGTATCTGAATTTCCCCATATCCTGCCAAGCCTCAGCATTTCTAAATAAAATGGAGGTATTTTCACGGTTAATTTGGACGTATCATAGTTACATAAAAACAAAAATCTCCCCCTACGGTTCGAAAACATTAATCAGTACAGTTTCCATCCAGCATTCTTTTCTCTATATAATAAATATTTTAACCACATTATACGTTGTGTCTTAACAAAATTCATCCTTCTCAACCTAAGCTTAGTCCTGATACATTACTTTCCTTTTTATACGGTCTTTTCCTACCCATAAAAATTCAAAAGTTATTTTTTTCCACCTCATTAAGCAACCACTGAGGGACTGCTATAAGAGATGAGACATAGTTTAACCTTGACAGTGCTTATGTTTTTAACAAGTGTATCTTACCCATAAGTGTTAAATCCCTCTCTTTCCACCACGCTAATAGCCTCTTTATTTTACTAAGTATCTCTTTGTAATTCAAATCTTCTTTTATTCTAACATCTACAGAAAAATGAATACCCAATATTTTAACTTGCTGAACGAGGTTTCCAAACAAAGGTATATGAGGTCTATCACTATCCTTGCCCATCCACAAAAAAGTTTGTTTTTCCTTTATTGATTTCAAGACCAGTGACTTTCCTGAATTCTTCAAAAAGATATTGTAGCCTATTAATTGAATTGGTATCTTTCATAAAAAGGGAAATATCATCTGCATACAAAATTTGTTTTATTTCATTTTTTTCTTCAAATTGAACTCCCTTTACGGCATTATCTTTCCTTATTTCCAGAGCTAAACTTTCCAGAGCTAATAGAAACAAGTATGTTTTTATATATATATATATTCCCCCCAACACCCACGCAAACAGTGTAGGCACTCTGTCTGTACCTTGCTTCGTTCACGTCATGTTTATTTGTAAGACTATTATCTATGTTAAGAATAATGTTTAATTATGTTTGTAATTTAATTTTTTTTTTATTTCAACATACAATATTTTACACCTATATGTATTTTTGATTACCAATCATGTAAATTATTTCTCCTTCGAGTACATTTTCTGTGATGTTTGTTTATTCATTGTAAATTGTGCACAATTCAACGATTGTTGCGATGCATGATCTTTTTTAAAATAAATACCATTATGAATGAATGAATGAATGAATGGCGACAATGGCCGATCTTCCTCTTACTCCTCGATCGCTTACTCCCGTGGAATATCTCCATTCATTATACAACTAGTAATATCTGTGTTAAGCACCTTGACCCATGAACGAAACGTATGACCAAATCCAAATAATTCTAGGATATCAAATAGAAAATCATGAGAAACCGAGTCAAATGCCTTTTCAAAGTCCACTGTGACTAAAAATCCAATATTCTGCATGATCAAACGAATGAAATAACATCATCAACTAGTCTTACAGCTTCTCCTATATTTCCTATTTTTGATATACTAACCTACTCAGTGGCGCAAATCCATTTTTTTTTTTTTGGGGGGGGGGCATTCGCCTCCAAAATTCTCTGACAAGCAAAAAAAAAAAAAAAAAAAAAAAAGGTTATTCACAAAGGTGGGGGCACATTCGCCTCCAAAATTCTCTGACAAGCAAAAAAAAAAAAAGGGTTATTCAACAAGGTGGGGGGGGGGGACATTCGCCTCCAAAATTCTCTGACAAGCAAAAGAAAGAAAAAAAAAGAAAAAAAAGGGTATTCAAAAAGGTGGGGGGGGGGGGGACATTCGCCTATCTTCAAAAAGGTGGGGGGACATGTCCCCCTGTCCCCCCTGGATTTGCGCCCATGAACCTACTTGGTCATGATGATGGATTATCTCACTTGTACTTAAAACCTCCTTTATTCTGTTTGCTGATACTTTCGATAATATCTAGTAATCAACATTTAGAAGCGTAATCGGTCTATAATTTTGAACATACATTTTATTCTTTCCCTCTTTTCCCAATTATTATATACACCTTGCTTTTGCGATGTTGACAAATAACCCCTATCATATGCTTCATTCATTACCTCTACTACTGAAGGTTTCTCCCAAAACTGGCCAAAAAGTATAATAAAATTCTACCGTGAAACCGTCATTCCCTGGAGATTTATTGAATTTTATTTCTTTTAAAACACAATCATTTCTAGTGACTTTTCCTTCACAAAACTCTCGATTTTCTTTGCTTAATGTTGGAATATCATTAAGAAATAGATCATTTTGATCACTGATTGCCTCATTATTTGAATACAACTTTTCATAATAGGATTTCATAATCTTTAATATTTCCTTACGGTCTTTTATTATCTCTTCATCTTGATTATAAAATACCTTTATAACTCTTTTCCTTTTATTGGACTTTAATAACTGTTCAAAATATTGTGTTTTCTTTTCTCCTTCCTCAAAATATTCAGCCCTAGATGGGATTTTAAAACCCTGTCGAGAATGATAAAGTTTGTTTTGGATTTCTTTTCCTCAATTTCAACAACTACAGTTCTAGACGCTACACGTGTGCATACCGCATAGCACACACATACAAGTTCTCCCTATAGCTAGTTGAATTGACTGTCTACGGTATGTACTCTGCATGTGCGCAATGCACAACAAACCACAAACACACACACACACACACACATGACATTCCTCTCCAAGTTGGATCGATCTTTCAGGAGGAAGATTGAATATTCATGAGATGATTGCGTAACATGTGGAGTGAACTTTTGAACCCTTTGCAAGGACTACTGGAAAATCCTGGACGTTTTTTTCGGGGAAGGTGAATTTGTGGGGAGAGTGAATCAGTGGACTTCGCACCGTTCTACGTTGAGTGCACGCACACGGGGTTGTAGCTTCATGGTTTTACGGACAAAATAGTTAAAAACGTCCAGAACTAGACTAATCGCTACGCAGCAGATGCTCAAAGGGTGATCGTAGACTCATCGTAGGGCTGCGATGGGTTCAAAAAGTTAACTTCCTGTCCCAACGGAGAGTATGGCGCGAAATCCTTTGCAAGTTAAATTCGCTTTATTTATTTGTTTTTTATTGTGAGGGTCTGTTTTAAACTTATCTCAATCATTTGTGGCTCGCATTCTGGTCAAGATAGAACGTCCCCCCCCCCCCCTTTTTTTTTTTAAGGCATACTTTTCTACAACTTCCTGCTTTTAATTATCTTTTAGATGAAATACTTCTAATTATTTTTGAAAACATCTTTTTTTTTTTTTTCTTTTTAATTCATTATTTATCATTTCTTCTTTTTTTTATGTAGGGCCTATTATACGTTAATTCATTGTCATTGCATTCATTATTTTTTGAGGGGGGGGGGTGAAATTTAAACCATTTATGCGATGTGCCCCCCTCAAGAAAAGGGAATATGGTAACTTTGAGAAAATGTTTGCACACTGTGGAACTATTTTTTCCCCCGTCCCTCTCTCCATTTCACCGATTTTGTATTCTAACTCATGAATAAATTACTTGCTTTCTCCATTTCGCTTACCCGTCATTCATTTTTCTTCTTCTCGACATTTCTTGTCTCTCTCTCTTTCTCTCTTACTATCTTTCTTGAATCATTTATGTCACTCTTGCTACTTGTATCCTTCCCCCTCTCCCTTTCTCTCTCTCTCTGTCTCTATCCTTCTTATTGTTTTTGAAATATGATATTGAAACTATATTATGTATAAATCCCTTTCATAATATATTTCTCAGCACATTGATGTTACTCTAAGAATTTCAACTTGTTTTACACCTGTTACAAATCTCATGAGTATAAACATATATGAAATACAAATCCAACTGGCACTGTCTTGTCATTCAAAGTCTACAGCTCCACATGGATTTTATTAGTTGACGATCAAAGAAGTAACACACAAAGCGACTGAAAAAAAATCAAACTATTTCCTGATATTTACATAATAGTGCTTGGTGGAAATTGCAATGAAAGCAGTGGCGAATCCAGGCAGGGGCACCAAGGGCGTGTGCCCCCTTTAATTTTTCTGTTTTGTGATTTAAAAAAAAAAAAAAAAAAAAAAAATTACCCCCCCCTCCCGCACCCTCCGCTCCCTCGCTACTAGCGCGCCCCCCCCCCCCCCCCCATTTCAAATTCCTGGATCCGCCACTGGAAAGTGTTGTTAATCCCAACTCAATCTCATCCAATCTAAATTAACAAGAATTAGCAATGGATTTAGACATAGACGTACGGGCACATTTGCATGAGGGGGCTGATGATTCTTGCAAACTCAACTTACTCTCGGGCATAAACTACCCATATAATTATTACGATATCCGGTCACCTCGCTGCCCGAATATGAGGTGGTAGTTGCCCAAATATCGGCACTTTCAAATCCTCAGGGGCCCCCTAGCCCCCCCCCCCCCCATACGCCTATGAATTGGGATGGAATAAATATACTTTTTAGTGAATTTAGAGTTCAAGTTTAAGTTAAGCTCAATTGGCTGTTTTATTTAACATCAAAACATTGCATATAGGATATTTAGATGAAGATACGATTAAAAAAAAAAGGAATGCATTAATGAATATAATGTAATGCAAAATAAATTTTCATTATGCATTTTGAGAATCCTATAACTTAAAAGGCTGTCAGCAGAATATGGTTGATATATATAAAGATGTAGCTTTACTCGTGTCATATAAGTCATATGACACGATTAAGCATTTTACATCATCATTCTACAAATAATATCAGTAGTCACATTAAAGATATAAAACCTTAATTACTACTAATCACAGCCAAATTCTAAGGAAACAATTATCTTGTTGAATAACATTACAAGAGCAGGCCAGTCTGAATGCAATTTCATAAATAAGTAAACATTATGGCAATGAATTAAATTTCAAGAACAGAATATCACCTTTATCAAATGTACAAGAAAAGGAAACGGGAAAGAGAAGTAGCAGAAATTCCAGATGGCATTCAGTAAGTTCCTCATATTCTTTGGGTATAAAGAAATTCATTTTGGTATTCTAATATTAATATCTACAATACAAATTTACAACATATCAACATAAATGTACAATGATTGCAATCAGACATCACCAGCGGCAATATAATAGTTGGGGGAGTGGTGGGCTGGGGGCGAAGAAAATCATGGGGGGGGGGCACACAGTGGCAGAACAAGAATTATTTCACTACTAAAATTGGACTCCTGTCCCCTCTTTCCATGCCTGGTGCCCGATTGCAAGCACTGTTTGCCATTATTCATATCTCTCCAAATTAGTCCTAACTGTACATGTACCCAACGCACTGAACATCGACATGTTGGATGTGTAATCGCCCCTGATATTAAACTGTTATGCTCCTCTCCTTGTATATTTTCTATCATATGATTGCATCAATGACTGTTTTAGTATTGTTCTGCACAAAAGACAATCATTTTTTTGAAACACAATATAATCATAATTATAAGTTTCACCACTAGCCCGCGTCCAAACCAGTTCACAAATAACAATAGAGATCAGAGGCGTCTGCTGATTTCTTGAAAATCCGTGGATCCCTTGTAATGTGATTAAAAAAACCCCTCAATTTTCTCATCTTTTTAGTGTCATCATCATCTTGTCAATTGGTAGGTGATGCATCTTATGCATTTCTTTCTTCGCTGCTTTCTTCATCTTCTTTCCTTCTGTTCCTCCTTCCTTCTTGGAATTCATGCAACTATGATCTAGTAACAAGTGAAGAAAAAGACGTATAATTATGATTTACCTTAATTTCCAGTCAAAATGAAAAAGAGGAAAGATGAAGCGGTATATCTTACTTAAAAGTCAGAAGTTCATATTGAAATTGGTCCATCAATTTATCTTTATTTTCAAAGTAGGAAAGGATGTAAACCCACTTTTAGGATTTTCAAAAATGTAAAAAAAACTTAATAGACAGATTATTAGATTGAAACATGAACAACTCTAACAGTCAATGCAGAGGTATACATTTCAGGGGCATATTTAGCTTGTCTTATGTTTCTAGAACACTGAATAAACAAAACAAAACACAAGAGTTGTAACAAAAATGAAGATTTGAAAAGTCGATGTTCTATATGTGACTAAATCTTACCTTCCAATAGGTATCCTCTCTACCCTCTCGTTGCGATGTCTGCAGTTTCGCCTCATGCACGTATTTTGTTGAACGTATTCTCCACCTTTTGCAAAAGTCAAGTGATCCAAGCGAATGCTTTGAGATACACATTAGAATAATTATAAACAGGCATGCGGCTTGTCATTGCTCAAAATTCACCTGCCCCCGACAAAGGAATTAATTAAAGAGGTTGAATGTTTGTCAATCTGTCGGTCAATTGAATCTGGTGTCGCCGAAATCACTGGCCCGTCTCCGTGGTCTAGTGGTTAAGGCAATGGCGTTCTAAGCCAACGACCCGGGTTCGATTCCCGGCGGAGACATTTTTTCAACCTTTGCAAAAATTCAAAAAGGGAGGACAGCTCTGGGGAACTTTGATTTAAGCTACGCAACCATTATTCTTTCATTTTCATTTCTCACAATTATATATATAAATATATATACTACAGTGCGTATAAAAAAAAGTTACACTTTTGAAAAATCTGTCAAAATTACATTTCAAAATATTTAAAGATTTTTTTCATGTCGATAAATGCCCAATAGTCTCATCTATCAAGTGCCACTAACAAAACAATTTTTCGTTCACGCTTGGGCGAACACTGACTGTTTTTGTCCAGAGTGTGAAAAATGGCTTGTGCCAAATTGAAAGAAGAGGGAATATCAAACCAGCAATCCGAATAAGTACTCCCATTCATACAAATTGCCCTTTCGCATAAAATTATGATTATGTTATGATAGTCTAGGAATTGTGTGTCAATTTTCTATCATTATCTTAATGATTTCATTGCTTAATGCGTGAGTGAGAATTAATAATGTGTAATTACTTCAAGATCTTCTAAGGACAGTATTCACAATTTACAGAAACATTTATTCACGTGCCAGTCATTCATTCAAGAAGAAAAGTACCTAATTAATACATCTTCAGTTATTTAGATCATTCAATCAATCAATCAAAAAAGTTAATTAATTAATCAACCAACAATCAACCCATCAATACTGTACATCAACTGATAGATCAGTCAGCCAGTCAATCAATCAATCAATCAATGCATCAGTCAATCATTCAACCATTCAGCCAGTCAGTCAATCAACCAGTCAATAAGGTAATCAGTTGATCAATAATCAATCAATCGATTGATCAATTAATCAATCAATTGCTCAACCATCGATCAGTCAGTCAACCAGTCAGGCAGTCGGGCATCTCCGTCAATCAATCAATCAATCACACTGTAACTTAATAAATTATTCACAAACACATCAAAGCACTTCCATACCAGTCATTCAATCAAGAAGGCCAAATCAATTTTCAGTCAATCTGTCAATCAATCGTTCAGTTTAACATTGTAAATCATTCTTTCGATTAATCAATAAATCAACCAGTCAATCTACTGTACGTATTCAATCAATTTCTCAATCAGTCTATCAGTCAATCTATCACAGTGTACCCATAATGTAACCAGTGTTCGATTCACATAGGGGAGAATCGGCCACCCATCCCCCCCCCCCCCCCCCCCCCTTTGGCGGCTAAAAGGCTAATGTATGTTTTTCTATATTTTTATACATCAACTGATTGGTCAATTAATTGATTAATTAATTGATTGATTAGTCCATTGATTGATTGTTGATTAACTGACTGCTTGCTTGGTTGGTTGAGTGACTGACTGATTGAATTGTCGACTGACTGCAGTGGCGGATCCAGGAAGCGGGCCGGGGGGCCCGGGTCCCCTCCCCTGGGACCTGGGATTGTATTGTGAATATTGTGCTTTAAAATATCTTGAAGTAATTACACATTATTAATTCTCACTCTTGCATAAAGCAATGAAATCATTAAAATTATGATAGAAAATTGCCACAAAATGTTTAGACTATCATAACATAATCATAAATTTATGGCAAAGAGCAATTTGTTTGAAGGGGAGTACTTATTCGGATTGCTGGTTTAATTATCCCTCTTCTTTCAATTTGGCGCAAGCCATTTTTCGCACTCTGGACAAAAACAGTTAGTGTTCGCCCAAGCGTGAACGAAAATTTATTTCGTTAGTGGCAATTGATAGATGAGACTATTGGGCATCTATCAACATGAAAAAATCTTCTACATATTTTGAAATATAATTTTGAGAGATTTTTCAAAAGTGTAACTTTTTTTTATTTTTTTTTATACGCACTGTATATTATATGCAAGAAATGAAAAAAAATTATGAAAACATTACTTGGTCTTCCTTTTTACTACACAAAAAAAAAAGCAGCCACATATACTTAGTCAATTAGAAAAGTCAAGAGAGCTTAGAATTTAACACATTTAACGTATTCATTTAATAATGAAAATGGTATAAGTATAATGATACAGATACAGATTAATGCATGTCTAATAGACTGATTTCGACAAGATGTACACGAACAGTCCGTCAAACAGTGCAAAATATTTACGTTTTTACAAATATGTACATCAAATAAAGTGAATCCTTCATTATATTATAAAACAGCAAATTAACTCATCAATATGATTCTCCTCATTATATGCAAAACTTGACATTAACGTCAAAGTACAGGCTAAACGACAAACAGGCAAAAGAGTAACATATCCAGAACGGTACGCTGTCTTACAAGAAGGCTCCATAAGCCTTTGATTTGAGTAATGATTTAGGAATATTAATCAGTTGCGATTGTGATTTTTTTTTTCTAGTATGCACAGCTTCATAATTTAAGAGCTTAGTCAAAAGAAAATTAATTAAACTTATGGTCAGATCAATTATTAATAAAATCTAAATTAGAGTGCATTATCATGATCACAGTTGCAAGCCTGCGCCGCTAAAGCTGCTTTACACCTAACATGTCTTTTCAGTATACCAAAGAAAATCAATTATATTCTGATATCTATGTCAATTCTAATCTCTGTACATCAATTTCTTTTCAGTACATTACAAAAGGGAATAGTTATATAAATCATTATATCACAAATTGACTGAACAGTTAGAATAATGACATGAGCATGCTATCTAAGAAGTCTTCTAACATGCTGCTTAATCATGTTAATTGTAATCAAAAGCTCTAACAATATGTAATATGTAATGTAAATGTATATCCGTTTAATTAAAATTGTAACCTGTCTCGTGCGAGGCTCTATAGGTCAAATAACTCAAAATACAGATAAGATAAAAGTAAGATAGCAACATTTGTAAACGGGAAGATTAGGGTGTCACATTGCAGTGCCGTCACCAGCTTTTTTCAAGGGGGGTGCCTTTTGGAAAAAAAAAAAAAAAAACTTACCAACTCCAATGTCAGGCATTGGTGCTGGTGGCGCAGATATGAGCTGTTCGACACTACACAATAAGAACATGTCGCCCTTTTCAAAAGACCCCCCCCCCCCCGGCGACGCCCCCCCCCCAAAAAAAAAAAATCCTTTTTTTTTTTTTTTTTTTTTTGGTCTGAGAGGGGGGTGCGTTCGCACCCTCCGCACCCCCCCCCCCCTGGTGACGCCCATGCATTGCATATTATCTGCTTGTTGCTTTTCTTTTCTTTTTTTTTCGATTCAGTTTTGATAATTCTTAACCATCAGTCTATTATTTGATTTAGGAAATGACATGGTGTCAAAGAGGGTAATTACAGAGAGAAAATTATGTGTGAATGTGGCGAGATTACATTTCGAAAACTGTGAAAGGTATTACACAACAATTCTTTGACCATAATCACACAGTGTTTCACAGTGTGAAAACAGTATTTTCTCATAGCCAACACTATTATCAGATTACAGTGTTCTAAATCCTCTCTATGCGGCATTCTGTTCTCTCTGACAGGGTCGCTTCTGTTACGTGATTAATATACTGTGATTAGCTTTTATATCAATATTGTTTTAGGACAGTATGTAAAGTGTAATAAATTTAGGAAGACTGGGACTTTAAAAACGGAACGTTTATCTAGTATGATAGTGTTACTGAAAAACATTACACATAGCTCATGCCTGTACGAGGAGGGAAAGACGGCAAATGAAAATGTTTATCATGAATAAGATTTGTTAACAGAGAAGGAAAATTGCGCTCTGTAGGATTGGCCATTGGTTTTCCAGTTCGGTGCATTTTCACTATACGGTTTGGTTGTCATAAACATTACCGTACAAGATTTCATCATTCTCGTAGGAAAGAGGGGAATCTACAGACAATCGTCTCTCATCATAATTGCCACTTGCTTTTGTATGAGAACCAAAACAGAGGCTTCCATCACAACTGGCATTACTATCTTCATATTCAAGAGAAAGAGAAGAATTGTTGCTACTAGATATGGTAGATGTTGACTCACTACTTGTATAATTTCTGGAAGTTTGGTGTTCCTTTCTGGTTTGATGGACCCCAAGAATGGGTGATGGCAGACGGTTTCTGTTTAGCATGGGTTCTTCATAAAAAGGATCACTGTTGCCCTGATCTGCTTTGTAAACGACATGTTGTGTAGTCGAAGCTCTTTGGAGATGCCTATACATAGACGCATTACAGAGAGCAACCAAACATGTCGTTATTATAAAGATGCCTGCCCCGACAACCAGCACTACAGTAAGCGTGTTTCTATCAAGTGCATGATTTCCTTCAGATGATATTTCAGTCACTGGGTGGTTTCTGTGAAGCAATTTAGATGGAAAAGAAGATATTGGGGTGTTTTCACGATTGACGTTGTTTTGAATGGTAGAAGATACTGGAGCCGCTTTTAAAGCAATATTACATGGTTTCGACATTACTCCTGCAGCTGTTTGCTCCATGGTGGTAGCTTCAAAAGTCATTGTCTCAAATTCGTTGATGCTTAATTGTGAATCAGTCTCGTTCAGTCGGGAAAGATCACCGAGTGACATATTTTTCATTAATAGCATGTTCGTATCTTCGATTAACGCTTCACATTTAAGATACGAAATCTTACTCTGTGTGGAGACATGACTTAGGTTTAACAAAGAACTTGGCCCATACATATTTTTTGTGCTGATAAAAGCTTTTTTTAAGATAATATCATCTATAGACCATGTGAAGTTAACATGATTTGCCAACAGCTTTTCGCATTGCAAGAAACATGAAATAACCGCATCAAATGAAGTAACGTAAAAAAAGTTGTGGAAGAAACTGAGTTCTTCTACTTCCATTTTAACTCCTGTGCAACCTATTGCTCTCTCCTCAGCGGGTATGATCGTGATGTTTAACATGGCTTCAACTCTAACTTCAGATGAAGAACTGGAACAGATTGCAGTAACGTAAGTGATGTCCTTTAAATACGCCGATGTGTTTAAGGATATTACAATTTGTGGGCTCGTTTCACTATCGCAGCCCAAAACAGCTCCGGTAGGAATGCACGACCAAAGTAGGTTGTCAAAATTGTGGATACCGTCGCCTTTGCAAATCAATTTATCCCTGGCATCCAGCGTATCTAATCGAAAACTTACGTTAGTCGGGGAAATGTGAAGACTCGGTTCCTGCAGAATCTTAAGAGGGCCGATATTGCAAAATAACTCAGCATCGGGAAAAGCAAGACTGCCAATTACACATCGTAATGTTTTGTTATGTATCGAATGACTAACTCTCAAGGGGTGCTGAAATATCAAAAAGCCATTTACAAAGTCCACTGGGTGAACAGAAGTAATCGAATCACTGATCTCCAATGAAACTTCAACCTTCGGATTTCCCTGCTTAACCTTGCACCAGAAAACTACTCGATCATTTTCATGAATCCATCCATCATGGTTTGGGCCACATGATACATCTTCTTGTCGAGGAAAATGCAGCACATCCAACCGAGCAACCCTTGAGAAACAGGTGTGTAGGGGAAAGACCGTATCAATTCTTTGCAAAATGCAATGGTATGTCTGCTCTGTCTTTCCTACATTGAAAACTGTTACCATTGATGTCATCACATTCGTCATTTCGTTGAAAGACTCGGATATGCTATGAGTGTATAGTTCTGGCTTCACGGCCCAAGTCAGAAAGTCACTTTTGATATTGAAACCTGAAACACTGCAGTTAAAAACAGCATTATCACCTTCTTTGATTTGAGCATCACTCGGTTCGGATGTAAAGAAAGCCTCGTGCAGACCAACAGTTATGATGCACGGTGATGCAGAGCTCGAGTAGAACGATGTTATCAGAAGAAGGTATAGAAATTCCATGTTGATATTATATTCTTTTTCATACAGCACTACCTTTGACAACAATAACAATGATACGCAGTTCTTGCATAGCTTTGATATGCCAGTATTTTACTTTCAAAATGCAGACCCACTTTCAATGACCACTGTTTACTTTTGAGAAATGAACAAATCTTCAATATAGACATAGGTGAGTAACTGAATACTTTCGAATCGTGGTCATGCAGAGCGCAATTACATGTGCTTGACCACTTTCGATGATAATCTCAAAACTATTGTTTATTATTATTAATTGAATAAGGGATTTAAGTACCGACGGCTCAGCAATTCATTACTCTATAGGAATCATCTCTCTGACACTCTGC
This sequence comes from Heliocidaris tuberculata, assembly GCA_025618425.1. Classification (NCBI taxonomy): domain Eukaryota; kingdom Metazoa; phylum Echinodermata; class Echinoidea; order Camarodonta; family Echinometridae; genus Heliocidaris; species Heliocidaris tuberculata. The sequence continues at coordinate 43,528,357 of CM046837.1, forward strand.
AGCAGTAAGTAAAATTCATATATCTACAGGAAGTAGAATAATATAACTCTATAAAATATATTTGTATGTATAAAGAAAATATTTCCTCCCCCCCCCCCCCAAATTGTAATCCTTACCAATATTTTCATAGTGTATGAATTTCATCTGTGATTTACTTTTCAATGCTTGGGGTCTGGATAAATACGTATTGTATTTCTTGTCGAATACAGATCTACTAATGTCAGTTCAGAATGTGGAGAAGTAACATTATCCCAACTTTTGAAAGATTTTATCTTCCACTTTCTATAATGTTATTGAAATAGATAACGAAATAAACACCAACACAGTATGTCTAAAGTTCCTGGTCATTTTGAATCAAAGTACCGTTTATTGTACATTTGCTAGTGATAGCTATTTGCTGTATTGATGAAGTCCATACCCATTTAGGGCGTCGCTAGAGAGAAGGTGTGATGAGGGGTTAAGTAATTCCAGTCATATTTTATTCTTTTCACCGGTTTTAAAGGAACAAAACATGCCATACAGACGTTATAGAAGTAAAGTTTTCTTTCAGGATACACGCTCCCGGAGAATGTCTCGAACAATCAGTGAATCGTTTGGAAGTGGCCGAAGAATACTAAGCCTGCAGCTGCATGCGAAAAAGAAACTGGGAGCTAGGAGGGGGTCAACATAGCGCCATGTTATATATATATATATATATATATATATATATATATATATATATATATATATATATATAGGAAATAACATATACAACAGGTTTGGCAACTCTCGTGGAAATAATTATAATTGTGAGAAGTGAAATGAGAGAATAATGGTTGCGAAGCTTAAATCAAAGTTCCCCGGAACTGTCCTCCCTTTTTTGAAATTTTTGCAAAGGTTGAAGAAATGTCTCCGCCGGGAATCGAACCCGGGTAATTGGCTTAGAACGCCAGTGCCTTATCCACTAGACCACGGAGACGGGCCAGTGATTTCGGCGACACCAGATTCAATTGACCGACAGATTGACAAATCTTCAACCTCTTTAATTAATTCCTTTGTCGGGGGCAGGTGAATTTTGAGCAATGACAAGCCGCATGCCTCAGCTGGATCCAAGCGAATGCTTTGAGATACATGTATACATTAGAATAATTATAAACAATTGTAAGGCAATAACATATACAACAGCTTTGGCAACTCTCGTGGAAATAATTATTGTGAGAAATGAAATGAGAGAATAATGATTGCGTAGCTTAATTCAAAGTTCCCCATAGCTGTCCTCTCTTTTTGAAATTCTTGCAAAGTTACGCAACCATTATTCTCTCATTTCATTTCTCACAATTATAATTATTTCCACGAGAGTTGTCAAAGCTGTTGTATATGTTATTTCCTTACAATTGTTTATAATTATTCTAATGTATACATGTATCTCAAAGCATTCTCTTGGATCCAGCTGAGGCACGCGGCTTGTCATTGTTCAAAACTCACCTACCCCCGACAAGGAATTAATTAAAGAAGTTGAAGATTTGTCAATCTGTCGGTCAATTGAATCTGGTGTCGCCGAAATCACTGGCCCGTCTCCGTGGTCTAGTGGTTAAGGCATTGGCGTTTTTAGCCAACGACCCGGGTTCGATTCCCGGCGGAGAATTTTTTCAACCTTTGCAAAAATTTCAAAAAGGGAGTACAGCTCTGGGGAACTTTGATTTAAGCTACGCAACCATTATTCTCTCCTTTCATTTCTCACAATTATATATATGTATGTGTGTGTGTATGTGTGTGTCTGTCTGTCTGTGTGTCTGTGTGTGTGCGCGAACGCACATCACGAGCGCGAAGCGCGAAGTCCCTCGCGGCCGAGGTCCAGGGTCCGCTTAAGGGCCTTCGAAGCTCAGGTTTTAGATGCTCTTTGGTCATGCTGGTGCAATCTCTGCCTTATTTCAGAGCATTTTACCCCGAATTTCTGACCAATAAATCACAAATAATTTTACTTCTAAAACTTCAAAATCATGGGCAGACCGGTACTGCAGTTCATCATTTTATTGGATATAAAAGTCGAAAAAAGGTAAAGAATATACTAGTTACTATTACTGTATTACTTAGAGTCTACCGTAACTAACAGCTAAGGGCGTCGCTAGAACATTTTGAATGGGAGTTGTGACATCCAAATTTGCCGACAAATTTTTAGGGTGTGATCCCCAAATTTGCCGCAAAAATGCTGCACCCTAATCACCCCCCCCCCACACACACACACACACACACACACACACAAATAATAATAAAAGAAAATCGCAGATGAAGAGATCTTGATCATACGGGCCCATTTTTTGCAAGGAGCGGCTGACGCCTTTTGCCCGAATATCAACTTTTCAATTTCTAAATTTTCGCGAGCGAGCGAAGAAAGCGAGTAATTCTTCAAAAACTTTTTATAGTGAAAATGTACAGAAGATACATACCGAAGTTATGTAATTATCTGGGAACCTTGCTGCCCAAATATGTAGATATTCTGACACCTCGCTGCCCGAAAATGAAGTAGTGATTGCCCGAATATCGAAACTTTCAAAATCCTCGGGGGGGGGGGGGGGGGGCTACATCCCATTGCCGAAAGGGACGCCTTTTGCCCGACTATCAACTTTTCAATTTCTAAATGTTTTGCAAGCGAGCGAAGCGAGCGAGCAAATTTTTAAGAAAACTTTTCACATATAGTGAAAATGTACAGAAGTCACATACAGAAGTTACATAATTATCTGGGAACCTCGCTGCCCAAATATTATGTGGATATTCTGGCACCTCGCTGCCCGAATATGAAGTGGTGGTTGCCAGAATATCGGCACTTGGAAAATCCTCGGGGGGGGGGGGGGAGGGGCTACATCCCATTGCCGAATGGGACGTCTTTTGCCCGAATATCAACTTTTCAGTTTCTAAATTTTTAAGAACTTTTCTTGGTGGAAATATACAGAGCTTACATACCGGGTTCACAAGTTACATAATAATATTAACTGGGAACTTTGCTTCCCAAATATTTGGATATTCTAGCACATTGCTACCCGAATATGAATATCGGAACTTTAAAAATCCTCGGGCGGGGAAGGGGGCTAATGCCCATTGCCGAAGGGGGATGCCTTTAGCCTGAATATTAAAATTGGTCAGTTTTTGCTTCTTTTTCTTCCCTTCCCTTTTCTTTTCCTTCTTTGCTTTCTGTTTTGTTTTCCTTTCCTTTCCATTTTCTTTTTTTTCTTTTTGTTTTCTTCTTTCTCTTTTCTCCTTTTCCTTTTCTCTTTCCTATTCCCTCTCCCATTTTTTCCCCTCCTTTTTTTTGAGTAAAAAAATTCTTTTTAAAACTTTTTTTTCTCCTAAGGGGAGGGGGGGTTGTGCTAACCCCTAATTTGTACGGTAATGCTGGGAAATAAACGTCAGCCGTAAACAAAGTGTACTTTAAAAGGGGATCCGACAGTCTTTCAAGTTTCGAGAAAAGACACTTGTAAACTCACTACGTACACAATCCACCTTCGTGAAGAGCTATTCATAATTCAATATTCGACTGCAATGTCGCTGCCGAGCGAGCAATGGCGGCTGAGGCCCATTCATCAGAAAAGGGGGTGTTCATCAACTTTGATATCCATGATCATCTGCAAGATTTGTAGGTAAGAGAGCAGGAGCGGATGGGAGATCTAGTTGAGATGGTTGTAAAGGTTACAATGGAAACAGCAATACAAGCGATCATTAAATCTGTCAAAGGTGTGTGCCTAGCTGTAGTAAACAGGTGAAGGAGGAAGTCAACCCCCATCTCCTCCGCTTGCAATACAAAACTGACCAACTTGAGCAAATAAGCAGGAGAGATAACCTCCGAATCACCGGCATTACAGAGGAGGAATCAGAGGATGAATCCGAGGAGCTACTTGCCAGCAAAATTTGCAAAGTGGCAGAGCAGGATAGTGGATCTAAAGGGGTGGACGTTGCATCGTGTAATCGCCTTGGATTGAAGTCTGCCGGCAAACTTAGGCAGGATTCTGTTCATCTTACCAACGGAAGGCAGAGAGAGGGCTGTAAAAAAACAACAACAACAAATGGCAACATAGTATGCAAGATGACAGATGACGAATATGTAACCATGTTCTCTCTCCAGGGCCCTCTTGCACAAAAAGTTGCGATTAAACGCAACTCAAAAAATTAAACGCAACTCGATTTTCAACCAATCAGGATCGCGTACTTGGGACTTGCGTTTAATTTTTAAGTTGCGTTTAATCGCAACTTTTTATGCAAGAGGGCCCAGATGACCTCTTTGAAGTTGGCTTCGACAACATCAATTACAAGGACTTCAAACTGCATTTCATGGAATAATGTATCATTCCACTTTCATGTGAGGAGGCATTTTTAAGAATCCTTGAAATAAATAATAATACACATTTTTATCATAAATTGACACCTAATTCATTTGATAATGTTCTTAAATTCAATAAAAAGTATTCCTTAAAGCAGATATTCATTGATTTTTAAAACTGACTTAATTTTCATTATTGCGTAGGTGAAGCTTAGACCGGACAAGTTTGTCAAAATTCGACGCTTGCGACGCTTCAAAGTAATGATTATTATCAATTACAAATTGCTGAAATACAGCCCCGACATAGCACCTGAACAGCTCTCCGAAAGCCGCTGAAATGTGTGACGTCAAAGGGAGGACGTTAATTGCACAAGCAGACGATATCCCATAACATCTCACATATTTTCAGTGCCTGTTTTGTCATCTTCTCTTCAGTTATTTCACTTCACTAGCGTTAGTCTAAATGTTTAATCCATATATTGCCTCACTCTAAACCCCGTGCATGGGTTTATTTGGATGGAAAATGAAGCGTTACAAGAATAAAGGAATCAGTTGCTTGTAAACAAAATAGACGCCATTGCATTCACAGCTGCATACACCGCTGGACGTTCGGCGCTGAATGAGGGATAAATACCGTCCTTGCAATCATTCAGCGGGCTTTTCAATTTGAAAGTGTGGTTTCTTTGATTGTTCATTAACCCTCATCCTATATATTTACAAACAAAAGATTTCAGTAATCAGAATCTGTTTCATTCCCATTTTAGAATGGCGTGAAATATGGGCATGTTGTAATACACTAAATTCTTTATAATTTGAGAAATAACTGCACTGCACTTATGTTCATTCTTTATGGGACGTCGTCTGCTTGGACAGGATTGTTCCCTTTATTGACGTCATTGAAACATTGTTATTTTTTCGGCGAAGCGCTCGTATATCGCAGATGCTGGGAGGTAGTTTTATTTGTATTATTGTTTAATTACCTGATATGTAGTTGACTTTAAACTGATACGATTGCTATCTGTTACTTGCCAGTTTCTAGTGATACATTATTTATCATATTTGTGATTTTCTTTGAATGTGTACTTTAAAGTTATCTCACATTAATGTGCGATATTTGTCTAAAAAGAAGGAGGAGTAGGCCCAACAGGTTTAACGGAAGTAAAACCCAAAAATGCACGTTTTAATGTTGACCCAGCAGAAGTTAAGTTGGAAGGATTTGATGTTTTTCGTAATCTCCATGATGGTGGACGTGGAATTTGTTTGTATATTCGAAAAGACCTCAAAGCAGAGGCGTGTGCAGGTTTTTCTGAGCTTGAATTTAAGGAGGCTGTTTTTGCTTGTGTAGAGTTACAGGATGGTGGTAACCTTTTAGTCGGGCTTGTTTATAGAAGCCCCAATGCTAATGAGCAGATGAATGATAAATTATGTTTGTTGTTTCAAGAAATTGGTCAAAGTAGATTTCAGGAAGCTTTGATATTATTGCGATTTTAATTACCCAGAAATTAATTGGGAATTAGAATCCTGTTTGACTAGTGAGGATCATCCTGCCTTTAAGTTCTTAGACTGTACCAAAGATGCCTTTTTAATTCAACACCAGGTACAACCTACACGACATCGTATTGGCCAACGGTCAAATCTTTTAGATCTTGTGTTTACAATGAATGAGAGTGCTATCTCTGATATTCTAATAGTCTGGGAGCCTGTCCCGAAATAGTCACCCCATTTTACCCATAAGATTTGACCCCATAAAGTTACTTAGACCATCTGAGTAATTGACAAAAAGGTTATCAGCCTGACCGTAGCCGACGGATTAACCCCCCAGGGCCCCCAAAAGGGACCCCAAAGTCGGGTCGATTTCACCCCATCTCACCCATGCACCAAACTTTGTCAGTAGGAAGTAGTATGACTGGACATTACAAAACACACAAAACTGACAAAAATTTCCGTCGGGATGGGGTGTCAGACAGCCCCTAGAAATTGGGGTAAATTTTTCCCCTTAAAGCCGAGAGACCAAATTTTGTCAGAAGAAAGAGCTATGGATGTACTTTCCAAAAATATAAAAACTGACAAAATTGTCCATCGGGAAGGGGGTGTCAGACCCCCTGAAATGAAAACCCCAAAGTGCCCTTTGACAATGCTTTGCCCCCCAAAATGCTCTGTATGGAAAGAAAAAACATTTTCTTACCTTCTGACTATGATAATTCCAAAGCACTTCATTCAATTCACTTTAAATTTTCATAACATAATTTTGAATATAATAATCTTCTTGAGGTGCAATTTGGTGTTAATTAGTATTTTGGTTAATAAGTTATTACATTGTGAAAAATGTATTGCTTTCTCAAAAGTAGCCAAAAAATATTGTCAGGATTATGTAAACACAGCCATTGACCATCTGACAAGGCATAATAGAGAAGCTTGCTTGGTATCTGTGCAATTAACACATGAATAGTACATTTCAGCCTGGCAGTCACATACCACAGATACCTGAAAAGCTCTTCTATTATGCCTTGTAAAACAGGTGAAGATAGACAATGGGTGTGTTTACATAATCCTGACAATATTTTTTGGCTACTTTTGAGAAAGCAATACTTTTTTCACAATTTAATAACTTAATAACCAAAAGGCCAATTAACACCAAATTGCACCTCAAGAAGATTATTATACTCAAAATTATGTTATGAAAATTTAAAGTGAATTGAATGAAATGCTTTTGAATTATCATAGTCAGAAGGTAAGAAAATGGTTTTTCTTTCCATACAGAGCATTTTGGGGGGCAAAGCGTTAACAAAGGGCACTTTGGGGTTTTCATTTCAGGGGATCTGACACCCCCTTCCCGATGGACAATTTTGTCAGTTTTTATATTTTTGGAATGTGCATCCATAGCTCTTCCTTCTGACAAAATTTGGTCTCTGGGCTTTAAGGGGAAAAATTTACCCCAATTTTTAGGGGCTGTCTGACACCCCATCCCGACGGAAATTTTTGTCAGTTTTTTGTGTTTTGTAATGTCCAGTCATACTATTCCCTTCTGACAAAGTTTGGTGCATGGGTGAGATGGGGTGAAATCGACCCGACTTTGGGGTCCCTTTTGGGGGCTCTGGGGGCTTAACCCGGCGGCTACGGTCAGGCTGACAACCTTTTGTCAATGACTTAGATGGTCTAAGTAACTTTACGGGGTCAAATCTTATGGGTAAAATGGGGTGACTATTTCGGGACAGGCTCCTGGCCTATAACTTTCGCAGGTCTTGGAAAGAGTGACCATTGCACGCTTATTTTCGATTTAAAGGTCAGAGGTCGCCCTAGATTAAATGATAGAGATCAACTAGTTTATGGCAAAAGAGACTACGATGCCATGTGTGATAAGTTAGGTGATATAGATTGGCCTTCTGAATTCACCGCAAAGTCAATGGAAGATTCATGGGCCTTCTTTAAGAATACTTTAATTGATGTTGTAAATCGCTACACACCCAAGAAAAAAAAATGTAAATAAAGGAAAGAAAGCAAGGATTAAAGGTAGAACACTTGAACTTGTTAGAGAGAAACATAGACAGTTCAGGAAGTGGCGTAATATGCTTAGTGAAAAGAATAGTGGAAAATATTCCCATTCTGAGCTTGAAGAGCAGCGATTACATTACAAAAGAGTAAGTAACCAAGCAAGGTGGTACTGTCGAAAAGCTGCTAGTGACCTTGAGCACTCCATTGCCTCTGATGTCAAACGAAATGCGAAAGGTTTTTGGTCATATGTCAGATCAAAAACAACAACTCGTGAAAGTGTATCAAACCTGACTAAACCAGATGGTAGTAAAACATCTTCAGACCAAGAAAAGGCTGAAGTTTTACAGGCTTTCTTTTCCTCGGTTTTTACAAAGGAAGATGTGATGGATTTTCCACCTCCTCCACGGGCTGTGTTTGACGTTTCCTTGAGTCAGGTTGAGATAAATTCTGGAGATGTGTTTAAACTTTTGTCAAACCTTAAGCCCAATAAATCTCCAGGGCCAGACAATCTACATCCCTATCCTTTGAGAGAATTAGCCGATGTGTTAGCACTGCCGATATCCTTACTCTTTCAAAAAAGTATGGAAAGTGGACAACTACCATTAGATTGGAAGTCTGCTAATGTTTCACCTATTTTTAAGAAAGGTTGTAAAACAGACAGTAAAAACTATAGGCCAGTTAGTTTAGCATGTTTGTAAAGTCATGGAAAACCTTATTCGTAAAGAGTTGTGTGCATTGGCGTAGACAGGTCCTCATACCTGGGGGGTATGATTTCCCCGAAGGGCCAGATATATATATATATATATATATATATATATATATATATATATAGTGTGGGTGGGGTGAGGGTGTTTAAACATGTATTTGGTTTTTCTCTTTACATATCCAAGATACAACTTTAGCATCATGCTTTGCAATTTTGTAGTATGATTTGAATATTGAGCGAGCGAGCGAAGCGAGCGAGCAAACAATAGCAATTACAATGTGATTGCAAAATTTTACAATGAAAATTTATTTAATAAGCTGTACTTTTAATACGAGCGAGCGTAGCGAGCGAGCATTTGGGAATACTGGCTCTAAGTCACTTTGGATTAGGGGCACACGTTATGGAAAATGGAAATGTACTTATCATGGGGAAAAGGACACTTCAATTATTAGAAAAATAAATGAATGTGTAGGAAAGGTAGAAAAGGCAGTTCATCACAGGTGAAAAGGGGCACTTATAACACCTGAAAAGGGGCATTTATAAGAACGGGAAAATGTTCTTATGTAAAGTAGAAAAATTAAATCAGTGTCTATATATTACAAAGAAAAAAAATGACTTGTTACATTAAAAGGAATAAAAGGGATTAAAAGGGGGGAAATGCTCTCGTTGAAATAGGAGCATTTATCAAAGGTAAGGTGAGGGATGAGGTATAATTATCAAAATGGGCACTTAAAAGAATATGGAACTGGGATTTACTCGAAAGAAAAATGGGGGTACTTATCTGAAGTTAATGGGAAAAGAAGGGGCACTGTCCCCACATGCAACGCCCGGAGCGGTGCTTCTGACCGGGCCTACATGTTATGATTGTCATTTCATAATTCGATTCCACCACATTTCGATGTATTCCCTCTTTCTCCACCACATTCGATTCCACCACATTTCCACCACATTTCATTTCAGTTTTGCAGCACCCCCCCCCCCCCCACTTCATTAAAAAAAAGATTATACCCCCATATCACTCCAAGATCAACACCCATGTTGTATAATTTGAAGTAGATGGTTTTCACTTTCTAGTGGTGTCAAAATATATCGGGAAAAATCAGAAGCCACGACAGCATTGTAGATAAATATTAATAAATTCACATAAATCTACAATATTGTACACAGATATATAACATTTATATTGAAATAAAGAATATATAACAATAAAATTCATAGATATAATATATCAAATTATATTTATCTACAACATAATATAGAAATGTATATTTTCCACCACTTTTTTTTTTGGTGGGGTGAAACCTGGGGAATGTTTGTACACACCATCCCCCCACCCGAAAAGTTGGTGGGATGCATACCCCCCATCCCCCCCCCCCCCCCCCCCCCCCCCCCGCTATCTATGCCCCTGGTTGTGTGAACACTTTACAAGTAATAATTTAATTTCCATGCATCAGCATGGCTTTGCTGCTGGCCGGTCTTGTGTCACAAACCTGCTTGGACACAAGTGTTGGATGAGGGTGGCACAATTGATGCCATATATATGGACCTTATGAAAGCTTTTGATACGGTCCCTCACCAACGTCTCCTTGTAAAGTTGGAATCCTTCGGTATTTGTGGAAACCTCCTTTCATGGCTGAAGTCTTTTCTGACTGGTAGGCGGCAAAGGGTAGTGGTTGGTGGAAAGCAGTCTTCTTGGGGAGAAGTATTGAGTGGCGTGCCGCAAGGGAGTGTGTTGGGTCCGACCCTTTTTCTAATCTTTGTTAATGATCTCCCAGATGTAGTTAAGTCAAATATCATTATGTTCGCTGATGATACAAAATTGTATGTACGCTCAGATACGAGAGATTCTGTTGTGCAACTTCAAAGGGATTTATCGAAAATGGAAGAATGGGCCGCAAAGTGGCAGCTTCGTTTTCATCCTGAGAAGTGCACTGTTCTAAGGCTTGGGAAACAAAACACAGATGTGCAAAATGAATATCATATGAAGAGAGAATCATGCACAGTAGCTCTCAATGAAGTCCATGCTGAGAGGGATTTAGGGGTTCTAGTAGACTCAAAATTGTCTTTCAAAGATCAAGTCTCCCAAGCAACCTTGAAAGCTAATAGAGTTTTAGGAATTGTTAGAAGGACATTTGTGAATCTTAATGCAGATACAATGTTGTTTTTGTTTAAGGGCCTTATTAGACCCATTTTAGAATATGGTCAGGCAGCATGGTCGCCATATAAAGTAGGTGAGCAGAGGAAGCTGGAGAGTGTGCAGAGGCGGGCAACAAAAATGATTCCTGGATTTATAAATGTGTCTTATCGTGAACGCCTCGTGCAACTCAAATTACCAACTCTTGCTCACAGGCGAAGGAGGGGTGATATGATTGATGTTTTCAAGTATTTGACGGGAGTGTATGACACTCAACACAATCTTTTTCAATTGGCACACAGGAGGTCCAGAGGCCACAAAATGAAACTGGACAAACAGTACTCTCGGCTTGATTTGAGGAAGCATTTCTTCAGCAACAGAATTGTGGATTTGTGGAATAGTCTCCCTGAATATGTTATCTCAGCAACTTCTGTAAACTGCTTTAAGAATAGACTAGATAAATACTGGTCTAAAAACCATGATCTTGTTTACGAGCCAGTATAGGCTGTATGAGTCATTATCTACCATGTCTACACACATTCTTGTCCTTTCCCACACATAATCGACTTGGTAATTAAGACAATGGAAAATGTATAACCACATGATACGACAAGCTACGATCGATGAACAGGCATTCGTCCTATATCATCGTGGGATTAAAGTAAAGTAAAGTAAGTAAAGTAAAAATTTTGAAGCGTTTGAATTAGTTTTTGAAGACTGTATTCATACAAGTTTTGATATTAATGGTATGTCTGAGGTATGTAATGTGACCAACAAGTCAATATACGATATAGAAGGATATTCTCTTGAAGGAAATTGTCGCCCCAGCAATTCAAGAGGAGGGGGAGTTGGATCATATGTATGTACATCACTGATGTACAGGCGTTTGGAATATAACATTATTCATGCAGAATCACTTTAGTTAGAAATCGTTATTACAGATGATATAAAAGTTACAGGTGAGATAATGTACTGAAAACCTAATATACATTGGAAGGAATTCTAAGATGGTTTGTTGAGTGTGTTAGAAAAATGTAATATGTAATCAAATATATTCAAATTCACTCAGGTATAATACAATCAGATGTGTCTGATCATTTCCCAGTTTTTGCAATTTTCAAGAACATATCGAAAGTGCAGTCTAATAGAAAGTTAATCGATATAGATGTTACCAAAAATATGATATAGATCCTTTCAAAGAAGATTTTGCTGCCTTTAACTGGGTAATGGTATTCAAATAAAAATATATCAATACGGCTTATTCTATTTTTTTTTTCTACATTTCCTATTCGAACCTATGTTATAAACATGCACTGTTGGTTACGAAGCAGTTAGTAAAGAGAAAAGCTGCTAAAAAAAGCCATGGATGTCTGGAGGGATCATGAAATCTATTCGTGTGAAACACACAATGTATGTCAAAGTTATAAAATCGAATCTTCGTCAGGGTCTTGTGAATAAGTACAAAAAGTATAGAAATGTACCGACCACTATACTAAAACATGTGAAAATGAATTACTACTGCGATTTGTTACATAATAATAAGAATGACACAAATAAGACATAATCAATTAATCGTTAGCTGGTAAAAATAGATTAGGTAGAAGTGTTTAGGTCAACAGATTTGTCAAGCAGGTTCATGGAAAATGTAAACAACTGACATCTGTGTCTAACATTGTTAATGATGTTATATAATTAAAGAATCTTCTGGAAAGAATTTATTTTTCCAGTTTTCTTTATGTATTTATGAACATAGAAATTTCTAGAAGAGAAATCATATTCAGATGTAAAAAGTCAGTGTACTCTGTAACAGTGAAAGAATCATTAATTACATGCACATCCAGTAGAGGAAGAACATTCTAGATCATTACATTATGTGTGATATACTGTATGATAGTAACAATGTAATTGCATGTTGTGACCTGTTTACTGTATAAGTGGTTATTTTCGCGGTGGTTTTATTTTCGCGATTTTCGCGAGTCGGTCCTCGCGAAAATTTCCACTTCAATATATGGCTATTTATAGTAACAAAAACATCACAAAAATCGCGAAATTAAACCCTCGCGAATTTCCCTACCTAGTCCAAAATCACGAAAATATCTGTACGCGAAAAAAAAACAGCTTATACAGTACTTGACCTTTGCATGAACTTCTTAGTAAGAGTGTATTACATTGCAGTGAGTCTATAAATAGATCATTGGAATCCCCTTCTTGTGTTTGTTACAACTAGAAGTATGTGGAACTTGCAAGAAAGTTCCAAACCTTCATGAATGTTGTAGTAGAAGGTAGAAAATTCTAATTAAGGGTTGAGATTGTATATAAGCTGGAAGCTTCCACAGAAATTTCAGAATTTATATCCTGACTACATCGTGGAGCATATACAGTGTATTGCGTAAATTCTCAGTTATCACCATCTGATATTGATGATATTGATATCAACCTGTGGAGATCATCTTGGACCTCATCTTGGACTTAATCTTGGACATCATTCTTGACATCGTATTGGACATCGTGATCGACATCATCGATATCGCAGTCGACATCGTTATTGACATCGTGGTCAACATCATTATCGACATTGGGATCGAAATCGTCTTCGACATCGTCATCGACATCGATGACTTCCTGAATTATCTTGGACATTCTTCGGCTAGATCTTCTGGAATCTTCTTTTACCAGTTGGACACCATACCATTTGGATTAACTATTGGGATTTATTATTGTGGATTACTCTACACTTCAAGAACATTCTGGACTCATACCTTGCATTCATATTCTGTTGATTACGAGTTTCCCAGCTAAGAAATTGTAAGCCTTTGCTAAGTTAGCTATTATATGTAATATAGAAATAATATTTGTTTTGATAATTTTTTGTCCTACTGAATCTGCGTAAATATTTTAATTAAACCATAAGTCATCTAAAGTTAATATCTTTTGTTCGGTTCTTATCTTTTGATCGTAACAATGAATTCGATGACTTCTTTGTGAATGTTGGACCGAATGTAGCTAATGAATTGCCAAATTGAGCTAGAACATATTGTAACGAGATTTGTGTTTGTCTAAAATGGGCGGAATATTGTCTTTATTCTGGTGGAAGTCCCAAAAATAAAGCCCCGTTATATTTGTAGTTTGTTGTCTAGGATGGCTGAGAGTCAGGGAGAAGGAGCACACATCAGACAAAGATTAAGTGGGAACTGGAGCTCTCTCTAATGAAAACTGGTAACACACTGCAAGATAAAGTATGAGGTCTGTCTTATATACCCCTTCAAACAAGCTCCTCTGTCAGAGAGAGAGTTATGAAGGTCATAAGAAAGACACTTATCGCACAGCAGAGTATATAGCGAGAAGAATATATTGGGCACATAAACAAAGAGCTCAAAGTCATAGAGAGAGAGGGCGATAGAAGGACAGGAGAAAGTCAAGTTGTAGACACAAGCTTGAATGTGTGAAGGACAGCGCAAGGTTGGAATAGGAGTTTGAGCAAACACGTGAGAAGGAGAGAGCGAAAGTTCTGAAGGACAAGGCAAAGTCAAAATGAGGAAAGCATAGAGTAGAAAAGTCTGACCTTGTGAAGGTCGAAAACAGAGAAGAGGAAGCGAGTATGAGTAACATTGTGAGTTGTGAAAGTCAGAAGTACATATCAAAAGGAGTGAAGAGAGTATGCAAAGCAATTGAGATGGGGCTAGCCAATTTTGCATGACGTTAGCAAAACATTCTGTACATATACCAGTGCAATAATTATGATTCGTTTCTAATCTCACTAAACCATTGAAAACAATAAAAACACATTATAACTTCAGATATCATCAGCAAAAATGCGTTACAATATGCTGCTTATTTGGGGCAGAATACTGAGTATTCTATATTTTGGAAACCAAGAACTTCGGTCGAATTTATAAGTCAGTTACGGCTACTACATCCCAAAAATCTTGAGGTCACGATGATATTGTATATAGTGCTCCTTAAATAATTTATATCACATCCACTGGCATGTATATTTAGCTTATCATTAGAGACTGGCAAGGTTCCGGATGAAATGAAAATTGCAAAGGTTACCCCCCTGCATAAAAAAAGGCTCGAGAGAGGATCCAGGTAACTATAGACCCATAGCGGTTTTACCTATCTTAGGTAAAATATTTGAAAAATCAATAAATATAAGATTAATACAATTTTTAGAAACAAATGATGCGTTCTATTAACATCAGTATAGGTTTTTGAAGAAATATAGTACCAAATTGGCATTAATCAATTTGATAAATGCAACTTTGAAGTCAAAAGATAGGTGATAGTTACCCTTGGTGTTTTCAATGCTTTTAAGAAAGCTATCGACACCATTAATCTTGATATGTATGTACTTGTAGTAGGTAAACTCTCAAGTTACAACATTTCAAGGTTTCCACTTGAATGGTTTCAATACTATCTTAGTAACAGATTTCAGTTTGTTCAATGTGGTCAAACACTATCCCCCCAAAAGGAGATAAAATGTGGTGTTCCACAAGGATCAGTACTAGGGCCAACTTTATTTTTGATCTACATATATCATGATTTGCCTACAGTAACTGAGTATTTTAACCTTTTCCATACTTTTCCAGCTGATCAGCTGAAATGAATGACAACATACAGAAAATACGAAACTGGTGCATAGCCAATAAACGTATAATAAACTCAATGAAAACTAATGTCATGCTAATAAGTAGGAGGAGAAAAAAATAGGTACGAATGGTAAACTGAAAATAGCTGGCTAGGTAATCAAAGAAGTTGATGTTGCCACTTCTGTTGGAATCAACTTTTATAAGCATCTGCCTCGGAATAATCACATTCGTTTTGTAAATCACTGCATAAGAAAGAAAGTTGGAGTGTTATCTAGGTTGCGACATTTGTACCCAGGCCCACTTTAATATTGCTATATAAAGCCTTTATACAACCACAAATTACTTACGTAATAGAAGTGTGGGGAAGCATTCATAAGACTAGCCTAAGAAGCATATTGTAATAGAAATGGTGGTCCGTGCTATAATATTTAGTGAATGGAGAACCCATACGACTCCTCTGTTTTAATGTTACTTTCACGTTGGATTTGCATGTTAACAACTTGCCTTATACTTTAGTAAGTTACTGTGAAAATATACAACATAGGTACTCCACAAGGCAAAAGGAAAGTGGGCAATTGCGTCTTCCAAATTCAGAACGACGCAAGGTCAATTTTCATTGTCTTGCGTGGCTAGTGAATTTTGGAATAGATTATCTTTTAAAATCAGATTAACCAGGTCTAGAAGTAGGTTTCGGAATTCTGTTACAACACACTTGCTGTGTTTATCATAAATGAAAACATCCATGCAAATAGTCTGTATATGTACAAGAAATGTATTCAACATCATTACTTTTACTCTTTGTACTTCCTTGTTAACTATTATTATTTTTGGTAATAATTGTATGCTGAACTTTACCGAAACACTTAGGGTTTTTTAATGTTGTGGTCAGTCTCGACTAGCACATGTGCTATTAACTGGCCCATTTTCCCAACCAATGCTTTTCTTCATTTATGTGTAAATATATTTGTATAAAAATATATTGTACTTGAATTTTGTTGGTGGTAATAAATTAATAATTCAAATCAAATATCAATATGAGTTTCCGGAGAAATCCATAATGATTCCTAATTACAATTTAGTCAGCAATCATCTATTCTCACATGTCTTTGATAAAGTGTTTGTAATTTTCATCAGGAAGATCTTTGGAGGCAACCTCGCTAGTCGTAATGACCGCTATTCATAACGTGTAAATTCCTATTCCTGAAGGTCCGCTATTCATAAAACGGAAAGGGGGTCACTATTCATAAAGTCATGAGGACCATTATAAAGTCATAAGGACCATTATTCATAAGGACAGCTATTCATGATGTGAGATGAGGGTCGCTATTCCTAATTCACATTGAGGGTCATTACTCATAAGGACCTCTATTCATAATAGGAGAAAAGTGTCACTATTCATAATACGAAATTAGGGTCGCTATTCATAATACGGATTAAGAGTCGTTATTCATAATAAAAGAAGAGGGTCGCTGTTCATAATAGGAGAAAAGGGACCCTATTCATAATAGAAGAAGAGAGTCGCTATTCATAATAGGAGAAGAGGGTAGCTATTCATAATAAGGTATGAGGTATAGCGACCCTCATTTCTTATTATGAATAGCGACCCTCTTCTATCAAGAATAGCGACCCTCTTCTCCTAATATCATGAATAGCGACCCTCTTTCCGTATTATGAATAGCGACCCTCTTCTCCTATTATGAATAGCGGTCCTCTTCTCGTATTATGAAAAGCGGTCCTTAAGAATAATGAGCCTTTTCTCCATTATGAATAGCGGTCCTTAAGGGGCCGTCACATATCCAAAACGGAGCCCGCCCGACTTCTCTGCGAGCTCAAAATGGCATTTTCGCCAGGTATACAGCCGTAATTCGGCCGGCGTCTGCTCGATCACTGCGGACTCCGCCGCGTTTTTTAGGGGTCGGCCGACGTCCGCAGGGCACCGAAACCTGCTCCCAATTCAGCGATTTTCCAGTGGCGAATTTTGAGGTCGCCCGGAGATCTCTCGGGCATCGGAAAACATTTGATCGATATTCGGGCGGCCATCCCGATATTTTAGACCATTTGGGGACTTTTCGAGGCGCGGAGGCGTCGAAGGACGCTAGACAGGAAGTCGGGCGGAAATGGCCCGGGCGCTATTTTTTTTTTTTTTTTTTTCTGTCAGGACTTGCGCTACCGACAAGAGAGAGAGCAGTATTTGAGCGTCAAGAGGGGTGACAATACGGTTTATTCCGTCAAGACTAGTCTGTATGAATATTCATGAAAAACAAATTGTAGGGATATAATAAAATGAGCGAACCAAACTCGCAGTTGTCTGTGTGGCGTATTCAGATATAATGTGCTTTGCATGAATATATCCCGAGTTCGAGTCTCGTCACTGTTAGGGTTAGGGTTTAGGAATTTTTCATTGACAAAATTTTCTTTTGCTGAAATTAAAAATAAGGTGAAACTTTGAGAAAATACAAGTCTTAAAGTTGTAGTCTTTCTCAAAGTCTTTAAAACGGGGCCTCTTGACTAGAGTACCTTTATATATAAGAGTAACGACAACCCGTGATTTGAACGCCATTTTGGCTCCGCTATTACGTAACATTTCTATTCAATTCCGATGAGCACCTGAGTGATCTAAATAGAAAGAATTTGAACGCCATTTTGGGTATATTAAGGTACTTTTTTTTTTTTTTTTTTTGCCTTTATTCAGATATTCAGACGAGAAAATTGTACAGAGATACATTATTTTTCATACATTGTAAACACAATACATAATTCAATCCAAAACAAACAATACAATGCAAAATCTGCAATCTGAATAAAGATTTTAAAAGATAGATAAGAAAAAAGGTGAAGGTGCTGCTTTATAACTCATAGTATACATGATAAGTCAAACTGTCATCTTTGCATATATAGGATAAGCTACATGCAGTGCATTTTCAATTCTTCGATTTTATTTTACATATTTATTATATAGTATTACTTATATCAGTGGAGTTCTGTAACCATCAGTGGAGTTCTGTAACCATGCAATAATAAAAACACAATACTAACAATTAAGTGGTTGGACCAATATGAAAGTGAGGGAGTGAGGAGGAGAAGAAGACATAAATGAAGACATTTATCATTATTATTACTATTATTATTAATAATAATAATAACAATAACAACAACAATAATAGTAATAATAATAATTCCAATAAGTAGTTTTTTAAATATAGAATTCTATATTATATGATCATTTCTATATTAAGTATTATTTCTATATTAAGTAGATATATAGAAATTATATAAACACATACATATATATATATATATATATATATATATATATATATACATACATATATATATATATATATATATATATATATATATATATATATGTATATATACATATATATATATATATATATATATATATATATATATATACATACATACACATACACACACACATACATACACAAACATGCACATGTCTGATATAATACGCCTCACTCCTTTTAAGGAGTGAAATTTTCCCATTTTTTAAAATGTAGTGTTAGTTTGTCCTTTATTCTTGCTTTTTCATATTCAATTTTTTCGGAGTTCTTTACAGCCTTACATATATCTTTACTAGTAGGAACCCTTCCATTTTTACGACTATTGTAAATCATATATTTGACCATAATCAGTACATGATTAAGTAATATATATTGTCTTTCATATCAACTCTAAAGCCCAGTAACACATCAATCCATTGCAGATTAAGTAGCTGAAACATTTTTGACGCTTAAATACTGCCTCTCTTGTCGGTGGCGCAAGGCCTGACAGAAAATAAGACGCCGCCCGGGTGTCGGGCGAGCACCGACAGAACTAGTGATCATCGACCGAAACTCGGACGGCGTCCGCCCCTTATGTTGAGCGGGCTTCGCCGGACTCCCGTTTGTTACTGAAGGGCGCTGGGTGACGTCCAATATGTGACAGGACAGATTTAAAGAGAAAAATGCGCTCGACTTCCGGGCGGATTTGAAATTCGGCGACGTTGTGGCGATCTACAAAGTCGGCCGGATATCGTTGGATATGTGACGCAGGCAATATGAATAGCTGTCATTATGAGTAGCGGTCCTAGTCTCTGGGGAGCGGACCCCGATCTTTTTCCCTTTCAGTATTGGCTAGGTTTCATCTTTGTGTACTTTTTGTGAGAGCTTTTGAATCAGACGAAACTAAAAGCAATTTGAGCTAGTGCAATGGCTCTATTAACATAGACTGCACGTCCTTAATGTTTAATAATTAATGAGAAGGCAATAGGATTGGTATATTTTTCGACCCTTTTATTTTCAATTGTATTTGCTAAGTCTCCGAAGTATAGATTTGTTTTTATCCCACAATCCCATCTTCGTCCACTACAAAGAATTCAGAATACTGCTGCAAGGCTTGTTACCCTGTCAAAAAAATGTGAACATATAACACCAATTCTTCGCTCATTGCACTGGCTTCCAATACGCCAGCGCATCATTTTCAAAATTCTTCTAATAACCTATAAGATTATTAATGGCCTGTCTCCTGTATATCTTTCTGATCTCATCTCCCTTCGCTCCTCTAGTTCTCTCCGACCTCTTCGTTCTTCAACAACCTTGCAGCTTACCCGCGGACCCCGAACTAATACCAATTATGGTGATCGAGCCTTTTCTGTAATTGCCCCATGCCTTTGGAATCGATTACCCTCATATATCCACAATGCCAACTCCCTTGAACAATTAAAGACATTACTCAAAACCCATCTTTTTAATGCTTAGTTTTCTCCACTCAGCTGTGGGTTGGTCTACACTTATGGAGGTGCACATCATTTTCCTTTTTTTTTTTTTTTTTTTTTTTTTTTTTTTTTTTTCCCCTCAAATATGAATATTAATTCAATTTGATTGAATAATAATTCAGGTTACTCTATTAATAGCAAGAATACTGTGCGCTTAGAAACACCAGTATAAAGCGCTATATAAATGTTATAATTATTATTATTATTATTATTATAGATTTGGAGGAGATATTATGGACACATTTGACGGGTTCTTCTCAGGAATAATTGTTTCCTCATTATTTACCATTTTACATGATGTTGTATCATCTTCTGGCAGGTCATTATGAACTACAGCACATGCCATTTTGAAACTCTCTTGCCCAGATCTGCTGATGCATTGTGGCTGCGTTTTGAATTAACTTAGTCTTTGGGGTAGGATTTTATCATTTTGATAACAAATGATATAATACCAAGTACAGTCCTATCCTAGCTACGCAATCTGTTACAATCCAAACATTGGTTATTATATTAATATTTGTTGGTGATACGTAATGGCAATGTGGTTTTCCAGGAGGGAATTCGACAACGAGACTATTTTTTTTTTTGTATGAGTTGTTCCTGCTTTACCCCATCAATATAGGCTTCGCTGATGTACGACTAACATTTGATATTGTAATACTTATCTCACTTATACCATCTTTGACTCTCTCTTCAACCTGATAACGTTTTAACTGACTTTCACTCAGTCCTTCTTTCACTATGGTTCCATTTTCAAAGAATGTTCCTCGATATTGTATACTTAAGATCATAGATATATCCGTTATGTTGTAATGAAACAATATTTCGGTATGTTTTCCCCTCATTATAAAACAGGAGGGCTCTAACAGTAGCAAATGTTAGACATAAAAGAAAAACACGGATGTAATTCATATTTGCTTGATCATGATATCTTGATAGAGGGGAAATTCAATATTTCTGTTATATTTGTTTCTATAATGGGGAAAGATCAATTAGTAAAATAATACACGGAAAAATAAAGAGAAAAGGAGAAAAAAAATACGGTCTCTCACACTTTGCTTATGTGAAGGGGTTGCGTGTAAATCCGGATTTTCTTCTGTTACCATCCAAGAAGTTTGTGGATTTTGGCTACTTATAGATTCTCGAATAAGTGTATAAAGAAAATCTCTGCAATTTTCTAATCTTTTGTGATATATAGCACTTCCAGAACAGCACGAAACCTTTAATGTATCACTACTCAACCAAAATACCCCAGTAATTGTTATGGCTATCACCACTTAGAAACAATGGTGTTCCAAGCTGTTGCTGACGTAGGTAAAACAGAATAATGTTCGCGAAGGATAACCGGCTTCAAAATGTGCATTGTAACTGGCTGGAGCCAATGCGTCCCGCGTGTTGAAGATGCGGATTGTACTTTTCTGGGGGATATATGACTCGGAGAGAGACGTGCTGTGTATAAGTCGAATTGTTGCACGTGAAAGAGCAGTTATAGGTGCCTGCCTCAGCTCCATTCAAGTGGTCAGTTGCAATTGTCAAATATGACTGCCACGTACGATGGACCTAAAGTGAAGTTATGAAACAAAGTAATCATAATACCAGATACCTTTTTAGATAAAGTATGCACTGCGTTCCAGAAAAAGTAAGCGGTTGGAAGAAGTTTCCCTCCCCGAAAAAATATTTCAAAATATTTGCAGGAAATCTTCATACATCTTGGCAGTGGCGTATCTAGGTATTCTTGCGCCCGGGACAAACTATTAAATCTGCACCCCCCCCCCCCCCCCCATGCCGAAACTCAGATTAATGAGCGTTTTTAATTTAGAAATGATGGCATTACGTGAAAATGAGTTTTGATGCATAACCTGGGGTTGCTAGCTCAAATTTGATGAGTTATTGTATAAGCGAGGGAGAAACGAATCCGAGCGGCAGATTTTTTTTTTCATTTTCACCCCTCAACTTGAAATTTCTTACTTTGAAAGTGCTTTTTATGCACTTACATCCCATCATGGGGGCGCAAAATTTAACAAGCTCCTGCCTTATGCAGGGGGGGGGGCAAAGCAACTAGAGTCAATTAATGGTTAACACTTTAAAAGCGCTATTGGGGGCGCGAAATAGCTAGATCTTGAACATAATTATGCGAGGGAGCAAAGCGACCGAGCTTTAGAAAAATTTCGCATTTCAAACCCTATAAAACACCATTTCTTACGCATTTTGTCCTTGACTGGGGCCCAAATAACCCTCACAGACCATAAAAATTTCTCCCCCTTTTCTTTCTCTCTTTTGCGTTTTTGGCGCCCCCCTTCAAGTGCCGCCCGGGGCACGTGCCCCCTCTGCCCCCCCCCCCCGTAGATAGCCACTGCATCTTGGTAGCTTTTGGTATCGTCTATCAAATGACACGAAAATTATTTGGTGATATTTTTTACGCTAGAGTGAGCAAAAGTAACTTTTGTTATTGTGTGCAAAATCCAGAATTGACAAGAATTTTTTTTCCTTCTCGTTACTGTGGCGAAATTGGCATAGTTGCTAAGGAACTTTTTCCCGCAATATCATCAAAATTGTGGTGTTTGGACTGTATTGCAAATGAATTGCATAACTATGCGATGCAAATCGCAAAGATTAGGTTCTCATACGGAAATACAATACTACGTTAAACCTTTGAATTACCTTCTTAAAATGGAAAGGGGACACTGGAGTACTTTTGAAAATGAGGAGACGTATGTACTCCTGGGCCCCATCTTATAAAGAATTGCGATTGATTCGAATCAATCGCAACTTGAAATCAATCGCAACTCCTATCTCTTAAGTACACAGTTGCGATTAATTTTAAGTTACGATAGATTCGAATAAATCGCAACTCTTCATAGACGGGGCCCAGGATTACTTTTTAACAATCAATCTCAGTCTCCTATTTCCGTACCATGGAAGGAAACCCCCATTCATTTACACCCCTTGCTATGCGAAAGATGAATAGTTATAATTGTAATAACTAGACTTTGAATTCGTCACTGAAGACGAATTAGGTGGTCTGTCTGTCCCTGTGGCAAATTGCTTTGTCAGATGTGATAATATTTAAGCAAGATAATAATCATGACGACAATAATAAGATGGTCATATAAGTGATGACAATGACGATAATGATATACTGATAATGATATATAATGATATGTAATGATATATAATGATATATTGATAATGATATATATGATGATATATATGATATATATAATGATATATATATATATATATATATATATATATATATATATATATATATATATCTTATATATATGTATATATATATATTGATATTGATATAACGATATATAATGATATATAATCATATATTGATAATGACATATAATGATATATATTGTTAATGATATATTGATAATCGTTGACGACAATGATGATAAGATATGGTCATATAAGTGATGACAATAACGATAATGATATATTGATAATGATGATCATAATGACAATAATGATGACAAAAACGCGCGCGCAAACGTGCGCGCGCGTTTTTGTGCGTTACGCCAGTACGCAACGTAGAATTGCCGTTTTTTCGCATGGTTTGTCTTCTTGACACCATTCTTGACCATTTTCAACTATTTACACTAATTCTCGACCTTTCATAATGCCATAAGGGCGCAACGAACTTTAAAATTCGTGCGTGCGTCAATAGGCAAAATAATGTAAAAAGTGGTAAAAACATGCCTATCTTGAATCCGCCATAGCTCGTTAGAAAGCCTGGAGACCCCCCATTTTTTGTACATTTTCTGAAAGCCTGTAAGTTGTAAATCAGAATTCATGAATAAAATTCTCCACATGTATGTTGTGACGTCATCATATTTGCATATAAACTCAAAAATTCGATTTTGAAAAAATGAAGTCATAAATTTTGTATTCATTCGACAATATTTCACTCATACTTGGTCAATTTTCTTCCAAATTTCGATATGTTGTAGGGGAGACAATTCTCTACAAGATATTCACCATTCTTCATTTTGACAAAGGCATCATGGCGTATTTTTGCTATGAAAGGAGGCATGTCAATTTTTCACATTTTGCGTGTATTCTCTATGGGAGATGACTTTTCTCAAATCATGATTCTGCATGCCAGTCTTTTTTGAGCCGAATCTCCGTCATTTTTGCTCTATTTTCCCCAAAATTTCAGTATGTGATAGCTGAGTCTGTGTGCTACATACATACGCACACACACCTACACACACGCACATATATGCATAAAGCATGTCATGATTATGCACTGACATTCTACAAGGGTAAATTTGAAAGTAACGATGGCCATAAAATGGCAGTGTGGTGGTTTAAACATGTGAAATCTGACGAAATGTGCTTACCCCATTCAGATACATCAATATCAACATGGAAAGGGTCATTCACCATTATCAAAATTACCGACAGACCACCTAATTCGTCTTCAGTGACGAATTAAATTTCTAGTTCTCCTTCTTTTTTCTTTTCTATGGATCTCAGGTGCCAAGTTGTTGCAATAAAGTACTTTGTCCTGTTATAAAGAGGCTACCGCTGCTGTTTTTCAGGCTGAAGGTCGACATTAACATGTTGCTACTTCTACTATATTTGCAACCTTCTACTTGAATAATAATCTGCAATCAAAGAAATCATACAAATGTAGGCATTGTAACAGAGTTTGGACAAGTGCAGCTCAATATCACTCTTTTTCTTATTATCTTGGTAATGACTCATGCACTTCTAAATTATTCATGAATAACAATGGCTACTGAAATACAAAGCCCCGGAGCAAGGAGCCCACAGTCGTTACGTAATCAGACGAGTTTTTGCCATTCATGTAAGAAGCTTGTTTCCACCCATGAATGGAATGAATTTTTCCCACTGTGCCACACATGTTTTGGGCAAGTTTTGCCATTCAGTCAAACTGATAAGGAAGAGTTCAATGAAATTGTACCTAGTGCACACGTTTACCAAACCCTTGCCGATCAAATGGCTGAATTACAGATTGATCAAATGAATAGGAATGATGATGTCTTAATAAATGACGATGTGGATCCAGACAGGAATTTTTTTGCTGACAGTGAAAACGTAAAAGAATCCCATTTTTTATGCGAATTGTTTTAATAACAGCTTTAATAATAATAATAATAATATTGGATATTTATATAGCGCTCATATCCACCATGAATGGTGCTCAAGGCGCTCCAATATTACCCCGGCTCTAGCTAGGCTACCGATTTCGGCGCTCACAGCATTCAAGGAATTCATTCCTGCCGGTACCCATTTAACACCTGGGTGGAGAGTGGCAAATGTAGATTAATGTCTTGCCAAATAATGAAGATGTGTCAAATGCTTCCAATTTCTCTATTATTCACATTAATTCAAGAAGCCTATTAAGAAATGTTGATAATATTTTTGACTTCATAAATATCTTGAATTTTCACTTCGATGTCTTAGGTTTCTTAGAAACATGATTAACTGAACACAGCAAGTTGCCACATTTACCTGGTTATTCATCACTGTGTAAGAACAGATTACACAAACGTGGAGGCGGTGTTTCATTGTATATTAGAGATGTATTATCATACAACCAGCGAAACGATGTTATCTTAAATAATGATGTATGTGACTCTCTCTTTGTCGAAATTAACAATGATGCGGGCAAGAATGTTATTGTTGGTATAATTTATAAACCTCCTAGTATAAACACGGATGCTTTTACAGAAGCTCTTGAAAACATCTTGGGCTCTTTGAAAAGAGAAAATAAACCCGTCTTTATAATGAGAGATTTTAACGTTGATATTCTTCATTCTGACAGAAACAACTCGTCCCAGCGTTAATACCTTCTTTCCTTTAATTACTAGGCCCACTCGTATAACGGGAACTACAGCCACACTTATAGATAATATTTTAACTAACCGCCATGATGTTGAGTCAACAAGTGGTATACTGTATTGCGACATAACAGATCACCTACCTGTGTACCATATTATTACAACATTGACCTCATCTTTCAATAAGCAATCTAAATCCCTACCCAGTTCAGTTAACAGAATAATCAACTCTGAACGAATCTTACATTAAGAACGTACTGCAAGGTACGGATTGGAATGACGTTTTGGATTGTGATGACCTAACGAAGCCTAGAACCTATTTGAATCAAAACTGCATGTCTTATATGATTTCATTTTCCCTTTTTATAGTGCGAAAAGACGGGGGGGGGCATAAAACCATGGATGACTGATGGGTTGCTTAAATCAATAACATATAAAAACAAGTTATACAAACCGGTTTTTTTTGTATAAACCCTCTAGCTCAAACGAATTAAAATATAAGCATTTTAGAAATCATTTGAATTCTTTGGTCAGACGTGTCAAAATTAATTATTATAAAAGAAAATTCCAATAATATAAAACCAACCTTAAGGCCACATGTTCTATTATCAATATATTGTTGAATAGGAATGTTAAGAAGAAGTTAAGTGCTAAATGCAATGGCAGTACTGCAAACGATGCAAAAGAAATAGCAAATTCTTTTAATACCTTTTTTACTAAAAGTGACCCTCCACCACAAAACGACCAATAAGTTGGAAATTGAGGTTTTTTAATTTCAGCACAGTTTGAAAGCTTAGATTCTAAGCTTTAAAATTATATATAACTTGTCTTGTATAGACTAAGCAAACCCTTATAAATTACAATAAGAATGTCAGAGTGTCAGACAGGCTAATGACCAAAACAATAGAGAAAACGGGCTCTATAAAAGAAGAGTGACCATTTAAGAGCGCCTAATCTGTGTCCTATTGTTTGTCGCACAAAAGATTGAGTCAAAACTCGAAAGCCTACACTGTGAAGTACTCATTGGATTGGGTTGAAACTTTCCATACTTTTAGAAGAGATATATTTCTTTCTTTCTGTAGATTTTTATTATCAAATAGTGCACAGTTTTTGAGCTATACCAGAAAAGCAATGTGAAGTACGATCCCAGCAAGCTGACTCACAAAGTTTGAATGTCCAGGGGAAAATGGTAACTTTGAATGAGGGGTAAAAACATATTTCAACATGGTATTTTACCCCGAAAATTTGTCAAATGGTAGATTAATAAACTAACTTTCAGAAAATACCAAAAACTTAAAATAGAAATTTCCACCCCAAACAACCTTTTTCAGCTGTTTACTCTAAAACTCCCATTGCGACTTATTGGTCATTTTGTAGTGGAGGGTCACAAAACTGGACCATATTTGGACAGATTAATACCCCATAGTCTGATAGTCACACGAATTTTCACAAATACCTTGACGATCATTATCCTCAAACCTTGTATTTTTATCCTACAAGAACTAAAGAAATATGTGATATAATAAGTACTTTTCAAAATAGTAAAGCGCCAGGAATTGATGGGTTTAAACCTCGTGTAATTAAAACTGTCATCTCGGAACTTAGTGAGCTTTTGCGCCACATATTTAACTTGTCTCTAAGCGAAGGGATATTTCCGCAGAAACTGAAGTCAGCTAAAGTTTCCCCAGTTTTTTAAAGTGGAAAGAAGGAAGAATTAACTAATTACAGACCAATTTCTGTTCTTTCCGTCTTCACAAAGAACGGATTGTCTATAAACGTACCGTGGATTTCTTAGATAGACATAACATTCTCTGTAAAAAAATAAAAATAAAAAAATATGGGTTCCGCGAAAGGTATTCTACGTCCATATGGCTTTAATTGACCTTACTAACAAAATAATAAATGCTTTTGAGAGAAATGAGTATACAATAGGTATTTTTATTAATTTATCGAAGGCATTCGATAATACAAATCACAAAATTCTACTTTCTAAACTCTATCACTATGGTATTCGTGGTGTGTCACATGACTGGTTTACTAATTATCTGAATAATCGTCAACAATGTACAAAATATGAATCTTCAATCTTGGAATTTGATAGCATCTTATGTGGAGTTCCCCAGGGCTCACTCTTAGGCCCTCTATCGTTCTTAATATACATAAACGATATTCACAAATCTGCTCCAGAACTCTCTTTTGTTTTATATGCAGATGATACAAATATACTGTACCCTGACACAAATATCAACTCTCTATGCAATATAGCCAATAGAAAGTTAAGTAAAGTATTCGAATGGCTACAAGCCAATCGGCTATCTTTTGTCAACTCCAAGAAATGCAATTTCATTATATTCAGCGAAAAAGACAACATTCCTAGTATAGATGAAATAAATATAAAAGTGAACAAGAGTTGAAAAGATCAAATTTCTAGGCGTTTGTATTGATAGTCGGTTGTCTTGGAAACCGCATATCCGTGAAGTAGAAAATAAAACTGCCAAAAATATACATTATACATAAACTTCATTTTTCTGTTTCCTCAGAAAATTCTTCGAAGTTTGTATTGCTCTTTAGTTTCCCATATCTATCGTATTGCACTCTTGTGTGGGGCAATACCTATATGCGTCTAATATAAGTAAGCTAACTTCATTACAAAAAAAGATAAGAACTTTTTGCGATGTACCATCTGGAACCCACACCAACCCCTTATTTCACGACTTGCGACTTTAAAACTTTGAAGATATTGTCAGTTACCAACAGTACGTTTTTATGTATAAGTGCATTCACCAATATCCCCCTGAACAGTTTTGTAACCTGTTTGATTTTAATTGTAATCTTCATAATTATCCAACAAGATTTCTGAGAGACATTCATATTCCTAAACATAGAACAATTGCGTTTCAACAAAATATTATATATCCCAAACTCTGGAGCAACTTAAATGACTCTATTAAAACATGCTCTTCACTCCATACATTTACTCGTACTTTAAAAAAATACTTTGTACAATATAGTCAGTAACACATATCGCAGATTTCTTTCTATTTTTCTTTTTCTTTTCTTCTTTTTTTTCTTTTAGATTTTTGTTTAATATTGTATATGTAAATATGTACTGTAAAGGCGACCCCACCACCAGCCATGTGCTTCCTGGGACCCTCGCCTCCTTTCACCATGTTCTTTTTGTGAATATATTTGTATAGGATTATGATTATGAAAAGGAAATAAATGTATTTTGAACCTTGAATCTTGATATTGATGATTAATTTATAAAATTTGATCAACGTCAAACTATGATTAAGCGTAAAATTGCGTAAAGCTGACAACAGAAAATTAAATTTTGCCACCAAAAATTGATTTTAAAAAGATAAGACATGACTGAAAATAATTTAAAGTTAACTTATAGTAATAAACCACTAATTTAACACCTTTACATGCTGAAGAAGAAGAAGATGGTTTTATAACGAAATAGCAATCTTCCATTTTCTTTCAAACTGCTAACCAGTGGCGTAAATACAAACACACTTTCTATTGTTAGTGGGTGGATGATGAAAGGATCACCCCCCCCCCCCCCCACTAACAATGGATAATTATGCGTGTCTACCCCCGTGCTGCTAACAGAGTAGGGAGTTTTCGTTCGGCAACGTACGCGGGATTCTAAGACGGAGATTAACAATTGCACATGACAAAGGACGCCCGTCTTAAAGTCTTTGTGGAAAATTGAAGAACCGGAACTGTAGTTTCGTCCTAGATTCAGAGCGACGATGCATTTGCAATTTATCGTGCGCTCTTGATCTAGCACGGTATTGCCGTTCCGGTTCTAGATCGACAAAAAATGCCTAGGCGTCCTTTGTCATGTGCAATAGGTAATCTCCGTCCTCAAATCCTGCGTACATTGCTGAACGAAAGCTCCCTAGTATGTATATGATGGAAACTACTTCTTTTAAAAAGTTTATAAAATGCCTCCAAAATGAATTTACCCCAGGCATCGAATTTTTAGCTGCTAGCTAGTAGATCATATCGTCGTCGTTTTTACGAACTGATGAACCCGCGCACGTGCGCAAATAAGCGCTTTGGAGAAAACGGTTTTACGAACCGTCGAATCGTGTTTGAATGGCCAGTGCTTCCTTATTCCGTATTAATATACATAATGATATACACCATTTCAAAATTAAAGTCATAAGCTTTCGTTTGATGTATATATCGATACATGAAATTCTGCAACGAAAGAAAATTCCGTTATCTAAAAACACCTAAATCTATAAATCCGTTTCCCGACAATTCTCGTTTCTACGCACCGCGCACGGATTCGTCAGTTCGTAAAAACGACAACGATATAACTACATATCGATCTTGTAGTACCGGAAATTTTCATCTGAATCCAACCCTCTCTCTCTCTCTCTCTCTCTCTCTCTCTCTCTCTCTCACTCTCTCCAGGTTGGGGGATGTTTATATATTGGCCAGTCAACTTTTCATTTTCTTAGATCTTAGACCTTTGTACAATATGGTTACGATGTTGTCATTGCTCATATTTACACCTTTATCATCTTTATCTCTAGGCCTATCTTTATATATCTCCCTCCCCCTCCCTCTCTCCCCCTCTCTGTCTGTTTCTCTTTCGCTCCCTCTTAAGTCTCCCTCTTAAGTCTCTTTCCCTGTGCCTATCGCCTCTATTGGACCTTTCCTCTTTTTTTTCCTCCCTGTAGACAATGGAATAATTATCCTCAATATTACGAAATGACGTGGACTGGTCACAAAGTCTACATCTATTTTAAATCTTGTTACTATAACGCAAATCTATTTTTTAAGTTGTATCAACAGCAAGACAATTTTTTATGCACTGTGTAGAAAAGGGGCGGTTTATGTTCTTTTTCAATCTATTTTGATAGTCCCTTCGAATTGACACGATTAACACTGTCACTATTCTCATCAATGCTTACATTATTATGCCTTCCCTGTCCGAAGTTTATCTTGACTCTCTCAATTAATTACAGTTTAATTTTGATGGTATATCAACCAAATATGAACCTTGAATCGTATTATTTTTCTGTAACATAATCTTGAACTTCGAGAAGAGTATGAGACACGTATACGAGGAAAAAAATAAGTTCATAGCGTTATACATTTCAAGGTTCATTTTATATCAATAAACAATCAGTCACTCAGCAAAACAAGTCCAAAATATGTTTGCTCTCACAGCACGTAAGTAGGCAGTTTAATCAAGTATAAGATAAGCTACACGCTATGTGGCAATAAACTATCCCACTTCACTGTTGAATCACCACTTACATAAATAATTTATTAATCTTTATTGTCCATGAGTATTCTGTTTCACCTGGAGTACACATATTTATTAAGTTCTTGGTATCGTTGGCGTATCTTCCTTCATTGTAATGTGAAAATGAAAAACAAAATCAACCGTGGCTATTGATAAGACAAAATGATCATTCCCAATGTTTAATAAAAATGTTACAACAAATTAATTTCAATTCAAAATAAAGTATGATTTTATTCTCGTTATTTCCCCCACATATTACAAAGTATTGAGAAAATATGCACTGGGTATCATGGGTATAGGTCTGGGGCATGGACAGTATTAAGATACTTTAACAAAGGCGTAAGATCCCCTGAACCAAAGAAGTAAGCATTTTTTTCAATATATTATATGGAGGAATTAAATGAAACTTCAAATTTGTATTTGTAGTAAATCAAACTATATTATATTTTGCTAGTCTTTCAAAAGTATCAAATTGGTTTGTTTTTTGTTGATTTTTTTACATACTTAGTTCTTAACATTAGAAAGTGGATTTAAAGGCGTGGAGTATGGCTTTTCATCAATGTACATGAGCTTTGGGCTGTTATTATTTAAAGCCTCGGTCACAAATACCACTAAGAACTGCTACGAACGCCGTACGAACGATTTGTAGACCATTTCGTAAGATCTTCTCAAGAAGGCCGTACGAAACCAGCGTTCGTAGATCGTTCGTAGACCGTTCGTAAGTTCGCAGCCTGGTCGATAGTCTTGTCCAAGATTTTTTTCAACGTCGTACGAAAACCTCTCTTCTTAAGGCGGCCGTACGAACGTCGTAAGAACATCGTAAGAACCACACAAGATTTTGTAGGGTCGAGAGACAATTCTAGAAGCCTTAAATTCTTAAGATGGTCGTAAGAACGCCTTACGAACGGAGATTCGCACGGCGCTCTTACGAACGACTCTTGGCGTTTGTAAGGCGTTCGTAAGGCGTAGGTACACAATTTTTGCAATTGTTGAGTTTTAGGGGGTATAAAGTACTTTTGCCATCTTGAAAATATCAAACTTTCAACAGTCATAGAATTTTCGACAGTACACGGCAGCGCCTTTTTGCAACCCGACAAAATATACAAAATTCGTAAAATCTTCTTACGAATGACTTGAGAGTGCCGTGAGTTGTACGCACAACCATCTTGCGACAACAAAAATCATAAGATGGCCGTAAGTCTGACGAAAGAATAACTCAAGGCATTCTTACGAAAAACGTACGAACTCTAGGGCCATTGTATAACCGAAAATCACTTCGTTTCTCAAGAAGATTTTATGTTGTTCTTGCGAATTTAACGGCGTTCGTACGAACTTCGTAAGGAGGCCGTAAACTGAACAATTGCACAAATTGTACCTACGCCTTGCGAGCACTTTACGAACGCCTTACAAACGCCAAGAGTCGTTCGTAAGAGCGCCGTACGAATCTCCGTTGGTAAGGCGTTCTTACGAAACGCCGTATAAGAGCCCTCTATGAACAACTTAAGGCGTTCTTACGATTATCGTAAGATTTTAAGGCTTCTAGAATTGTCTCTCGACCCTACAAAGTCTTGCGTGGTTCTTATGATGTTCTTACGACGTCCATACGGCCGCCTTACGAAGAGGGGGTTTTGTACGACGTTGAAAACAATCTTGGACAAGACCATCGACCAGGCTGAGAACTTACGAACGGTCTACGAACGCATTACGAACGCAGGTTTCGTACGGCCTTCTTGAGAAGATCTTACGAAATGGTCTAAAAATCGTACGGCTTCCGTAGCAGTTCTTAATGGTATTTGTGACCAAGGCTTAATCAACATAATATCAGCTCTGGGGCCTGTAACATAAAGAGATACAATCAATCTTACGAATGATATTGATCGTAAGTCTACGGCAAACCATGTACTGAAGAGTTACAATTGATCGTAAGATTGATTGTATCTCTTTATGTTACAGGCCCCAGGTCTTTCGGTCTTGGCATAATATTTAATTTAATTTTAAAAAGGAAATACATTTCCAAAACATGCATTATCCACATACAGTGGTTTATTATAGTCCACGACTATCTAAACGAATAAACCGTATAGAAACACAGAAAACAAGAAGGAAAACAAAAAGCTTTTGTGGTAATTATGGTCCTATCACGACCATTCAAAATTTATTTAAACACTCTTTTTCTTCTTCTTTTTTCACCCTTAACCATGTTAACAGGAGTATTTATTGCAACAAAACATCTCACATTCAATTTTCGTTAAAAGGATTACAAAGCCATATAACATTCTACAGATGAATTTTTAACATTTCCGGTAAATTATACAAGGGCAGTATTGTTATCGATTCGTAATTTAAGTTCCTTTAAACAAGTACACCACATTTTCCCCCCTTTCATCTTTCCTTTCTCGTTTCTCAAAATGAACATTTGTATTAATTCCAAAAGGCAATGGTCAAGATATCATCAATAATTCTTTCTGGGTAATTCTTCAATAAAGCACTAGTGTTAAAATTCAGGTCTGCATTTTAAACAATTTCTACCATCTCGAATAATTTATCAAAACAGGAAATGTCATCTTTGTAGAGTTACATGTTTCACATATATCGGAATTACTAACTTGACATAAAAACGACATCCTTTGGGTAGGAATCAAGTTACTAAGAATTTTGAAATTAAACTGTTTCAATTTGTTATCTTTTAAAATCTTCAAATTTATTTGAAAGATACATTTCCAATTTATGTAATTATCCCTTAAGTTTTTCCAGTTTGTGGACCATCATTTCATATTTCACGTTCTGCTAAAATATTTTTATCATATTTAAGCAGAACGTGAAATATGAAATGATGGTCCACCATACTGGAAAAACTTAAAGGATAATTACATAAATTGGAAATGTGAAGATTTTAAAAGAAAAGAAATTGAAACAGTTTAATTTCAAAATTAATAATTCCGATATATGTGAAAGATACAGAGGACTGTAGACAATAAGCCAGTTTAGTATGGCCATACTAAACTGGCTTATTGTCTACAGTCCTCTGTATCTTTTTTAGTTTCGTGTCCCAATTTAATTTCACTACTAAATCTAACTCGATCAATGTCTATATAAACTCCGAAATATTTTATACAGCCATTTGTCCAGTGTAAACCAAAAGCTTCGAAGTTCCAATGATCTTTGGTGGAACCTAAGCATTTCATATTGTTGTATTCTTATTTTGGACTATCTATAATTATTGATGTTTCAATCACGAGTAAAATCAGAGACGATCTTTTTTTCTTTTTTTTTTGTGAAGTGGATGAAGATTTGTGCTAGGTATCTGTAAACCTGATTAACAGTCGGAAAAGAGCACCCTTAATGAAATAAATTTTGTTTTCTTTCATCTTCTGGACTCTCAAGAACGAATCGATAATACTAAAACAGAAACGAAAGTGATATTCTTCAAATGCTCGTGCAGAATTATACTCTTCATTGTAAGTTGCACAAACTGTCACACAAATATCTGCTTTAGTTTGGCGGGTAGTTAAGAATACCACCTTCTAATTCAGTATCATCATGGCCTACTTTGTTATAGTACGCCATTGTCTTCTCTTTTCGGTATTTCATCAGATAGTTTTGATAACTGCTTCTTGTATCCAAGCTCCTAGAGGCATCTTTCAGATACAACCAACAAATCAGATAGTCCGCGAAGGAGAAGATGCCTCTCTCACCTGCTCCGTTACAAACTTCGACCCGAATGTAGATTCTGTGACATGGGAAGTTGTTCGCGATGTCAATCCTAAGGAAGTTAAAGGCAGATTCGACAAAATTAAACATGTTCTACGATCAACCATAGTCGTACACAACGTTCTGGGCGAAACTCAGCTCTTCCGCTGCAAACTACAGAGGAGTGTGTCTAAAAACTCGCCTGCAAATCGCCACGACGTGTGTTATCTTTCATACAGAAGCAGAAGTAACGTGTCAACCAAAGAATTCTTCGCCTTTTGAAATTGGAGAAACCATAGCAATGAGTTGCTCAGCACCTAGCAGTAAGCCTCCTGTTGACATGGGCTTTGTCTTTGACAAACCTTCCCATCGCAGTATTCCCCATCCGATCGTCACAGAAAATGGACCCATACGAATGATAACTCAAGACCTAAGTGTAACGTCAGACCTACATTTCAGGACAATAAATTGCCAAGTAACAAGTGAGATGAGTTTCCCTGGGCGCTCAATTATGTGTCCTATTGGACCTTTCAAGGTATACCAACCGCCAGTTGTCATTGTGGAACCACCAGAGTCAGTTCTCCACAGTAGTGACGAATCCATAATACTCTCATGTCATGCAGTGGGTTTTCCGGATGTGTTCACCTATTCTTGGTCTTGCTTTCCACAGGGTTACCTGGAAGGTTGTGATGTCAGAAAAAAGGAGGTCAGCTTATCATTTAACTGTTCGAGGACGGTTCATCCTAGTCCTATTGGAGTGGTCATATATTGTTCAGCCATGAATTCTCGGGGAGCGTCATCCAATATGTCAAAACTTTTAATTATGAGTTCAGTTGGGAATGACTGCAGACATACGACAACGGTTGAGACTTCATCAGAACCACGTAGTTTGAGCGGAAATATAATGCTTATACAGAAATACGCTAAATACATAGGTTACTACAAATGGAGTGTTCAGGTTGAATGTAGATTTGTTTCATACATAGCAGACACTCCGATTAATCTAAATGTTTATTTCGACAGCATACTCATAAACCCAGATCCTCTCCAGCCAACAAATGTTCTTTCTAATTTGACTTATACGTACACATTCAGAATCACTAATGTTTATTCCTCAGATTCGAATTTTAGTGTAACTTGTAAAGCCAACTCCTCATTTGTTTTTTATGAAAAGACGATAATTGTGTCTTTGGATTATTCATCGATGACTGTGGCATCATCAGCTGTAGGAACGGTATCGGTAAACGATCCAACTTACGCTGATAATATCAATCAGGGGTCAGGAACAGCGACTCTTATCAGGTACCCAACAACCCCTAGAGGCGCAAAAACGGGGGACTCACGAGCAATGATCGATGATGCCAAGACAAAATATACAGCAATGGTTACTGAAAGCGACCAAAGTAATGTTCCAGTAGAATCTTCTCCGCATGTTCCTCAGTCTGTGAAAAATAGGTTTGACACTGAACTTGCAGTTTTGATATTGATTGTCGGAGTAATTCTTGCTTTGTGTATATTGCCATGCATTGTTGCCGGAATATCTATGACTTTATACAAATATTTCATAAGGAGTCCTAGAGATACATATGACTGTACTAATTGTGACCAAAATGATGGAGAAATTCGAGGCCAGAAATTTGAACTTGAGGGCATCATCACTGAGCCCCCATATGAAATGCCGATCCCCGAAACGACTTTTGGCAATATGGACAAGAAGCTCGATATCACACTTCACGACTTTCAAAGACAAGAAACTTGCTCGAGTTTTTCTGACACGTGGTCGAGCAATTCCAACTCTTCTTATGAAGTGTCCCGTGAAGACTCTAGTTCATGTTGATACTTTGTCGATGAAAAATATTTTGTTTCCTTTAATAAATGCAAGTTTCAGAGATCTAGGTTTTAAAATGTACATTGTACAGCCCACATATTCGCACAACATGTTGGTCAAGGAGCTATAATATTACCCCAGCTTTAGAGAGGCTATCGTTTGCTGTTCTCACAGCATTCAAGGAACTCCTTTCGAAGTTACGATACCTGGGTCGAAAGTGGAAAAATGTAGATTAGTGTGTTGTCAACTAAAAAGGTTATCCTGATCTATTCAAAATGTGCTTGTCTTAGAATGTTTAAAAATAATAAACCCAAAGGTTTACATGAAATATAATCATGAAATTCAATAGTATATCAGGTACAACCGGCCTCTTGAAAAAGAAAATGGGTTGCGAGCTCGTCAAGTGATCAGGCTAGCAGTAATCTCAATTTCTCATTGATAATACGCGGTATCGGTGACCCGACATATTTTTGCTCTGGTGAAATATTTCCGAGCTCTTAGAGATAGCATAAGGGTTTCGGGTTTCAATAAATATGGAGGTTAGGTTTACGGATAGGGTTAGGTATTGTATTTGGTCCAGCGTTGAAGTTTAGGAATTCGGTCGGTGTA
This sequence comes from Heliocidaris tuberculata, assembly GCA_025618425.1. NCBI lineage: Eukaryota > Metazoa > Echinodermata > Echinoidea > Camarodonta > Echinometridae > Heliocidaris > Heliocidaris tuberculata. The sequence goes on from CM046837.1 coordinate 43,565,570, forward strand.
GGATATTGACCGAGGAGCAAATGTTGCCGTAGCGTGTGTCTTATACAACCCCAGTTGCCGGTCAACTTACCGGTCAAATGCGCTCAGCTATTAAATAATACGCGCAGCTCAGACATGAAGTAACGTTCAGACTTTCTCGAGAGTAACACACAAAGTGTTAACTTAAGTAATATGCTCCCTAATCGAAGGCCAAAATTAGTAGGGTTCATTTTGAAGACTTTTTGGCCGGTATTCATAAAAGCGTAGCTACAGTCCCGGTTTAAGAGGGTAGATTTAGTCCACTGATTTATAAAGCGCCGATGTATAAACCTACCTATCACATATAAAATATGCCATATTTCCGTATCTGAATAAATGAAATTGAATGAAATTAATGAAATTCATTTTTATTTGTTGTTAATATTTCACAACTGGATTCATTTTGCATATTTAATTTGTCGCAGAAAAAAAATATATACCGCACAGAATAAAAATCTTGACACTTGGCGCTCCAAGTGGACTAAGTTTAATCAGGTTTAATTGAGTCCATATTTATCAATACAAGTTTTTGCTATTAATTCATAGAGATGATAATTAAACCAGATAGTGACCGGCTTGGGCTGGATCAAACAATGGTTGTCCTTTCGGGATTACTGTCCACCTCTTGTAATATATTTTTAAGCAATGCGCACTTCATGAAAATACTGTATAATCACCCTGAGACAAATGCTTTTGACAGGGCACCAAATGTATTAGGCCAGGAGCCTGTCCCGAAATAGTCAACCCATTTTACATATGAGATTTGACCCCTTAAAGTTGGTAAGACCATCCATGTCATTCACAAAAAGCTTGTCAGCTCGAACGAAGCCACCGGGTTTGGCCCCCAGAGCCCCCGAAAGGGGCCCCAAAGTCAGGTCGATTTCAACCCATCTAACATATGCGCCAAACTTTGTCAGAAGGAAGGTGTATAACTAACTATACATTACCAAAACACTAAAACTGACAAAATTTTCCGTCGGGATGGGTTGTCAGACCGCCCCTAAAAATTGGGGCAAATTTTTCCCCTTAAGGCCCATGGACCAAATTTTGTCAGAAGGAAGAGTTATGGGTGTACATTACAAAAATATAAAAACTTACAAAAATTTCCATCGGGAAGGGGGTTTATACCCCTGACAAAACACCAAAGTGCCCCCAAAACCCAACTTTGCTGCCCAAAATGCTCTGGATATGGAGAAAAACATTTTTTGGCATTACAACCTTAATAACTCCAAATTGTCTCATTCAATTCAGCTAAAATTTACATAGTACAATCTTGAGTATTATAACTTTCTTGGGGTGCAATTTGGTGTCAAATGATCATTTCAGTGATAATTTATTAAATTGTGAAAATTGTACTGCTTTCTCAAAAGTAGTCAAATGATATGGTCAGGATTATGTAAACACACCCATTGTCCATCTGTGCCTGTTTGGCAAGGCATAATAGAAAGCTTGCAAAGTATTTGTGTAATTAACACATGAATGGTAGATTTCAGCATGGCAGCCACATAGCCCAGATACTTAATAAGCTCCTCTGTTATCTCTTGTCAAACAGGTGCAGATGGACAATGGGCCTTAAGGAGAAAAATTTGCCCCAATTTTTAGGTTCGGTCTGACAACCCATCCCGACGGAAAATTTTGTCAGTTTTGGTGTTTTGGTAATGTATAGTCATACACCTTAATTCTGACAAAGTTTGGCGCATATGTTAGATGGGTTGAAATCGACCCGACTTTGGGGCCCCTCTCGGGGGCTCTGGGGGCCTAACCCGGCAGCTTCGTTCGAGCTGACAAGCTTTTTGTGAATGACATGGATAGTGTAAGGAACTTTAAGGGGTCAAATCTCATATGTAAAATGGGTTGACTATTTCGGGGACAGGCTCCCAGACTTTATTATAAACTTACCACGTCTTGAAAGAACAAAATTCCTGTCTATTTCTACAAACATGTCCCTTTGGGTAAGAAACTCTAAAACTGGAGGTTAAAACACTAAAGCTGCAAGGATACATGTAATGAACACAATTAGTAGACTTAGGAAGCTTTTTGTTTTAAGTTTTTTGATTCACCAATAATTATAATTCGATTGAAAAATAAATGATGTGGGAATGTTACAGGACATTTACATAAGTTTTATATCTGTTTTGAACAAGTATACTTTTTTTCAATGGCAAGTTTTACATGGAAAGCAATGTGTTGCCATTTCCACAGTACTGTGTCTTTCGAATCCCTAACCTGAGAGGCCAGTCGTTTTGTTGTGTGCGCCGAACTGTAGGTCTACAACGTTCCCTCGACCAGGGATTATCAACAAGGCGAAAAATTAGGGATGTGATTTTCGAATACAAATGTTTGATTTACATTTTTTTAATGTAAGCTAAAGAAACGCGAGTTTCTTTGCGGCAAAAGATATACATATTTCGTTTTGTGATTCGGGTTTTAATAAAGAGTTATTTTAATAAAGAGTTATTTATTGAAATAAGAGGAATAAAGAATTTCATTATGTCTATTTTTGGTATAAACACGATCGCAAAAACTTTTAAAATCAACTCATGGAGCTGTCAATAGCATTGTACGTTACCAATGCGAACAGGACAAATACCTTTTTCATAATCCGAAAAGTATTTCCAATTTACCATATGGTATGGTACCATAGCGTATCGAAATTGCCGTTGAATTGGTTTCTTGAAAGTCTTATAAATCTAGAATTTATTATACTTATATCATATGTTGTAAAGTGGGTCTACGGAGTACAAGTATCTTCACTGAAAAGGAAATTAAATGTTTATGTCTGCTTTCATGGTAAGCTCATAATTAGAAAAACAGCTAGTTTTTGTTACTTGGAATGAAATCAAAACTCCCGTTTCTCATTAGAATGCTTGAAAAACAGAAATCTAGTAATCAAAATGTATTGGTCTACTTTGATTCATATTAACTAATAACCAATAAATCGTACATTATGACAACTGTATACATGGTTCCACCCTTACTGCTTACACCCAGAGATCCGGGCTCAGATGACAGTCTACAAAGCTGATAAAATAACATGAACATTTTTTTTTACTTTTATACTTTATCAAGAAATTTCTGCGGAGTGCTATTCTTATGTTCAGTTTATACATAACGTATGATAAGCCCTGCCAGTGTTTTGGTTCTAGCAAAATAAAACCATTGGAAGGCAAAGTCCAAATAATAATAGTTGTGTTTTCTTTTACTTTCGTTCGGGTGTAAATGACTCTTTACCTCCTAAAAGTATTAAGGCACTTTTTTCTGCTGGATATATAGCCTGAAATGAGACTATCAACAAAAGTGATCATTTTCGCTCTCTGAATTAGGTTTTGTATCAATCAGCTGAGACCCAATCCACCTGTCCCAAAGGGCTCATCTGAAGCACTGATGATTCTCCTTTATGAACATATCAAACACATTGATCTAATATCATGAATATGTAACGAATGTTATATATGATAAGTTTTTTAACCATCATCTTTGATACGTTTTATGGGAATTCCCTTTTTCAGGACATATTTACAGGAGTGCGTCCATATCACAAATCCCATGTGCGCTCTTCGCATTGATCGTCGCAGATGGAGCTATTCATGAAATCACTTGAATGATCATCGACTGTGTGCTTTTATATTTGCTTTGATTGGAATCTGATATATTTGCTTGTGTAATAATCAAAAGATGCGCCATTAAAGAATTGGATTCCTGTAGGAATGAGGCTCTTCAATCCTACAAAATAATATTTCGGGCTTTTACCACTAACACCCCCTCTACACATAACTGAGAGAGAGCCAAATACGGAGTACGTATAATCTTCCTCACTGTCCCTTTTCTCTCTCTCTCTCTCTCTCTCTCTCTCTCTCTTTCGTAATTTTTTTTTCTTCAAACGTTCTGTTTGTGGCAGACTATTCTCTCTTTTTTTTCTCTCTCTCTCTCTCTCTGTTCCTCTCTCTCTCTTTCTTCTTTGTTTTAGCATGCTCTTTACCCGTGACATCAAGTCTGCGTCATTTTGATAAATGTATATAGCTAGATCTATAGCTGAAAAAGTATATCACACTACTTTGAAGAGACCCACAGCTGACTTTAACCCCAAAAGTGAGACATTCGGCTAATGATATCAGAGGTAGATGAAGTTATGAGAGCAAGTTATAAGAGCAAGGTTTAAAAGTATATCTTCAGGAAGTTTAAAGATAATTATGCATTAATTGTGAAAAAAGGTACAAAACAACTGAGTGAGAAAAACTTAGCAAATCAGGAAGTACTTACACAATGCTGTATTCATAATCCTTCTTTTAAATGCCGTAGTCACCATGGCCACAACTGGCTGTGTACTGATCCATGCCGTATTTCGCAGAAAATGCAAAGGGTATCCACGTTTTGTTTTGTGTCTTTGTTTCTTTGGGGTTTTTTTTTTATCTTGTCTTGTTTTGTTTTGTTTGTTTTTGTGTTTGTGTGTGTGTTTGGTTTGTGCGTTTGTGTGTTGGTTTTCCTTTCAGACACGCAGAAGCACCCAAGCGGCTGCGGGCGGTTGTTTGACATGCACATTAATCTCTGCGTTGAAGCAATGAAACATTTTCTTTCTCTTAAATATGTATAGTTATTTTTCTGTTCCTATTTTTCTTTGTTGTCTATATTTGTGTTATATTTTTAGTTTTAGTTTTATTTTTTTCTATTTGTTGTCTATATTATTTTCGCAATATTTTTAGGGAACTATGCTTGTACAAGGCCCAAGGGCTTTATTTATGTAGTTCCCCATTTCATTTTCTAATTTCGTTTATGACTTATTTTGTATTTGTTTTGAACGTACTTTTTAATTGAAAATGAAATAAATGAGAATTTAAATGAATTGAATTGAATTCTCCCGCTCTCTCTCTCTCTCTCTCTCTCTCTCTCTCTCGTTTTCATTTGTTTTTATTTTTCTTTTGTTTTGTTGGTTTTTTGTGTTTTTTTTTTTTTGCTTCTTTTTTCTTTTCTTTTTGTTTTATTTTGTTTTTGTTTTTTATTTTTGGTTCAGTTGTTGGCCCAACAACCTGAGCCTATGATCGATGCTCATTATAAATTACGGGTTTTATCTCAGTGTAGTGAATTACTCTTCATTTCATATCAGATACATTTTATATCAATATCCCTGTTAATCTTTCTTCTTCTATTTCTTCCAGTAATCTTCAAAGGGCTATGCAGCCTATCACTCACCTTGTCGAAACCCCTTTAGCTCTCTCTCTCTCTCTCTCTCTCTCTCTCTCTTTATACTCGTTCTCTCTATCTCCCTCTACCGTTCTCTGACTTTTGGCCTTCATTGTCTGTTTATCGACTCAGCATCACGTGTCTTATCCTCTATTTGTTATTTTTTTTTATTTATTTGTTTTAATATTTCTTCAAAATTGCTGATTAAGAGTCGAGTGGTATTATACAACTCCATTCTAAATGACTTTCTTTCACATATTTTACAAATGGGAGAGCATTGGAGGTCCATACTGACAAAAAATACGAACAATTAAAAAAATATCCATAACAATTACTATGTTCCCATAATTAATTAGGCTTTTTTTAAAATATGGTCATTCTTATAAATTCAACTATGCATTCTTGTACGATACTATATAAGTGCACGCCAAATTTGCTAACGATCAGACATTGTATATCCGAGATCTTATGGGGAGCCATAATCTCCCCCCCCCCCCCCGTCTACTAAACCTCTGAAATAGCCCAGTCTTTATAAGGTTAATTCATGTAAAGAGGGTAGCTTTTAATTATCATAATTATGCTTCATGAATTTAGAAGAAAATATATTTTATTTCATTCCTATTCCGATTGAAGGTAATCACAGTTTGTCTCGTGAGTTTTCAAACTGTTTCACAAGAGCCCTGGGTAAAAATAAGTGCAAACATTTTTTTATACCAAATACCAAAATTACATAGCATGGTTGATAAAGTAGTGATATGGGGAGAGATAATGAGAGCCAGAGAAATAAGAATAGACAAATAAATATTATATACTGTACATAAATAAAGAAAGCGAGATAAAAAAGGGAAAGGGAGGATGGGATGGAGAGAGAGATACAGGATGATGGGGAGTGAGCAAGAAATAAACAACAAAAAAATAGATGGGGTGGGTGGATTTGTAGGGCGTGGTGAAGAAAAATTAGAAATAAATGTAATACCAAAAGAAATAAAATTAAATGGCAAAGTGGTTGATCACCACGTCTCAAACCATCCGAAATAATAATACAGTAAGCTTGCTAGATATCCTACAATTAGCCCAAAAAAGTCATGTTGGGGCGTGATGTATTAAAATGTGATCACTGTCTAAGAGATGAATACGATAATTTGCTTATCAAGTGATAAAATTTTGAGCAGATAAAAAAAAAAAAAACAGTAAGGAAGTCAGAGTCCAATTTCAAGACGTTTAAATCGGGTTTCTATATGACGATATCTACATTTTATGCAAACATATAATCACTATAGGTTGTTAGTAAAGATGATCAAAGTCCCGAAAAAATATACAAAAACGTGATTTAGGTCGTAAAAGGTTATTTTACTATTTGCTTATATAGGTTTGACAAAACATTTCTTCCAAAGAAATATGCCAGTCATGGGATTATGATCATTATTTTGATAATCACTAGTCCAGAAACAAAAAATAAGTCTGATGATGTAAATATGTAAACAGATTGCGTACACATTGATTATTTATCTTTATAACCTGAAGAGCAACTTCAAAAAGCAAAAAATTAAAAAGAAAAAAAGGGAACGTTACACAATGTATAGCTCTGAAACAAAACCATAATCCATAAACCTTTACTAAATGAAACTGCCTACACAAAATAGTGCTATATCCTTATGACAAAACGCCATTAACTACGGAAGGAGTTCATTATATCTGCTATTAATGGAAACTTTTTCCGACAGGAAATACTGCAGGTGAATAAAGCAATGCAAAGATTATTTAGTCTTTTTTATAATTATTTTGTTATCAACAGGTATAACCAAGTTCTCGAAGTTTATCCTGTGAACCTTTACTGTCTCATGAAGATTTGGCAAAGGGCTAAGATTTTAGAGTGTTCAAAGTCATGATTTTGTATGTATATAAAGACTTTCATCAGTTCATTAGGCTTTGCCTTGGGTGGGTGACTCATTTCACTGGAAAATTATTTTGTGGAGGATCGCCCCCCCCCAAAAAAAAAAAATAATAATAATAATTAATTAATTAAAAAATAAACAAATAGATTTTTTAAAATGTTTTTAATAATAAAGATAATAGATATTTTTTTTAAATAATAATAATAATAATAATAATAATAATAATAATAAATGAATAGATGCATAAATAATAATGATGTTGCTAAATGATGATGATAATAATAATAACAATAATATTGATAATAAACATAATAACATTTCTATTATTGATAAATACATAAAACGAATACATAAATAGCAAAGAAAACAGTAATGAGAAAGAATAAAGATTCAAACATATGCATAAGGAGAAAAAATCTCCATTGGTTGCGTCGCTCCATCAAAAATAGAAAAATGCAATGTATCACGGGATATCCTTCGTAGGTGAAGTTTTTCTACTGTAAAGGCGACGTTTCCCCGTTCTGTTGCTACGTCATGTCCCCATCCCCCTTCTTCCCTGGTCATGACAAGTAGTTGCCCAGCATATATTTCTCTTGTCGTATCATAAAAAAACAAGTCAAGACACGATAAATCATCAGTTTCCGGCTGGCTTTATTCTCTAACAGCTACTGAAAATATGAAGCGGTTACAATGCGAGAGAGAGTACATGGTCATAGCTAAAGAAAACTGATGAAACGATGACTTTTAAGTTATTATCTTAGCTGCTCTCTAAAAAAAATCATGTAAAAGAATATAGGGCAAAGCTTTAAAGGGAAAGTTCACCCTGAAGATTACTTGAGTTCAAAAAATGCAGAAAAAATAAAGAAAAATATTGGCGAAGGTTTGATGAAAATCGGTCAAATAATAAAAGAGTTATGAGTATTTAAAGTTTTTGATTCGTGACGTCACATGCGAGCAGCTGCCCATTGGTCATGTAATAAATATTCCATATATTCGCATTTTTTTTACGTTCCACGATAAATTAATATTGTTTCTTTTCAGAATCTAGTATTGAATAACATTTCTGACAATATATCAAATGCACAGACGAAAATATTCTAAATTTTCTGAGAAAACTGTATTTTATGGAATATTTATCACATTACATAATGGAGGAGCTGCTCGCATGTGACGTCACAAAATCAAAACTTCAAAAGTCCATAACTCCGTTATTCTTTAACGGATTTTGTCCAAACTTTCGCCAATATTTTTCTTTATTTTTTCTGCATTTTTTAAACTCAAGTAATCTTCGGGGTGAACTTCCCCTTTAAAGGATATATAAATGAGACTTATGTAATTATTACGTCTGCTCTTAAATCTTCTCTAAAGTAATGTACATATCAAGAAAATTTGAACGAAATATCAATGAGATAATGGTACATATACATATATTCTATTCATATATTAACAAACAATATCTTAAGGAGATAAACAAAATTGATTTTAACTGGTACATACATTATGTATATTTAAGTCATGACATGACTTGTGAACATTTTTCCAAATCCATTACTACAATATTAATTCCCAGTTTGTTCGCATAGAATTATACTTAATGTGCACAAACATAGGTCCAATCCCGGCTTCACACTACACTTTAATGTACTTCGTACGATGATACGTAGTTAGGTTTACAAACGACCTTGTAATTCAGCACTGCTTAAAGATGTAGAACACTGCCTAAAGTTACAGAAATTATAGAAATTTATTGCTCTACGTAAATATACAGAAATTCATCACTTAACGCGTTTTACACCACTGACTAAAATAGCATGAATTCAAAGACATCAAGTAGATTAAAATAGTACTACTGAACTTTTTACATGAAATCAAAGGAACTAAAGGCTTACAGTTTACAGGTGGCCTCAACCTATATACATTTTTATGCAATGTTCAAGATAAGGATGTTATGATTTTACATGAAATGCTGCATTGATCTAGGGTCGATATGATCACGTTTTTATTACGCGATTGTTCCCAAATTTCGTGAAAATTTACACTGAATTTTGTCTTAGTTACACAGACGGGAAAACAATAACATATGTATCAGAACGAGATTTGCTATCAAGTAAAGGCATGCAATACGTCATTTTAGAGCAAAATACAATAGAAAGTGTACTTTTTTAATCATGGCAAAGTCACTATGCACACGGGAAAATTTTCTGTAGCTGTAGCCGTAAATTAAATAATAATTCATGAATTAAGACGTTTACCAGTTGCATTTAGCTACGGTTGTAATAACGGTCAGAAACAGCAGGTAAGATAAAAAGCGGTAATAATTCACATCATCCTAGTCTAATATTGTTTCTGTTTGTTTGCTTTGTTGTTGTTTTTTTTTCGTTTGTTTTTTTTTTGCTCGTTTTTTTTTTGTTTGTTTGTTTTTGTTTGTTTTTGTTTTGTTTGTTTGTTTTTTGTGTTTTTTGTGGGGGTTTTTTTTGTTGTTGTTTTTTTTTTGTGTGTTTTTTTTTTGGGGGGGAGGGGGGGGGGGAGGGGGGGGGGGTTATTTATTTATTCATTTAGTCTTATTTTACCAGGGTGGCTTCATCAGTGCTTTTAACACTGGTTTACAAGAAGGCCCTGCAAATTAACAAATATTAAACTGACAGTACAATACAAGATATGAATATTACAAAAAGATCATGATCAAACAAACAGTCAAACTGAATATACAGAACAATAGTAAGCAAAATTGATTCAGCAAGTATAGAATAGAAAGTTTATAATAATAAATGAACAAATTTGAAATTTAAATTAAATACAAAGTGAATGCATTATAGTTATCATGTTTTAGAGTATGATATACATAACTTAACAACAACAACAACAAAATCTTTTTCCTGGGTTATATACAATTGAACTATTTATTCTCTCATACAAAAATATAGCACAATCAGTGTAAATATGTTAGAGTTCCGTGGTTATGCAATACATCTCCCATCTTTTAGGTGAGGAAAAGTTTTTGCATATTTTTTGTTGACTATTCCACTGATATAGTAATAGTTGATCTATCATACGGTTTGATTCCATTGAAACAGCCTCACATAATTCTCAAAAATGTTATAAAATTACTTTTCATTCTCTTCTTAATCTGTTTCCCCTTTTTTGAAAATAAAAGAAAATAGACGAAAGTATATACTGCTTTGAGAAATATCACATAATACTTATAATTCAATGAGTAATGAAAGCATTGTATTACAAAAGTATATATATAGAGGAAAAAATTTCCGTCACATCAATTATTCTGTCATACTCCACTCATACATAATATTCATATTTTACAATTTTTGAGATTGTTGGTACAAAACGTTTATTTGGTGTGGGTATTTTGTACATTGCTAGGGAGGTTGTTCCAAATGGTAGCACCCTCAAAAGAAAAAGCCTTTTGCCATTTTTTTGTTTTTGTTTTAGCTTTTGGGATGATTACTACTCTAGCCTGTGAATTTCTTGTGCTATAACGATGTACATGTAGCCGAAACAAAAACCGTGCTTATTTTTATACGTTTTCGTGTATGAGCATTTATATCAACAAGCTCCTAAGTCTTTAAAAAGTTGGACATATATATATATATATATACATATATATATATATATATATATATATATATGTATATATATATATATATATATATGTATATATATATATATATGTATATATATATATATATATATATATATATGTATATATATATATATATATGTGTATATATATATATATGTACGTATTTATCAGCAATTTTCATTTATTATAAAACTGATCTTACAACGTGTTTGATATACTGAACGCTTTTAAACTCACATTGTGATAACATAAACATTATGACATAAATTTCCGTATCCCAGCAATTATACACAAAGCGCAGTATTCCATATCATATTTATGCAGCGACAAACTTTTCTTCTTTCTTTCTTTCTTTATGCCGCGACAAACTTGTAAATTCAGCAGTGGTGGAATATCAATATCAACATACTTCGTTCCACTGATGCTGATAACGCCTTGTTGAACTAAAATGATCAAGCAGACTACGTTGCACATCACATCAGTTGCTGGTGAAATTTATATCTCGCAACTCCCTATTAGTGAAACGTCTACTTTCTCTTCGAGATGTTATCTGTAATGTTCATTCTTCACGTTAACTTGTCTAATTCAATGAAAAGAAAACGAGTAATGGCGGTTTCCTAACTAAAATATATTCTAAATTATCTGCTTTCTACAATATCACTTGTTCAAACCACAAAAAGTGACAACGATCATGACGATAACGGACATTAATGACGTATACTAATAACAGTATAAGAACTTACTTTTTTATGTTTATGACATTACTTTAAAAAACGAATATGCAGCTTTATGAAACAATGTCTTGACTAAGTGCAGTAGTCATTTTAATGTCGTGCCGGGGCTCGAATCCACGATCTTCGCATCCTAAAGCTCGGATCACATCAGGCGTTATTTGCTGACCTGAGGACTGCGTCAGTGACTTGTACGGTGTTTTGCGCGTCATGAAAGAATGATATCGTTCAAAAAGTGGTTGCAAAATGAAAAGTATAAACAATACTTTTGATAAGTGACGCATGGGTTCATTGCCTTCAGAGGTTCGATTAGCGCAGGTACTGACGCAGTCGAAATGACGCCTCGTGTGAGCCGGGTTTAAGTAGAGAGTTTAAACTTCTCGACTTCGACAACATTATGTAGATATAGATAACTGTTTTCAAATCAGTATTTATACATGCCAATGGAAAAGAGATACAAACATTTAAAACACATTTTTATACCCCTACTGATGGTTACAGAAAGTATATAAAAAGGATAATAGACAATGACTATGTTAGTGAGGTGTCCTATTTCAAACATTTTATACGACTGGGATATCGAAGCGCTATTTAATACTGGGGCACCGTATAATGTGTACCTTTTCCCTATCAGTATTAATCATTATATTACTCATAAAAAAATCCTTGTTTATAGATTGTTTAGTAATTCTACATGATTATGATCAAACGTATTTCTACCGGAAAAGCAACCCCTTTACTATTTCTCAAAGTTGCTCCGTCAGAGTCATTTTTTAAAATTATTATTATTATTATTTTGCCTGTTTGCTTGCGGAGATTAAGTTTGCGCAACTAGTCAAGAAAGCGGCTTGCAGAAATCGGCTGGTATTGCGAAAAGCTGGGGCTACTTCAGCGATTATAGAACGACCATAAAGTCAATGTCGCGTCTGTTTTTTGCGCTTGTGGCTGAAAACGATTTTATTTTGTGACGTCACAATAGTCTGATAATTCAAGACATTGATTTTCTTACTATATATATATATATATATATATATATATATTTAAAAGGATTAAAACCAAAATTGGAAGGTGGGATATATAAGACATTCATTAGTCACCATCAAAATCCAGGTTTCTCTGCAACTGTTGTTATACCATAGTACAATTAGAGACACCTGTACCCCATAAATTTCAGCAGAGTCTCTCATCTTATTATATGGCAATACAGCACTTTACCCCTATTGTGTTTTTTTTTTTATGTTAATGTTTATTTATTACAATTTAGCGAAATAAACGCTTTGTAGCACAGTGCCGCCTGAGCTTGTATGGCAAAGTGATCTGGATTTTAAAATACAAATAGAAACACTGAGCGATATGATGAAGCTATGCAAAAGATGATGCAGCGCCTGTACTCAGAGTACTAGGGAACGGTGGTAACTCGAATTGTTTATTACCAGTCATAGTTGTCCACATAGAAGGACGGTCACGTTCTGTTGGATTGGTCCTTGGCTTTTCTATTCTGTGCATTTCCACTACAGTCTGGTTGTCATAGCAACATTCATATATGATTTCTTCATTCTCGAAAGAAAAACGAGAATCTCCAGATAACTGGCTATCATCATCACCATGCGATTCTACGCGTGAAGTAAAACAAGCGCTGTAGTCATCACCAATATGACTGTCGTGACTACTAGGGGAGGAGTGGGAATGGCTAGTACTAGATATGCTGAATGCCCCATCACTTTCACTGCTTACAGAATTTCGAATAGTACTCTTTTCTGATTCCCCGGTACGTTTGGTTCGAAGTATTGAACGGTTGTCACATGCAATAGGTTCTTCGTACATTGAGTCATTATTGCGTTGATCTAGAGTCTCGCATGTCCATTGCGTACGAGGTTTTAAAGTCATACGGAAGTACCTAAACATTAAGAAGTTACACATGGCAACTAAACAGACTGAGAAGATAATGCTTGCCGCAACAGCACCTACTATGGCAGACGATATCCTGATTTCTCTTTTCGGTTTATCGGTCTCGAAATCATCATTTTTTATTAATTCAAATACTGTCGTTGAGGTTGGCGCATTCTTGTGAATAAATGAGGCGTTTTGTGAGAGATTTGATGTTTGTGTGTAAATTGACTCTCTATCTCCTGATTTGGGAGATGTATATTCACTGACTTCCTGTTTGGTAATAGTTACAGGCATCTCCGTTCCTAAAATAATCTGGTGCAACTGAGAATGGGAAACGTTGGTCAAAAGTAAATACAAAATAGACGTATTTGTCATGCATTTAACTACTCTGTCTAAGTTATCAGGTACGCATTTCAGTAACGACCCATTTCTCTCTGTGGAAATATTTCGAATGTAAATAAATGATTCCACATAATATTCTTCTTTAACTAGTAATCCTTTTAAGAAGAAGTCGTCAGTTAACCATTCAAAATCAACCCGGTCTTTGAATGATTCTCCGCATTTCATTAAAGACGAAAAGGGAAAGTCAAATTTAGTAAGGTTGGAAAAATTAGAAAAATTGTCTATATCGTCAGTCAAAATGTAAGCTCCTTTGCAGGTGTTTATTTGCTTTCTGCTGGTAAGTTTGAGGAGGGTGACATTCAATGAAATGACAGACATACCTTGAGAATTAGACGCAGAGCAGGTTAAAGTAATGTCAGTGAATTTATCCAAAATTGCAGTCGTTTTGAGATCTATGAAAACTTCTCTAGGGTTTTCATTGAAAAGTATCCCTGGTGGAAAAGAATGCCAAATCTGGTTATCTGCAGGAGGGTATCCGTCCCCTACGCAAGTGAAATATCTCCGGAAATTTGACTTGTTGATGTTACGGCTTTTGTTTGACGGAATGATAGATAATTCAGGTTTATGGAAAACCTTGAAAGGTCCTACAGTGCAGGATATTTTCATTGTAGGGAAAGCTATACTCGTGACCAAACATCGCAGGGATTTGTTGTGCATAAGGTGACTAACTCGAAATTGATGACGAAGAAACAATGTCTCATTTTCAACGTGAATTGGAAGGTCATGAAAGATAAAGTCGTCCATCCACCACGAAATATCAACTATGGGATTGCCATTGTTAACTTTACACCAAATTTCCAACAAATCACTTTCACGCATTGATGTTTGTATGGTAGATCCACATGCCAAACTGTTTTGATTAGGGAAGTATTTCACATCCATCGAAGCAATCCGTGAGGGACAGATGTACAAAGAACCATCAGGATTGATTCCTTGCAGAAGACACTGATGTGTTTGTTGTTTCCTCCCAACATTAAAAATGGTAATGGTTGAGGTCAAAACTTTGGTCAGGTTATTGTATGATTCGGATATGACATTCATGTAAATACTTGGTGTTAGCGCCCAAGTCAAATAATCATTTTCCTTGTCCAACTTTCCTACACTGCAGCTGAAAATAGCAATTTCACCTTCGGTAACGTGAACATCCTTTGGTTCGGTCAGAAATACCTGTTCGCGTAAAGGATTGATACATGTCCCTGAATTGATGGTTAAATTAAACGGTACTACGGCGAGAAAATACAAACATATCACAGTTGTATGACCCATATTTCTGAATTCATTCATATCAAACTTATGGTCGATGATATCGCTATGGATGGACCGATATCAGTTCTAGAAATGCCACAGTAGGCTATGCTTCTGCAATGCCGAAAAAATGTTGAATTGTATAGCCTACGTTTATTCATATTTGTAGATCGTAGTTTCGATTTGTTTGGTGCTCGATATGCCTCCAGGAGTGCCAATTAATCATTATCAATTGGTAAACTATTTGTTAACGAGTAATATCGTGTGCTGGTAGCGTGGTACCAAAAATAAGTAGGTATAACCAAGTCTAGGGTACGTCCCATACGTTTTCAAGTATTGTAGAAGTACATTATGGAATTGTCCACATAAACTGACATAGATATATCATTTTACTCTATGGGCTATCAGCTTGTTACAGTCATCAGATGAAATTTGAGGTGGGGTGACAAAATAGCTAAGACCAGCCCTTATCATTTTTCATTACAAGAATGAGATATCAGTATCAATAATGGGGATAAAAATTTACTTATTTTATATATGTAGTATATATATATATATATATATATATATATATATATATATATATAAAGAATAACAAAATATAAGTTCTGCTTCGGAATTGTAAATGTAGAGATAAGTAGTAGACAAGTAAATAAAAATTTCGTTAAACTCAGAAGTTTTCAAATTTTCATGAAAACTTATTAAGTATCAAGAAAAAGAGCGCGAAGCGAAAAAGCACACCAAGCTATATCATGTACAGTGTGCAACAAATACTATGTAGGAAAAACCAAACGTCGACTGGCTGATCGTGTCACCGAACACCTCCGATCCATCCACCTCAACACGCAAGGACTTTAGCCCGTCATTTCAACCTACCCGGACACATCACAGACAATTTCAAAGTCTGCGGCGTATTCAAGTGTTGTGATGGTGATGCCGACAGGAAAAAACAAGAAGAGAAAAATCATCTTCCAACTTGGGACATTACATCCTTCTAGCTTAAACGTTACTTTCCGTTCATTTCAAACTTCCTAGAACTTTTCCGTCTTTCTTTCTTTCTTTCTTTCTACTTCCTCCTTGTCATCTTCTCTTTTCTCTTCCTTGTTCTCTTTTTCTTCTTCTTCTTCTTTTATGCCTCTTTCACTCTTTTCTTTCTTTCTCTCTCTCTCCTCTCCGTTTATCTCTTTTACACTCTCTACTCTTTCTCGCCTCTTCTTTCCTCTTTTCTCTCTCCCTGTCTTTCTGTTCTTTCTTCATTTCTTTGACGTGTTTTTTCACCTCCCTTCTCTCTTGCTTTTTTCTTCTTCTTTACCGTCCCTTGGTTTCTTTATGACGTTTTGTTACGTCATTCTTTCTCCCTATTCTCTCTTAGCTTTCTCCACCATGGTTGAGCCAGTATTCATGGAGCTTGGTACGCTTTTGCGCTTCGCGCTCTTTTTGTTGATACTTAATAAATGTTTATGAAAATTTGAAAACTTCTGAGTTTAACGGAATTTTTATTTACTTGTTTACAACTCATATATATATATATGTGTGTGTGTGTATGTGCGTGTGTGTGTGTTTGTGTGTGTATAAATATATATGTATGTATATATATATATATATATATATATATATATATATATATATATATATATATATAGTGTGTGTGTGAGTCAATACAAAGGAAACCCATATTCAAGCCCCATTATCTTCAAAAATAAGTAAAATCGCTGAATATACTATAATGGTAAGATAATTGATAATGTCTCCTTTAATTCGATAGGGTGTTCATTAAAATCCGATCATGAATGACTGAGCACTTGGATGGTGTTCAGTAGTTACTTTCATTAATTGTGATTGCATTCAAATGGGATGGAGACCATTCAAGCAACCTTGGGTTGACAGTCCATTTCACTGAAAACTTGGGCAGAGGCGAATTTGACATGAATCAGGAAAATGTACATTCAGCTGTACATTTCAGATTTCATTGATCAAGGTGTCAAATTAAAGGAAGCATGATAGGCTAAAATGTGAGCATCTAATAGATTAAATCTACATGCACTGATTGCGGCGGTATTTAGGGTTGAAACTGTGTTTCCTTTTTATTGACGCACACTGTATATACACCGCCCTACAAAGGTTTGGGTACACCTGTATTCAGAACTGATTCTTTACAATCACCCACATTTCATTTATCATCAGATTTTTGGCACTGTAACAATTTGGTATCAAACTGAAGGGTAGACATCAGCCTTCAGGTTGACACTGGTTTAACATATAAAGGGCGTTTCAGGAGGCAGTCATACGTCAAAAAGGCAACCTACCCCCAAAAATATCTTTTCTAGTGGAAAGTATGAGATCATTTTTTGGTCAGTTACGCAAGCATTTTTGCCTTTTCGGCATTCTACAAAATCTGACCCTTGTGTGTACTGATGAATATTAACAATTGGGGGGGGGGGGGACTAATATGCAATAATCATTCCTTTACTCATGCAGAAACTAATATTTCCGTCTAATAAACATAACACTGTTTTGGGATCACCACGATGCTTTTTGTTTTCTTTTCTTCTCATGGAAAATCATATTTTATCGTTTATTCTTTGCATTTCTGTTACTTCATCAAGGAAAATAATGCCTAAATTAATAATAGCTTGCATGAGATGCACAATTATTCTTTATTTTTCAAAGTTCTATTTATAATCACGCTTCGAATAATAACGACT
This sequence comes from Heliocidaris tuberculata, assembly GCA_025618425.1. Taxonomy (NCBI): domain Eukaryota; kingdom Metazoa; phylum Echinodermata; class Echinoidea; order Camarodonta; family Echinometridae; genus Heliocidaris; species Heliocidaris tuberculata. The sequence continues at coordinate 43,583,232 of CM046837.1, forward strand.
TCTCATCAGAGAACCCGCCCCTGACCACAGTACATCCTGGGCATCCAACTGGTCAAATTGTGGAAGTAGTTGTGGATGAAGTCACTGGAAAGGTCTTTCTGAATGCCTTCTGAAGAATTTCCAACAGATGAGGCCCACTTGTTGGGCATTTTCTCGGACCTTCCTGTCCAACTCTTCCCATAGCATGATTTTCAGGAACCCTTTCTCTTCTGTTTTCTTAAGGTAGTTTTTACATTGCCTTGAGGAATGTTTGGGGTCGTTTTTCTACTGGAGGACAAACTTGTGGAGGTAGTTGTGGAGGTAGTCACTGGAAATGTATTTCAATGCCTTCAAAAGATGAAGCTCACTTGCTGGGCATTTTATCAGACCTTCCCGTCCAGCTCTTTCCTCTTTCTTTAGCAAAGCCTTAAAGAATGATTGTGGTCATTGTCCTGCTGAAAGACAATACTTTTTCATCTTCAAAAGGCATAGAAAGACATTCCCAATGACTATCTCCACAACTACCACCACAACTTGACCAGCCGGGTGCCCATGATGTGCCGTGCTATGATCGCTGCCAAGGGCAGGTTCGTACGAAGATTATGAGCAGAGTTACTCAATAACATAAACATAATTGTGTTATGTTGCATATCATTAATGTAAATTAAGAAAAGTAAAGGCCCATGTAAACTGCCTTGTGGAACTCAACAATCAAGACTTCGCATTGGAGAGCTTTCACCGTGCAGAGAAACAAACTGTTTTCTATCAAAAGGATAATCTTGAAACCACTCCAACGCCTCTCCTCTTACCCCATAAAGAGATAATTTTCTAAAAAGTATTTTATGGTTAATTGTATCGAAGGCCTTGGAGAAGTCTAAGAAAATACCAGTCGTATGTAAATGGCTGTCAATTGCAGTTGCTACTTTATGAATAAACGTCAAAGTGGCGTGTACTCTACTATGTTTTTCACGAAAGCCAAACTGAAAATCAGAAAATATATCAATATTGAGAAAAAATTTGACAGTTCTAGAATACACCATTTTTTCCAATACTTTTGAAAGAGAGGTAAGTAGAGATATAATTACCTATATTCGTTTGATCGCCTTTTTTGTAGATGGGGACAACCTTAGCTATGTTCATATTTCTTCGGTACGGATCCAGTAGAGTGTGAAAGGTTCAATATATGAACGAGAGGTTGCGCAACTTGCGGAATAATATTTTTTAACAATATATTATCAATTTCGTCATATCCCGAACTCTTTTTGTTTTGTAAATCGTTCACAATTTCAAATAACTCTTTTGTATTTGTAGGACATAGAAATAACGAATTAGGGATGGGATTCTTCAAAAATCTCGTAAAAGAAATATCAGTTACAGGAATATGTTGAGCTAAATTTGCACCAATACTGGAAAAATATCTGTTTAAAACATTACATATCTCTTTATGTAATATTTTATTAATTGTTTGATTATTTTTTAAAATCTTTATTAAGTACATTATTAATTACTTTCCAAGTCATTTGAAGATTGTTTTTAAAGAGTTCTAGCCGTTTTGAGTAGTACGATTTTTGGGCACTTCGTATCAAATTAGTCAAGACATTTTTGTAAAATGTATATTTTTCACGAGTTTTGACACAAGGGTTTGACTTATATTTGTAATAGAGATTATGCAAGGCATTTTATCTACATTGCTTCTCTCCACCCAGGTGTTAAATAAGTACCCGGTAGGATTGGAACGTCACTGTGGTTAGATTAGCATGTGCGTGCTTGGAAACAGGCGACTGGCTGGAATGCTCCCCAGAGGAGTGGAGAATATGCACTGTAATGTGCAGAATCGCAATTGAAGCCAGTGACCGGGGTAATAATGCTGTAAGCGCTTTGGTCGGTTATACATTGTAACTGGTAAGGCGCTATATAAGAAGCAGTTATTATTATTATTCATTTTCCTATTTATTGACCGTAGAAGAGATTTCGAAATCCAGGGAAGTTTGGGATTTTTCTTATATTTACGTTTATTTTTAGTTAAAAGGAATTGTTTTGTCAAGATTTTTATTGTGTTAAACCAGTGTCAACTTGAAGAGTGGTGTCTACTCATCAGTTTGATACCAAATTGTTGGAGAAGTGCAACATATCTGATGATAAATGAACTGTGGGTGATTGTGAGAAATCAGTTCTTATTACAGGTGTCCCCAAACTTTTGGAGGTCAGTGTATATATATATATATATATATATATACTGGGTGTTTCAAAAAAAGGGAAACCCAACTTTGAAAAATTCCTGTAAATTAATTATGTATTTACCGGTATTGAATTTCATATCATATGAAAGAGTAATTAATTTGCTTTCCAATGGTAACTTGTTTAGGTTTCCTGGGTCAAACACCATTGTTTTCAAAATTTTGCGCAGAATCACAGGTGGTTCACTTTCTTGCAAAACATAATAGGCATGATGTTAAAGGTAACAGATAGTTTTGGGAAGCTCTCAAAAACTTTTCGTGAGATTTCTTTGATTTTACTTAATAAATAGCAGGGTACTAACATAACTAAGATGCTGTGAAGTTTTTTCCACCTCAAGTGAAATATTTATCGAATGAGAGGTGAAAAGTAATAAAAATCCCTGGCCCAAAAAAGAAGGGATGTAAATTCAGACAACGGCCACACACATTACGCACATGGGGATTCATGGATTGCTGTCTGTGAGCTTTAACGTGAAACCTTTTGTCAAAAGGTCTGAGTGCTCAAATTTTCTTCTTGGAGGGATTTTCTTCTTCAAATATGTGTTAAAGGTGTGTTATCTACCTATGCTCCAGGAGTTTTTGCATTGGAAAACATTTTCAGATGAGAAACGTTTGAAAGAACACAGTCTGGCTGAATTTTAACGTTTGCCTACCAAAGAACCAGTGCAAACCAAAAGAATGACAATATCCCAAAGCAATACAAATCAATGACAAAAAGCATGAAAGGGGAAAATCCAAATCCATATTCATGTGTGAAGATTTGACTTTGCTGATTTTTACAAATGTTGGTCTTTGTTGAAAATTGATGGAAGATGCCTGCAGCACTCCAAATAAACAAACATGCTCTCTTTGCTTTCTGATGGTCTCATTTATTCTTCATTAAGATTTATGACTGTCATCTTCTTTAAAGTTCTTTCATGTTTGTGAAGTTCATAAGACGTTTTGTTAAGGCGTAAATTCAATCAAAATCAGATTTTTAAAAAACTGATGGAGCTACCAAGAGAGTTGACAAAGCCATTCAACTCAAACCCTGCCTATTATGCTTTACAAGAAAGTGAACCACACGGGATTCTGCGCAAAATTTTGAAAACAATGGTGTTCAGTGATGCGTGACCCTAGAAACCAAAACCAGGTACCATAATTAAGCAAATGAATTACTCTTCCATGTGATATGAAATTCAATACCGGTAAATACATAATCCATTTACAGGAATTTTTTCAAAGTTGGGTTTCCTTTTTTTTTAAACACCCAGTATATATATATATATATATATATATATATATATATATATATATATATATATATATATATAGCCTGTGGCTTTGAATGTTGTTAAATATGGCGCCATTATCCATATAAATGCTGTGAATGCATTTACCCCAGCAAGGCCTGCACGCTGCCGCCCGATACGGCGAAGGCTCACACGGACGGACCCGGAGGTGAAAGCTAGCCTGCCTTCGGTGTTCGGGCAGCTCAGCTGGGCAAATCCCCCTAGACAAGTTCCACATGTTCCAAGGTTATTTAGAAAAACCTTTACGACTGGCAGAAACTGCCAGTCGTAAAGGAGCATAAGACTCGTATCGGATTTATATCTGTAAATAAAGGCACGTTTTATGTTTGCGCCAGCCTCCCGAGGGGGGGGGGGGGGCACTCAGTATATAGTGTGTGGTGGGTATGTGCCGCAGAGAAGACCCCCATTTTTACACTCAAATTTCCGTTCTAAAGAATAGGAGTTTTTTTTTATTGTTGAGCAAAAGAAGAGAGAAAACCGTTCCAAAGTACCGCCTTTTTTTTTTTCCGGCTGTCCTGGCCCGCACCGGCCCGTTGCGAAGAATATCATTTTTGGTGAAAAGTCGAAAACGAGTTTCATTCCAGGTGCTTAATTCCTCTGGGCTTTCCCCATTGCTTCCAATCCGCGGTTCCAATCCACCCCAGTGAATTCACTTTTCATCAGGGGCGTAGATAGGGGGGGGGGGGGGGGGGGGGGGGTGTACACCAGGTTTCACCCCTGCTAAAAAAAAAAAAAAAAAAAAAAAGGAATGGTGGAAATTATATGTTATAAATAAATATAATTTGATATATTATATCTATCATTATTATCTATACAAGGGATTTGAGCCGCACATTAAAAATGCATATTTTTGTCTGCTTGATTTGCATATAATTATTACCTATATGGGGTAGTTTTACGATGCATTTAATATCCATGTTTTGCGCGGTCCGCGAACGGCCTAGCGGTCATCATTCCCTGATATTTTCCCTCTTCCGGGTTTCACCATTCACTTTGTGTACAAAAAGTGCGGTCAACATTGAGCCCGATTAACATCCACCTTTTCTTTTCAGTGCGCTTTTATTAAAGTGCATACGCGCAGTATTGTGTACGCGTTAAAGTGTAGGCTTAAACAATGGATACACGCGGTAACAATTGACGTCACAATGGCCCAGATTACAAACCTGCATGAATAACCTGAAATTAGAGGGACTGACAGGCAAACAGACTTGTTTGTAATTGCTATAAAATAGGCATAGATCTATACATGATATAGGTAATAATAATAATATTGACTCGCTCTACTTTCGGGGAATATCGAAAATGTTGCCCTTAAAAGAACCATATTGCCCTCGTCTTCTACTCGGGGCAATATGATTCTGTTGCGGGCAACATATTCTGATATCCCCCTCAAGGCCAGTCAATATTATACAAATATTGCACGGAACAGTGAATTCCCCATAGGCTACAGTACTAAACTTGCCGTGCAATATTATGCCATATTTTGTCTGGTCTGTTTGCGTGCGCGCAAATAATGCAACGCATACACACATACTCACATGACGTCATAAAGCGGTTAAGTCAAACTTGTGTGATCACAATGATGAATGATGAGGGGCTCTATTAACGGAATGTGGTTGGTGAAATGATTTTTATTAAGTTCAAAATCATTTTCCTGTAGGGAATAGATAATAATAATTATATTGGATAGCTTTATTTCATGGAATACCAGAAAATATTACACTCGTTAGGGCTAATATCATGAATATTGCACTCATCTTCGATTCGTGCAATATTGGCCCTAACTCGTGGAATATTCTCTGGTATACCATTTAGAGCCATCCAATAATATATAAATATTATTCAAATTTATATACAGTATTCTTTATTTCAATATATATATTATTTATTTATGTACAATATTGTATGGCGAGAGTGCCGAAGTCTGCGCAGTGCCCTTGTCTGCGCAAACGCGTAAATGTGCGATTCTGAAACAAAACACGCAACGATCACGAACTTTTCATCTCTATCATAGCGATAGGTATTCATGGAAAAAACGAGTCAAAATATTGAAAAAAGGTCTTATTTCAGATAATTTATTCTCAAACCTCAAAACCTTGTCTTTTACGTCAAAACTCCTGAACTGCGTATGAAATGAATGGGTGCGCAGACATGGGCACTATTTTTTTTTTTTTTTTTGTAAGTTGAAATGACACGGCCGCCGTTTCTTGTGAAAATAGCATTGGTTTTGCTCTAATTTTGATTAAATTTTTTGCAAACTTGCTCTTTAGAATATCAGGAATAATATGAAATTAAGTTTTAGAGGAATATTAAAGAAATTCTTGTTCATTTTCAGGTCAAAATCTTAGTTGCGCAGACATAGGGCTCCACATCATATATTTATATGAATTTATTAATATTTATCTACAATTATGTCGTTGCTTCTGATTTTTCCCGCTATATATTTACACTACTAGAAAGTTAAAACCATCTACTTCAAATCATACACATGGGTGTTGATCTGGGAGGGATATGGAGGTATAATTTTTTTTTTAATGAACTGGGGGGGGGGGGGGGGGGTGGCCTGTCTTACCATCCCCAAATATATTTTGAAGTGATTTTTTTGAAAGCCATAATGCAGAAAAATTATTTAGATTAAAAGTAGGCCTACATATAATTATTCTCGATTTAGAGGGTTTAGTAGGTAACTTTCCATTATAATGCAATTTTGCCACACTCATGTTATTAGTATTACTAACAATTTTCAAAATTGAAATGAAAATATAGTCACAGGAATCGAATGTGGTGGGGAAAGAGGAAATATATCACCCCCAATATTTATCGAGGATGATGACCTGTGTCATCATCACCCAAATATACATAGAAGAATGATGAAATGACAGTCATAACATAGAGATTCGGTCCGGGGATTGCATGTGGGCACAGTGCCCCTACTTTTCCCTTTAACTTCAGATAAGTACCCCCATTTTTCTTTCGAATAAGTTCCCGTTCCATATTCTTATAAGTGCCCATTTTGATAATTACACCTCATCCCTCACCTTACCTTTGATAATTGCTTCTATTGTCCATTTTAATCCCTTTTATCCTTTTTAATGTAACAAGTCATTTTTTTTTCTTTGTAATATATTAGGCACTGATTTAATTTTTCTACTAACATTTTCCCGTTCTTATAAATGCCCCTTTTCAGGTGGGATTAGTGCCCCTTTTAGCCTCTGATATCTGCATTTTCTACCTTTTCTACACATTCATTTATTGTTTTCTAATAAGTGTCCTTTTCTTCTCCATGATAAGTACCACGTTTCCCTATTCCATAACATGTGCCTTTAATCCAAAGTGACTTAGAGCCAATATTCCTAAATGCTCGCTCGCTACGCTCCCTCGTATTAAAAGTATAGCTTATTAAATAAATTTTCATTGTTAAATTTTGCAAATGAAACCCCATCAGAATTGTGTTTCCGCTTTTTTATGTTACAATGTATTTGGGACCTCACAAATTTTGAATATTGTTAGCTCGCTCGCTCAATATTCAAATATTCACATACTACAAAACTGCAAAGCATGATGCTAAAGTTGTATCTTGGACATGTAAAGAGAAAAACCATATACATGTTTACACACCCTCACCCTACACTATATATATATATATATATATATATATATATGTGTGTGTGTGTGTGTGTGTGTGTGTGTGCGGGTGTGTGCCTGTGTGTGTGAGTGTGTATATATATATATATATATATATATATTTAAAGAAGATGTTACATGATAATGTGCTTTGTTATATACTTTCATTGAAATGTTGATTTATGATTTATGTATAATTGAGTGGAATCAAAATAAAGATCATTGAAAAAAAAAATATATATATATATATATATATATATATATATATATGGTCCTTGAGGAAAATCATACCCCCCACTTATGAGGACCTGTCTACGCCAGTGGTTTTCATTCATACTGCATGAACGCATGCATGCGAATTAACCCCGCTTAACAATACACACACCATAGACTTGCCATGACACACAGCGCATTTACATTGTAGCTAATGGGAACTTGTGGGAACCAGTTCCGTAGCATCATATTTATATTGTAATCCAGTTCCAAAGACCCCCATTTTCCAAAATGTCATAGTTCCGAATACCAACCTTTTCATGATACGCTCGTTCCGAAGCCCCCTTTTTTGTCTTGCCGGCGCGGCGGCACATACCTACCACTTTTGGGGTCGAGTGCCCCCCCCCCCCCTCCCGGGGCGCCAGCATGCCTCCTTTGTCATGTTTGTAACCCGTTCTATGGGTTCGGCGTTGGCTTGAAATGCCAAATGTTTATGTACACTTCGAAGAGTTCAGGACTAATGAATGAGGGTCTAAATTCGATAATGTCATTTCCATGTAGAGCAGCGAGACTTGACAGTGAAACAGAGGATGTTGATGAATATGCAGGGTGGTTTTGAGCATCTATAGGGCCAGGATTTGGGTTTACTTCACCAGCTATATATACCAACTTTTACCAGTTCTACAAAAAAGCCATTTTAGTACGGTGGTTCGTTGAAATCCTCCTCATAATATAATGATGGATATGGGTACTTGGGAGTCCACAGACAAGTCCTCGATTTTAAAATGTGTATACATAATATGACCAGGGAAACAATGAGTCCAAGCAAAAAGAACAAAATGAAGATATCCATCAACCAAATTGAATGTGACATAACACAGTTTCCTGTGTCATCGTTCCCACCTGAGGATGTTGTGAACGATTGATATGTTGAATATGTAGGGATACTGGTTGATGTCTTCTGTCCAATACCCTCCATTAAGAATTCACGACATGACGGTTCATCAACTTCATAGATAAATTTTGTTGTACAGCATGATATTGCAAAGTCCCTTTTCATCCAAAAGCGTTGGAAAAGTGTTGTGGAATTATTTACTAAATCACTGCGGGGTAACAGAACTTCAGTATTCTGAAAACAAACAATAAAACCTGGGGTAGTACCCATTGGTGCTGTACATTCAATAACATCCCAAATATGTCTTGCAACTTCATAGTGCAGTGATGGGATGTAACGACAAAATGGTTTACCTGGGGGATACTCGATAGTAAGACTTACCCTTTTGGTAAGGTCGTTTTGTTTTTTATCGTTCACATATGCGTCACATATGTACGTTGCTCCATTTTCACGTCTTATATCTGATATTATCAAATTTATTTCTAGCACCCCATCGTCTTCATTTTCATGAACCTCAAATCGTCCTAGATCATCCTCACTTAATGCACTTTTAATCAACATTCCATTCTCATAAAATATGCTTCCATATTCTTTGCTTAACTTGACAGATATGTCCGTTCTAGGATAGTGAAACGATATTTCAGCTGTATCCCCTTCTCTGTAGATGAGGAGGGGGTTGCCCTTTTGGACAATTATACATAATATATAAATGATATTTCTGTACATTTTGCCAGATAAGTTACAGTCAAAGTGAACCGAATACTCGCTCGCTATGTTTATTTAAATCCAATACTGATTGCAACACATGTATACAAAAATACAAAGGAAACAGGCACTTCATTCATTCCCCCCTTATATATGTCAGATGTTTGCATATCTTTTGCAGATTCTGTTATGGCATGCGTGTTATTTGGATTTGGGCTAGTTTCATTCACTGAAATAGGTGGTGGAAAAATAAAATCAGTACAATCCTTGTATCTCTTTTGAAAATGTGTACTTACAGAACAACAAGAAATTGATACTGAATCTTTGCTAAACCAGAAGGTTGCGATAATGCTGCTGTCATGAAAGTTCATATGAAGTGGAAACTGGGCTTTGTGTCTGTCATTTGTCTCAGCGAAACACACTAATGTTCCCTTTGGATGTCCAATTGAACATGCACACTGCAGACGAGGACGACCTAAAAATCCAGCGTGCAGAAGTTCTGCGTCTCCTTGATCAGGCCAGTGGCAGACCGCTCGACCGGGTGGATACACAACTTGAAGATCGTAAAATTGCTGATGAATTATTGTATTATTACACATAAAAGAACAGACGTAAATACCTGCATCACTTGGATGCAAATGTGTCAGTTTAAGCGTGACTACAAAGTAACCTTGCACTCGTTCATTGTGCACTCGCGTCCTCGCGTGTTTCTCAGGATGATAGCCCGCAGAATCGACTTGAGAATAATCGCTATAGAAGAGAAATTCACCGAAGAAAAGATCGAAAGTACATGTGCTGCCGACGAAGTCCGGTTCGAGGTACTGTAAGGTAACCGATTCCCCTTCCCTGCTCCGAATTATATTGTCTTCGTCTGTTGACCTTACATCTCTGGTATTAAACAAAAGAGTCAGCAGTAGCACTGTTGGAAATGTGATACCCATGACTATTTTTTGAGGTAACTTTTTCCATGTCCATGGAAAGTTTGTCCCATCTGGATGAATAATCTGCTTCAAATCCTGAAGAGAGAGAGAAAAAAATAGGATTTTCTTTCTAGCTCATGCATATTATTTTTTTTTTTAAATAGGAAACTGTTAATTTAATAGTAATTTATGGATCGTCACTATTTCTATTTTTCAAACAGGGGTCTCTGAAATACTTAATTATTAAAAGACCTTTCCACTTATGTTCTCCTTTACAATTACAGTGTTTGCAATATAGCAATTGCCTTTATTTATCAGTGTTAATCTTAGCTAAGTCCATTGAACTATGATCTGATATATCTGTTATATTTATATAATATTGTTATGTTCTTGCTCTTAATTTCGATATGATCTGTTTAAAAAGGTTGTAAAAGACATACTGTATATGGAAAGAATCCATTATTACCACAGAAGATAATGAATATATCATGAACATGTAATCGGAGTATTATTTCTAGCAGTATGTGGAAATCAATAAACTTTTAAACTCTGAATCTACTTTAGGAAAAACCTCTCTTATGTACACATATCATACACCACTGTTATAAAAATTTTAAAAATATGTGCTGTATCACTTGCAAAGAGGTGGGCCGGGACATGGGATTTCGAGCCCCCTCCCCCAATAAATAAACAATAAAAAGAGGAAGAAGAAAAGAAGACAGACATTCACACAATTTTACCCTGCCATATGCTTACAGTGATTAGATTTCTTTGATGAACGGGTTTTTTTCTAGTCTATAATACACATCATACGTGTACTATCATAACTTTATTATTAATATATGGGCATTTAATTAGCCTTACAATACCAATCGCATAAAGAGCGCAGGATGACACAGAACTGTTGCAGGATGACACAAAACTGTTGATTTGGCTTATCTTTGCTGATTCTAGGTTTTGGTTGACCTATAGTGTTTCCCATTTCTGTGCTCACAATACTCTAAATTTTATTCTTTATATAGTATAATTTTCTCTCCCATTAATTTTCACGATCATTAATTTTATGGTACGTCTTCAAACTAGGCTTACTTTATTATGATAGGCTTAGCTTACTTTACTAGGCTTATTTTTTTTATGATACTGCAGTACATAATTATCTCTGATTGACCTTTGTGACTTCTGACATCTGACCTACTTTACACCTATATCATTCAGTTCATCTTCCTACATGTGATACATATTGGTACCGACCTTTGAAGTTCATGGCTCAAATAGTTCTTGAAATATTGAGATGAGGCTAAAACATAAAATTTCATGTAAATTGGCCTCTATGATATTCAATCTTTGACCTACTTGCCCCCATATCTAATCAGTTCGTCTCCCTCCGGTTTTACATTCTGCCGCCAAGTTTGAAGTTCATACCTCACATGGTAGGCCAACTTGAGAAATCGCGATAACGAGGCTAAAAACTTGTAGTTTCAAGGAAACTTATCTCTATGACAATGCACCTTTGACCTAATAATGCCAAATTCGGATCATTTCATCCAGTGGCGGATTTAGGGGGGCAATCCCGGCCCGTGCCCCCCCCCCCCTTTTGAAAACTGATAATTTTTTGTTGTTGTTGCTTGTTAGAGAATTATAGAAGAAAACTGGACCCCATAAAATCTGATAACCCCCTCCCCCCCCCCCCCCCCCCCCCACTCAGCGACTTTTGGAGGGCTGGCGAAAACAAAATCGCCTACCCCGGGCCCGCCCCCCCCCCCCCCCCACCCAGCGACTTTTGAAGGGCTGGCGAGAAGGAAATACGACTCTCCCTCAAAGCAGTTCCCCAAAGTTGACAGCCCTGCTTTTGTGTCCCCCCCCCCCCCTTTTTTTTTTTTTTTACAAAATTCTTGGTCCACCACTGATTTCATCTCCCCATGATGATACATACTAGTACCAAGTTTGAAGTTCATGACTCAAATGCTTTTTCAGATATCGCGATAACGAGAAAGCGGGACGGACGGATTAGATGGACAACCAGAAAACAAAATGCCTCCAGCACCAATTTCGGTGGGCGGAGGTAGAAAGATATGTAGTAGTTTTCAAAACAGATGTAAATAAGATATAATAGACGGGTGTCTTGGGCAATATTTGGTATAGGTCTAATGTAGGCCTATATCCCTTTTCTAGAGAATAATAGTACAAACTAAAAAGCACTCTGAAATCAAGTATAGGCTCACTGATGTGAATGCATTTCAAAGTCGTTGTCTGTGGGAAGTAATTGTTGTTTGAACTTTGAAAGACTCCGACTTTTTTGTCAGTATGACATATTTGCCCTAAAAATGAAAACCTATAGAATCGACATCATTCTGCCTCGCTCTCTGTGGTGTTTTGAGGATCACATCAAGGATTTATCACAGAATCACACTAAAACAAACACCATGAATACGGAACAGCGAAGACGAAAACCTTGTTCTCTTTTACAGTGGCGTATCGAGGGGGGGGTCAAAAAACGCAAACGGGAGAAAGAGAAAAGATTTTTTTTTTAATTGTCCAGGGTAAAGTGCACAGAAAGAGTGTTTTTCCGGAGTTTAAAATGTAAGAAAAAAATCTAAAGTTCGATTACTTTGCTCCCTGGAATATGTTTATATTGGATCTCGTTATTTCGCCCACTAATAGAGCACATGAATAGCGTTTTTAATGGGTTCATGTTTGAAATATTTCCCTCCGTCGTTAAATCCTTTACTCCCTAGCATATAGGTTTCATCAAGTTCTTGTCAAATTTTGCTTCCCAATATGTAGGTGTAGCATTTTCAAAGGTCCATCTCTCGAGAGAATTATTGGCTTTCGATTTCCTTGCTTAATTCTTCGAAAATAAAATTATTTCTTCATGCAGGGTTTATGATCTACATGTTAGGGAGAAGTGAGTAGAATGATGTTTAGAATAGTGTTTTCAATGTATAAATTTGAAAGAAATTCTAACGCTCGGTTGCTGTAGTCCCTCGATAATTTTTCATAAGGGTAAAATGGATAAGAAAATGCATTTTTGAGAGTTGAAAAGGCAAATAAAAAATATATCTTTTGGTCGCTTTGCTCTCTCGCTTGTATAATTCTTTTTAAAAATTTGGCTAATAATCACGGGTTAAGTGCACTAAGAAATATGTTCACGTAGTGCCATCATTTTTAATTCAAAGTGGGAATTGATCTGGCTTGTAGTTTTGAGCTGATGAGTTTGGGCGGGGGGGGGGGGGGGGGGGGGGGGGGAGGGGGATGTGCAATTGTAGTTAGGAGTTTTCGCTCAACGTCGCGAACGTACTTCTACAACGCACGAACGCCCCGGAAGCGAACGGATGAACGGCCGTCGGCGATCACGGACGGACACAGTACATATGAATTACGTCATCGCCGCGCGCCCGCTGATTGGCTGTTGATTCACTTGGGGGCAGATACAGAACGGACGTGATTTCTACCACGGACCGTCGCAAAACCACTGAACTCTAGAGTTCAGTGCGCAAAACTCGGTCCCTCATGGAGCGGTTTGCTGTTACTATAGTAACTTCTCGATTTTGCACACGGATCGCAATTTTTCCGTTCTTGATTAACGGGTGTCGTACAGCGAAAACTCTCTATTGTTTGCCCAGGACGCCGTAATCTCTAGATATGCACTGCTCGTTTACTACCACGCAGTGTTACGCATTTAACGCGACAAAAGTGTGTGGTATAAACAGGTCTTAATACTTTATTTCTGGTTGCCACTGAGGACGGGGAAACCTCACTATTCATAAGGACCGCTAGTCATAATGACTACTATTCATAAGGACCGCTATTCATAACGTGTAATTTATTATACCTGAAGGTCCGCTATTCATAAAACGGAAAGGGGGCCACTGTTCATAAAGTTATGAGGACCATTATTTATAAGGACCGTTATTCATATTGTGAGATGAGGGTCGCTATTCCTAATTCACATTGAGGGTCATTACTCATAAGGACAACTATTCATAATATGAAATCGGGGTCGTTATTCATAAACATGAAAGGGGCACTATTCACAATTTATATTGGGCGTAACTACTCATAAAGACCACTATTCATAATACAGAATGAGGGTCGCTATTCATAATTGCGACCCTCTTCTCCTATTATGAATAGTGACCCTCTTTCTGTATTATTAATGGCGATCCTCTACTCCAATTATGAATAGCAGTCCTTATGAATAATGACTCATATGAATAATGCGCCTTTTCGCCATTATGAATAGCGGTCCTTATGAATAGCTGTCATTATAAATAGCGGTCATTATGACTAGCGAGTGGACCCCCTGAGGACACTGAATAAAAACACCGAACAAAAAAAAAAACAGTTTTCCCTTCCCTCCAAATATTGCTGTTCATATCAACAGCCTCGTCTAGTTTTTAATTGACGTAAATGGTTCTCTTTTCTCCTAATATACTCAGGGTTTTGTTTTAATTTGATAATCTGTGATTTGTCGAAATTCTGGAACTGATTTTGTATTAATAACAGTAATCCATTAAATCCTATGAACATGATGATCCCACACGGATCCATTATCCTGAACTGTATTCCTGTACATTTTCATTATCACATCTACAATCATGGTTACCCTTCCTGGTGACACTTTGTTGAAGAGAATGTATAATTACAGCAAGAATTAGTTACTTGTGCTTCACAAAGTCGATATAATAATGATAAATACAACATATTCCACTTACTTAAATCAGGGCGAAAGACATCACTCATTCGACTGAGATATCGTGACACAGACGACGAGCACACGGTTACGACGTGCTCTCACCACTACTACATGCATTAGTAAAACTGATACCAATTTTCTTACAGATGTCAACTTATATAATTTGTTTGAACAAAACAAGTTTTGGCTTTTATTGTAACCAATCAGTACTCTATGTACCTTGAACTTTAGGCAAATACGTTGTAAACGCATCATTGACTCAGCTCATTTTAGAACCTTATTATTTTCATTATCAGATTGATCCATATCTTACAGCCTTCTGCCCCCCCCCCCTCCTCTCTCTCTCTCTCTCTCTCTCTCTCTCTCTCTCTCTCTTCTCCAGCTTCCTACTTGATTTTTCAGTATGAAATGCTTTAAACGCACCTAAAACTTTTTTTTTAGAGAGAAGTTTAGTAATGGCCATTTTTAGCGCTAACTTTTCGATTTAAGTATCACAAACAATCGTTTTTATCGGTTCTAAAGGTGCGTTCGTGCATATTTTGGAGCTAGAATCACAAACATGAATCACAAATCAAAACGAAGTTTTAAAATACGGTTTCAGCGGGACAGCGTTCATACAATTTTTCATCAACGCTGATTCTAGCTCAATTCAAGCTCTGCCATTTGCGCAGCGTAGTGCGCAGTTTGACCCAAGAAGTAAAGGTCCTTTTCCTTCTTCGTTATACATTTCCTTCCTTTTTCTTCTTTCATCTATCTAAAATATTTCTTTATGTTATTCTTTGTTTTTTGGCCTTCTATCATAATCTTTTTCTATCGTCCTAATGCATTTTTCTTTTCTTTCATCTTCTCCTACTATCTTTTCTTATATTATTCTTTGCTTCTTCCTTCTATCATCAATTTCTCTTCCTTTCCTCGTTTTTCCATATTTTGCTTCTTTCATATATGTTCTTTTGTCATTAACTTTGTATTTTTTATCTTTCTTACTGTAGGTTCTCTTTCTGTCTTTCCTGTTATTCTTTGTTTTTATACTTCTAACATGATAAAAACTACTTTCGAAAAATCAACTGAAGGCAATTTCAATAGCCCTGTCTATCACCTTTAGAAATGTGCGAACATTACAATGGCGTATTACGTAATCCGAACAAGATTTCTATGGGCAGTACAATAGGCCTTTGAAATTGCCCTTGAGTTTATTTTTCGAAAGTAGTTTTTATCGTGTTATTATATCCTCTTTCTTCTTTCCTTATGTTTCTTTTCATTCTTTCCTTCCTTCATCTTTTCTTCTGTCATGTCTATCGTTCCCAATGCATCTCTTTATTTTCTTCTTCTTCCTTTTCTATCTTTCCTTATGCTATATTTGTATTGATAGTTCTTTAATCTTCTCTTTCTGTCTTTTCTTATGTTATTATATGTCTTCATTCTTCTATCGTTTTTTTCTTTCTGTCCTTTCTCATGTTATTCTTTGTTTTGATATTTCTTTCATCTTCTCTTTCTGTCATTCCTTATATTCTTTTTTTTTTTATCTCGCTATCCTCTTACGTTGCTGTCTTTCCTTATGCTATTCTTTGTATTTATCCTTATTTCAACTTCCCTTTCTTTTTTCCCTTATATTTTTTCTCTATTCTTTCCTTCTTTCATCTTTTCATCTATCCATTCTATATGTGTATTGTATATTTCCTTGTTATTCTTTGTTTTGATCTTCCTTTCTCTTCGCTTTCTGTCTTTCCCTATGTTATTCTTTGTTTTTATGTTTTTATCATTTTTCTTCTTGATACATTTCCTTATGTTATTCATTGTTTTGATCTTCCTTTTATCTTCTCTTTTTGTCTTTCGTTATGTTATTCTTTGTTTTTATCCTCATCCTCTCCGTTTGTTTCTTATGTTTTCCTTTATTGTTCTCCTTCTCTCATCTGTTCTACTACCCAATGGCGTCATAGAATCATGATTGAGATCTCCGTTGCGTTCATGCAATTTCAGCGAACGTGTTTCTGGCAGAAACGTGTTACAAAACGCACCTTTTTCTGCGTTTCAGTTTGGGGATCTCAAACACGTTTATTTTTACGACCGACGAAAAATTGCATGAACGCAATCGTGTTTTAAACTAAAAGTCTTTCAAAACTGTGTTTCTGGGGTGAAAAATATTCGCTTGAACGCAACCTAAAGGTAATCTGTAACTCTGTGGAGGCTTCATAAAATTTGAGCTGCAAGGCCCTAAATGTTATCAGTGTATGTAATATGTTGTAAAATGAAGCCCTGAAAAATGAATGTTAAAGTTCACGCAACGCTTGCGAAAATCCCAATGGGTAGCGCCGTGAAAGCTTACCAGTCTATGGTATAGCTAGTTTGAATCCGCGAACAGATGACGAAGTCGCTATCCCGAGCTACCAAACTTACGTAAATGACGTCATTTGCACATTCGACCCTGGCCTAGGTTTTCGACGCATACTTTCTCCCAGCCTATGCATTATATAACTACACACACATGCACAGGCCTATGGCAAGCCATCGGGGTCTACTTACGTCTACTCACCACGCGTACTTGATTTTCGATACACGTACCTATATTGACCAATCAGAAGCCAGTATTCAGTACGCGTACTGTTTTTGGTCATCACGTCACGTGTGTTTAAGGGTGCGTGTACTTTACTTTTACAGACGTTCCTGACCCCTCCGGCCATAGGTGGCCAAAGGGTTCAGAAGCGTCAGTTACTGTAACGTGTGCTTTGTCATTTAGGTAACGTGTACCTTGACTAGTCATTACGTGACGTCTATACAATTACGTGTGCTCTGGTCGTTACGTGACGTCAGCTAAGAGTTAGTCTATTTCCAGGTGTTTTTTTTTTTTTTTTTTTTTTTTGTCAGTAAAGCAAACCATGTGCGTTAATAATATTGTTCAATAAGGGAAGTATAGGGCTTGGCAAGGGCTCAGGGTGTTTAATATATTTCTGTTGGTGACTGATTATTAAGTCGTCCTATTAATTTTTAGAGTAGTAGTAGTAGGAGACCTAGACTCTTTTTAGCAAACTAACAAAAACCAAAGTAAAGTATAAACCGTGCGGAGTTGGTTTATTATTGTCATTACTACTACTACTACTACTCATTTTTATTTCATTATTATGATTGTTACTATCATAATTATCATCATCATTATCATTATTATTATTATTATTATTATTATTACTATTATTATTATTATCATTATTATTAATATTATTTTTATTATCGTCATAAAAATTTGTCATAATGAAATTAATGTATAAAGTTTATTCATAAATACCATGTAATGAGCGGAGGAAAGAGAAACAAGTTGATGATTTAGATTAGGAGAACTCCCCACATGTACAGCTCATGTTTACTATATAGTCAAAGCTATTCAGTGCATTCAAAGTATACAAACTTCTACTACATGACCACTGGAAGGCCGCCTGTTTACCCAAGGATTAACCAGCTGATATCCAGTGCATAAGGGATACTGATACATGAATGGGGAGATGGCTTGCCTATATTCTTGCTATAACCAGGGAATCCTAGTTACATTAATACATTCCCATGCTATAACCAAGGAGTTATCTGCTATAATAATTGAAACGAGACATCCTCGTCCTCCTCCCCCCTCCCCGGCGAAAAAATGTGAACCCCCTCCCCCCCCCCCCCCAAAAAAAAAAAAAGAAGAAGAAGAAGAAGAAGAAGAAGAAGAAGAAGAAGAAGAAAAAGTAGTGTAAAATAATGATGAGTAAATGATAAAACAAACGGTTTGTTTTCTTAATAATTAAAGAAAAAAATCTTCTTCATCGGTTGTTACACTCCTTGGCATTATATACTTGAACTTTGAAAAATCATAGAAGATTTGTAATCCATGTGGAGGCAGAGCTAGATTCCACTAAATTTCGTCATATACTAAGGCCGGGGGGGATGTATCGGCTGTCAATGTTACATATTCTAGTCGCAAAGGCGTTAGTGAAAAGACTGTTGATAAATTCAATGTATTCATTAAAACAATTATTTTTTTTAAAGACTGAATGTTCGTACGTTATACAGGGAGGGGGCGGGGGGGGGGTGTGACTGTTGCTGGGATGGAACAAGAACACACGCAAACAATTGTATGCCTATTATAAATTAAGAGAGATCATTTTGTCCATGAAGCAGTCTAAATCAGATAAATTAAAGGACAATTTTATCACAGGATTGGCAATTGACAGGAGGGGCATTGGTTCCTCAGAAAATTTTCTTTTGTCACAGCAAGGACACTTTTCTTGATTTCGGAACTCGGCACAGGGCCCATCGAGCCCCTTGCCGAACCCCGGCTCCGCCACCATGGTAATGTACATATTATGTTCAATCAGTTGATGTTTAAATCATCATCAGCATCGATTCTCCTTCTCCCCTATATAGAAGAGATCGAGCCTCTGTCCCACAAAATCGTGGCCTCGCATGTAGACTGAGTTTCTATAGTACGCAATGATAAGTACTTCATCTATTGAAAACATTTAATTTTTTTTTCAATGTTGCCATACTGCAAAATTATGGTCTTGTGTGTGTTTTGGAGGGGGCAAAACTATTTTGTAGCCCACTAATTGATAGAGTTAAACTTCTGCCCCCTCCCTTTTACGCCACCGGGTTTCTATAAAAAAAAAAAAAAAAAAAAAGGCACTGTTTCCAGTGCTGTTTCATTACCATGTGTTTTATGTAACGGAGCGTGGGAACCATGACTTGTGAGAAAATTTTGGTTTTAATATGGTGAAATTTTGCCTCTTTATTTTAGAGCACTAATATATTTTTTATCGCGATACAGCAAAATTTATTGTCATGGGGGGGGGACCTATAAAAGAGGAAAGTGCCCCCCCCCCCCCAGCCCCACGCGGCCGCCCGGAGACATACAGGAAAATAAGAGGGAGCTTATAGCTACCTAGTAAGATTATTGATATTTTGGGCTGTTGAACTCCATAAAACTTTGTACTTTTTACCACTATGGAAAGCTTATTCATTGTTTACTGCAAATTATTAAGTGCAATATAGGTTCTTGTTTCGCTAAGGGCGGGGGAAAATTGAGTATAGCCCCTGCCCCTTACTTCCGAGGCCTTGACTTGAACCGTGTTTCTACCGAACAGTCTTTAGAAACACTACCTCATTAATATGCAAGGGAATGGTGAAGAGACCGAGTAAGAAACGAAAAAATTAGAGCACTAGAAAATATAAATATTTTTCATTGTTTTACTGTAAAATGATTTATGTCATATTATTTTTCCTTGCGAGTGGGCGGAAAGACGATGTTACACATTCTATTTGTGGGCCTTGTAGTAGACGGGATTTGTAAATAATAATAATTGTGACCATTTGTACCGCGCCATGTTTGTCAAAAGTCATAAGTAGAAAAACACTGCATCTATATTAATCTGCAAGGGAGCGAAGCCAAGGAACTATAAATCCCCATTCTCTGCCCCCCCCCCTTTCCTCGGCTTCTATGACAGGCCCTGGCACGTGTCGAGCCCAACAGTCTGAGAGCTAATTTGAAAGTCCTTGTATATTATTCACTAAGATAAACTATGATACAATGTATTAACTTAAAACAAACAAATCAATAGCTTATGCATTATTGTAAAGAACAGTCATGTAGACCTTCCAACAACAAAAAAAAACTTTCAATCAAACATAGAGGCCAAATTTGTTTTAGTCGCTCGCAAATAGTTACATGAAAGGGGAATTTCACCATGGTATTTAGCTGATTTAAATAAAAGCAGAAAATATATTTTTTTTAGTACTGCAGGGCAAATGGGATGGGCCCTTACAAGATACGTCACGGAGTCGGTTGCCAAGTTGTGTTTGATTGATTACAACTTTAAAAAATTAATAACATTCTCATTTTTTATCAGATTTTACTCAAACTTTTATTGGTCTCTTATTTCAATTTTCCCCATTCCTTTAACATTTTTAAAACAATGTAAGAAAGAAAACTGTATAAATGTATCTGAATTTTCACTTTTCATTTTGAAATTCAGTGTTCAGTGACGGCACTGGGATTTTAAAATTGCACAGAGGCAGGATGGGGGCATTATTAAAAGAGGAAGTGGGCACAGCTCACTGGAAGTGATAAGGGGCATTTATAAGAAGGGGAAAGGGGGAGGGTATGATTTTCTGACAAAGAGTGCGCAGGTTTGGCCAAGAATTAACATTCCTTTGTGCGTATAGCCAGACCCCTCTATCCCATAACGGCATCAAAAACAAGTACCTTCGGACGGGCTCTCGTGTCTTCTGGTAAAGGTTATGCCCCCCCCCCCCGGTAGGTTCATGTTGTAAAGGACATGTGAGCGACCTTATCAGGTACATTCATTACCACGAGTGAGTTGCCACTGACTTGAATTTGAAGCATCGCAAGTGGCCGAGCACATTGACGTGCACCCCCCCCCCCCCCCCGCCGTTCCACTCTATTTAAGAAAAAAGAGAAAAGGGGGAGGAAAGGGGAAAAAAACTATGAAAGACCAATTTTGGGGCGATTTTCACCTCCTATTCCAGCAGCGAGGTAGACTGTTAATTTTATTCCATGTTTAGTATATTTTCATGACAAAATTAAATTTTTATTATGAATAAAGATTCAAGTTTGGCTTGGTCCCTTTGCTCACTCGAAGAAAAATGTTTCGTTAGGATCTTGAAAGTTTTTAAAAACTTCATGTAACTATCCAAGGTAAAGTGCCTCAAATTCATTTCCACAAAGTGTTTGAGGTTAATATCAGTTTTGTTTTGTTTTTTAATCAGGGAGGGGAGGGGGCAGTTTTATAGTTTGTCCCGGGCACCATAATTCCCTAGATAAGCACAGTTTATGACATTCCTATACCACAAGTTAAGTGCCTATCAAACGCCATAGAATGCCCACCCCACCGCCCCCCCCCCAAAAAAAAATAGGACGGGGGAATTGACTGGATCAGTAAGAAAAGTGCAGTATTAGAGGAAGTCAGGTTGTACATACCGGTAATGTTAGAATCCGTGTATAATGAATGGTCACTGGATGCCTATAGTATGCTGCGCCCGCGAAAGGCCCCTTCCCCCCCCCCCCCCCCCCCCCCCATTTTCGGACTATTACGATATGCTGCTCCACTATTACGTTTCTGGTTAATCTAGCTACTTTTTTTGTGCAATTCATATTCATGGGCGTTGGGCAGACATTTCCTCGTAACTTGGTCTCACTCCGTCATTTTCTTTCCACCTACGACCTGAAATGTCTTGCTGAGTATATGTATCTATCAACTGAATTCACCGGTTCAGCTCACTCGGAGGTGGGCGGGGTAGGATGGAGCACGGGGGCGACTCGTAGGGCACAACCCAAGACTTGATGCCAGCCAGTGGCACTTTTTAATATGTGGGGTCATAGTATCAAGGCCAGGGGCGGCTGAGCGTCTTTCAAAGTGGGGTGGGGGGGGGGCAGAACAAAAGGGCACTTATTTGGGGAAAGGGGGCACCTACAAGAGGTGAACATAAAGCGGAAAAGGGACCATTTTGTGACACTGGTATCACCCTACAATCTAATTAAAGTTATTATCAAGCATCACCTTCTTCCTTTTTATTATGGTTCTGGTCACTACTACAGCTTTCCTGATACGCAGTTGTGTGTAATGATCTAACGATTCATGTGCGAGAAAAGCGAAGCGAACAAGCAAAAATTTTCGGACTTTTTTTCTATTGCTAGAGTCCTTGAGTTAAACATTATTTACAGCGATATACCGGTACATGTACAATGAAAATGACAACAGCAAATCTAATTGGGGGAATGTCGAATGATCTTTTAATTTGTACATTAACCCTGTCGTTTTCTTTAGGATTACACCGATATACATACTTTATGCGATCTGCTTGATTTCATTATATACTGTAAGAGCTAGCGAGCGTAGCGAGCGAGTTATGGGGACATTTTCAGAAAATACTGCACTTACTTGGTGTAAATTATTGGCACATTAGAGCGAGCGGAATGAAAAATCGTTTGCTGGGGGGGGGGGGGAGAATTGTGCCCCTTTTGCCTCCAGCTCCGCTGCCTTGCCTTGCATTGTAGTTGTAGTAATATGGGTACCTGTAAAGCCGCACTGATTCTTTGTAGCTAGATATGGCTCTTTTTGTCAAAAAAAAAAGAAAAAAAGTTGGAAATATAGGTAAAAGGGGGCACTTATAAGAAGAGGAAAGGCACTTATTAGAAAGGAAAAGGGGCACATGTAGTAGTAAAATGGGGCACTTATCGGAGAGAAAGGGGGCATTTTTCAGAAATAAAAAGGGCACTTTTGGGGTACTTGAAAAACTGGGGACACTGTGCCCCCTGCGGGCGCGCCGCCCCTGATCAAGGCTTTTCTTGATATAAATTTATTACTGCTCTTGCTTATACAGCTAATACTTGCTTTTTTTCTCTCTTCTTTTTTGTGCAGGGGCAGTATAATATAATATGCATAAGAAGCCACTTCATATGACTACGAGGATACACCATACGAACATCATACATTACGTAAATTTCTTTTGAATACTTTCTATCCCATCCTGATACCTCTCCAGCTGACGTATCTCAGTGAATGGGGATTAGGTCATTTATTCGGGGGCGTCTGACGGACGTCCCCACCATTTCAAATGTAATGTCTTACATTGGGCACTTACGATAGAGGGAGTTCTGCCGCATATTTTCATCCTATTTAATTTCGTTATTTTTCCTACCTCTTTGTATTTATTGTCTTGCAATCATGAACATTTACGACTGGAATTCACCAGGCAGCCCTTCCCTGCCGATCATTATTATCATTCTTATCGAAAGGGGGGGGGGAGGCGGGCATGGGGTTTTATCACTGTTGTAGCCCAGTACTGTCATCCAGATGTCACTTGTAATACGTAGAATCATGCTTGATATTTATCCCCTGACTTTTTTAAATATTGAGGTTCTCCTACTGATCCATTCAATTCTGCCCTCCTCCATTCACCCCCCCCCCTTTTTTTGGGGGGGGGGTACTTGGCAGGTACAAGCAACCATTTAAGATGACGTGTGACATTACACAGTCGTGACAATATTGCTAGAGTGCATTGGGTTTTATACCTTTCCAACCTAGGCCTACCTCGCTCAGTGAGGGAGGGGGTGGGGGCGTCTGGCGGGCATCCGAGCATCTGCCGCAATTTAAAATGTCTGGCAGTGCATGGCCATTCATGATAGCGGGAGTTTTGCTGAACTTTTTCCTCTAGGTTTCATCCAGTTATTCTCCCCCCCCCCCCCCCCCCCCGGCTAATCCAGCTCAATTTTGATTGTCCATCGAAAGGGTCCTTCTGATTACCCCCACCACACTGTTTGAATCACTATACCGTTTCCTTACATGAACAAAGCAAGAGAAATCAGAAGAAGACGGGAAGGGAATAAATGAACAAGGAAAACAATAGACGAAGAGAATATTTTAATAGGACGATACAAAAAGTGGCAGAGGGGGAAAATACAGGGCTGCACCGACGTACCAATGCACATACAAAATGTGATTATTTTTTTCTTGTGATTACTTACTATTTATTCCCTTATGGAAAACGAGTAAAACAATGAACACATATAAAACAAGAAACAGGCATGCTTTCAGAAATATAGTCCTGCAATAAACCTTTTTAAAGCTCACGTACAGTATTGGTAGCAGAAAGGAAATTGGAAAGAAACATGTTAAATATAGTCTCATGCTGTTCTCCTTGTATGAAAAGATGTCAGTAAGAAATCATTTGGTATTCCATCTATGATTTCTGGTGAATTTCAATGTAAATATCTGTAAGGAATGCTTGATCACTGCCATTATGCTAGGACCCGTCGACCCCGACGGCTCCCTGCACAGCAGTCTTGGGGCTTCGCATATAGAGACAGCGTGTGTGCACTGTGTGTAGCTACTCATCATTGATTTTACACGTGTGTTTACAGTGTTTAGCACATGCTGCCTTTGTTGGGATTTTACGTGCCTGTCCCGGCACATAAATTAGTTTTTGCCTCTTATTTGTTTAATATTAAACTTTAGGAGGCGAAATCTTCACAGTGTCTTAGTATTGCTAGTATTTTGCTATTTATCGACAAATATTGAAGAAATCTGACGAACAGTTTTTGAGGGCTTACCAAAACTTTACATGACCTTTAAGGGCGCACTAATATCAAGTTTGTTAACACTGTAAATGATTTTTCTATAAGTGCAAAATATAATGCATGATTTTCTTTTAAATGGAGGGGGGATTCAGAGTTTTATTGGAATTCCACGGTATTAATAAGCATAATGAAACGAATTTCAAGTGTGTAAACATGGAGGGTTGCAGCCCCCTAGCCCCCCCCCCCCCCCCCCACCTCCCGTTCTGCGGCCTCCGAATTAGTTCACTATGAGGCCGGCCCCGCAAGTCCTGACAAAAAAAGGAAAAAAAAAGAAGAAAAAAAAGAGGGGGATACTGTGTAAATGCAGTTTTCAGGTTTTAAAATAACCCGAACCTTCGGAAAAACGAACCTACGGAAAAAACGATCCTACGGAAAAACGAGTGTCCCCACGGAAAACAATGGATGATAAGTGTGCTTCACATTTTGCAATTTGGGGGGGGGGGTAAAATTTCTAAATCTTCCACTTTCAAAATAACATGAAATATGTATGTATGGAAAAATAGGGGAATGGGCTTCTTTGGGGGGCGGGGGGGGGGTAGGGGTAGGGATGTGAGCAAGTAGTAAGCTTTTGAGGTGGGCCTTCAGAGTGTTTACCCCACCCCCAAAAGAAAAATAAATATAATAAATAAATAAATAAAATAAGCTAGAACCCTTCCGGGGCACCTGGAGCGTAGCGCCGGAAGTGAAAAAGGGGGTTAGAATGATGAAGCCTCACCTTTTAGAGTACTAGAAAGCTGATCGCAATGGTAAGTTTGATTGTCGTGGAGTGGGGGCAAAAATACTTCCCCCGACAAATGGAAGCAAGCATCTGCTACATTGTGTCTATCAATACACTAGGGAGGATGGTGACCGTGTGAGAAAATTTTGTTTTTAAATGATGAAAGTTTGCATTTTAGAGCACTAATAAGCTTATTAAGCCTGTACATCGTTGGAAAATTATTATTACATGTAATTTTCCTTTTCTGTTTTCTTGTGAGTTTTTTGCCCCCAAACTCGAGGGCATGAGGGCTATCATGCAAGTACAAAATGTAATTTTCTTTTTTTCATTTTCTTCTTTTTTAGTGATTGTCTGTCCGATCTTCTATTATGAAAACGGTTACCTTTCCCTCATTTTCAGTTTATGCAAAAGTGAAGATAATAGACCACAAACCGCAGTATACATGTCTTGAAAAAAGGCTTGAAATAAAATACATGTAGGGCACCCTAATATCAAGTTGGCTAGGCCTGTAAACGATGTTGGTATACGTGGAAAGACATCATAATTATTAGTTCACGGGCCACAGAGCGTTTGAAAAGTGGGGGCAGGAGGATGAGCACGAGTAAGAGCATAATATGTTATTATTAATATAAGCAAAGAGGAGTGTGTGTGCGTGTGTGTGTGTGTGGAGGGAAAGCCTGCACTCCCTAGCTTATAGAGCAACCCCCCCCCCCCCGGTTCAGCGACCCCTGAACTTCATCATGATAGAGCCATCCATTTTCATAACATAGACGGGAATCCTGATAATCGGGATTTGATTTCCCAAACTCTCATATTCCACATCCCCTATGTAGAGAATAGAAGCGGTCTCATTAAAAAAAAAAAAAAAAAAAAAAAAAAAAAAAAAAAAAGCCTTGAATTAGACCATTTCAAAGTAGACGTGACGTATTGAACAAAGCACACGTAATTGAACAGACGTGACGTGACGTAAGGTCACGACAGAGTACACGAAATTGGGTACACGTCACGTAACGAGTAGGCGTGACGTACCGTTCGGTTTTACGTGACGTCTACTGGGTACGCGTACTAGTAGACGTAGGTAGACCCCGATGGCTTGCCATACCGGCCTTATGTGTACGTATCGTGAACCGGCCCAGCCCCGGGAACTCAGCTCAGCTCAGCTCAGCGATTTTTTTTTACCTCCGCACGCGACTCGTAAACTGTCATGGTGCTGCCCTGCGTTGCATGCATAGAGATCCTGTAATAGACACTAGAGGGCGTACTCCCTCGGATTGCTGTGCGGAATTGAACAGGCCGCGCGCCATCTTAATCCGGGCAAAAACTCCGCTCCCTGCCTAGCCTTTTGACAAGGCCTCGTGACTTGGCTATTTTCCTGGTCATGCTGTGCCTGAGATGAGACTAGACGGCGACGAAAAGAATCAACACGACCCGGGTGAACGCGCGATCGAGCGACTTTAGTCGCGAGGCCTTTTTGAACCTGGGTTTCCATCTTCCGATATGAATTATTCACGAGTTGACATTCGTATGCTAACACGCCTACCGAGGATTATCGACCAATCACAACGGTATCTGCGGGGCTTGCTTTCCATGTGATTCGTTCATGGTGCCTGCTTGTCCTCCAGCTTGAGCTTGCGATCGAAGATAGTCCTTACACAACGGGATCGCCTGGTAAATAGCGCTTTTGCCATATCCCGTGGGAAGGCTCACAAATGCATCCTGTCCTTTGAGGACTGAAAGAATTGCCCTCAGTTGTAAGTCCTTGAAAGCTGAAATTTTCAGCATTTGCGAGGCAAATTCCGTGCTTTTCAGCAACAATTCTTCTTCGGACGCCATGATTGATGTAGCTTGCACGGGGTGCCGAGATGAAGGCGAATTTGCATACCAAATCTATGCTGACGTCATGCGAAGATACGTTCGCTGATTGGCTCCTACCTATAAGGTAGCAGATCCTCGCTAGGAACAAGGGATAGCATAAGAAATACAGGCCAGGTTCCAAAAGGCCCTCGCGACTCACGTCGCTCGATCGCATTCACCGGGCTGGGCGGCTAGTCTTGTTATGCAGCCACTACTAGCTTACTTGCCGAGAAAAATAGCCAAGTCACGAGGGCCTTGTCAAAAGGCTACTCCCTGCCCGGATTACCCCTAGGCGTAACGTATGACGCTATGGGATAGAGTTAGAGAAATCACTTCTCTGTACTATTTTTCTCGGTTTGTAAAGCTCTATGCAACCTAAAACTCACATGGCCAAACAATGTTAAGTTTTAATATCTTTTGCTTGTCTTTTTCTCATCTATTTTTTTGTTGTCTAATTATTTATTCTTAGTATATGCACTGTATAATAGTATTGCCATTTTGCACACAAAGATGATCATGGTAGGCCAAAGATTAAAAATGTTCAGTGGCTTATTTCTAAGAACCGCCCTTCATCATCATGGTCACAGAAAGATATGTCCAAAGAGAAACCAAGATAGATAATTCGGAAACGGGCGAGAGAGAGAGAGAGAGAGAGAGAGAAGGGGGGGGGGTATAAAGAAGGTAGAGAGTGGTGAGTTTTAAGTTGCATATAGTGATAAAAACCGAGGAGATAGTACAAGAAAGTCGCACCCGTATATAGCGCCTATGGGTAATCCGGGGAGGACGCGGACTTTTTGCCCGGATTAAGATGGCGCGCGGCATGTTCAATTCGGCACAGCAGCGATGCGCGCGCTCTATGCGTAGTGCGTGCTCTAGTGTCTATTGTCTATTATAGGATCTCTATGGTTGCTTGTCAAAGTGCCATCTATACATCCCGCCCGAGTATCTTTAAACGCGTCCTTATGGGCGCACGCCTGTAATTATTTCCCCATAGGCTCATGTGTTAAAAATGAGAACTGAAAAAATCATCAAAAATAAGTACTAGCAATGGCACCATTAAAACTTGTGTCCTGACTAGTTCAAACAATTTCCTTGACTTCCTGAAAATATGAAGGGGTGTTTTCAGCATTTTTTCTCTCTACAGTGGCTGCAACTTAGACTAACCACAAACCTGGTCTGAGCTACGGTGGTTAAGAGGTTTCTTGGACTGCTAATAAAGTCCCAATAAAATCCCACTGGGACCAACTCCTGCTCTCTCATGGGACTGATCTGAACCAGTAATTATCCCTCTTTAAGTACATATGGAAAAAAGTGTTCAAATATTTATTTTATATGAATTTTTTTCAACAATTACATCATCTTTGGTACGGGTCAAAGGGGAATCCCGGAAAATGACTGGATCTAATTACAGGCGTGCGTCTTCATGTGCTTCACAAAAAGTGATGCAAGTGACCGGAAAAGCCACACATTTTCTCCCCATAGACTACAGTGTTAGACTAAAGCGTACTCCAGTACGGTTTCATGAATGAAAGTAATCGGTCATAGATATGAAAATAAACCTTTATATTCCTGGCTGTCTATTTATCCTTCTGAACATCATTGTACAACACAAACATCAAAATTCAACAATTTATTAAATCAACTACTAATAACTACTAATTCAGGAAATTGTTTTAATAGGTTGTATAGAAACTACTGTCAGAAATGAAGTAAATCACTGTGACAACGCATGTTGATGCATTATTTTGGTCAAAAGGACTCATGAATCTCTTAAAGTTCGTCATAGAAAGTATTACTTTCCTGCTTCGATTAGCCTGTTTCGGTCAGAAAAATTGAGGACTAATGGCATTTTAAAGTGATGGTCGTTTCTCTGTATAAAAATTAATAGACGTCAATCACCCTAAAGATTAAAGAATTGAAAAGTGATTCTCAGTTGGTAACAAAAGGGCTGGATTTATGGGGTAACTTCGCTAGTCATTATAAGGATCGCTATTCATAAGGACCACTTATTCATAAGGACCGCTATCCATAACGCGTGACTATAAAATGAATAGCGGTTTTGTACGAATAGCGGCCCTTCTGAATAGCGAGCAAACCATAGACAAATTTCCTCGCTATCCATAAGGACATCCATTCATAAGGACCACTATTCATAACTACTCATAAGGACCGCTATTCATAGCGCGTGTTAAATGAATAGCGGTTTTCTATGAATAGCTGTTCTTATGAATAGCGAGCGGACCCGGGATTTATGCCCTGTCAGTATTTAGATATTGCTTAAATACTGTATAACTTATACAGTTGAAGTGAAAACATGTCATCTTCATCATAATCCTTAACAATGCTAACTACTTCTCATATCGGGTTACAAAAAGGAGATATTAGCTGATGAGGGGACATAAAAAGGTAAAGAAAACATTTTCCTGTTCACGAGTATACTCTGATTTGCTAGCTGTTTTTAAATGATACACTAGCTTCCAGCTGCTGATAGTTTGTTCAAACTTCCCAATTTTTGTCAAACACACTTCCTCTATACATCTCCTCTCTCTCTCTTTCAGCAACATATAGATTCAGAGAACATCATAGTCACTTCGATATACAGGTCTATTTTCCGCTAAAGCGTTCAACTCCGATGCCGACACAAATGGCAAAAGTTCGACCTCAAAAAAAAATTCATGAAAGTTATTTGGATTCGCAGACTTGAATACTTACAGTATACGAAGCAATTAATGGATGTTTTTTAACAAAATCCAATTTGGGGGAAAAGCAGTCAGAATTGACCATGCTTTTACCGTTTTTGATGGCCTGAAAAATACGTTACCACAAGTTCTTCATGAAGAAACTGAATTTCAACAAAAATATTGGGCGTCTATTGTCAGCAGGTATACAATTACAATATTTGATGATGTCTAACAACTGTAAAATAATCCCTGTGATAACCACTTACATAAAACAATGTATAGAAAGACATTTTTATCTTGACAGATGTCGTCAATTACGTGCTAAATGAGATATTCTGCATCAAAAGAAAAAGATCTTTGTTCGATGAATTGCAATATTTCGACAATAAACTCGGCAGTGTATATGTTAGTTTTCTTTGAAATTTTGCATATGTCCATCATTATCAAGAATGGAATCTAATTGGAATGAATTTTTCCACATGGTGATAAATGTATTATGAAAATGGAAACTGTGTGTGGTAACGTATCTGGCAATGAAAGACACTTAGTTAAGGAATAGTTTACAGATCGACTTTGTAACACTCTATGCAGAATAAACATCACATTTACTATATTTGATAGGTAAAAAGGGTTAAAACGTATCAACGTGAAGTAATATAACCCTATTTAAAAATATGGAGTCTTCGACATAATTATTTCAGGTCTTTCTTACTAATTGCATTCAAAGACCGACTTTCTATGAATAAGAGTTTATACCCAGTTCTGCTTGTTGAATATCAGTCACAAATTTTCTTGCTTTGCAATCGACAATCGTAGTTAAAACTACGCCTCATAAAAATGTAAAGGTAGAAATAAAGTTGCTTATTAGCACAATAAGTTATAGAATCATGGTAACGTAGCTGACAAAATATCTCGTTTAAGATTAACTGCAAATATAAAATTGAATCAAAGAAAGATAATCAAATTTACAATTTGAACATTTTCAATTTTGATAAATACAATACTCCTCAACCCCAAATCTTGATTTCTATCATATTTACCCTTGCAGAGGACCAAACAAAACCTTTTCGTCGGTAACGTATCGGTCGTAACGTATCTGATGTAAAATATTTGAGAAATCTGACCACATCCCGACATTGACAAATTCAGGATACATTGGGGAGATAGAGGATATTTAAATTATTAAAGAGACTCCAACCGATCACTACATGTTGCCACTGGAGACCATGCATGCATGTTCTATTGCTCATAAAAGTAACATATCCGGTGTAACCCATCTGGGGGGTTTTTTTCTCCTCCTCCTCCTCCTCCTCCTCCTCCTCCTCCTCCTCCTCCTCCTCCTCCTCCTCTTCTTCTTCTTCTTCTTCTTCTTCTTCTTCTTCTTCTTCTTCTTCTTCTTCTTCTTCTTCTTCTTCTTCTTCTTCTTCTTCTTCTTCTTCTTCTTCTTCTTCTTCTTCTTCTTCTTCTTCTTCTTCTTCTTCTTTCTTCTTCTTCTTCTTCTTCTTCTTCTTCTTCTTCTTCTTCTTCTTCTTCTTCTTCTTCTTCTTCTTCTTCTTTACAATGTAGTAAGTGATAAATGTTTATACCTGAAAACTAGATTGTCCAACGCAAAGTTATATCTATCAATACACCAAGGAATATTATACGATTTTACATTGTATACTTCACTGTTTTACTTCAGGGGAGGAGAATGTACGTAACGTATCTGGCGCAATCTGAACGTAACAAGGGGGGTTTTGTGAGAATGCGCCTTGATATTTCTCTGCTCATAAGAGATCATCGAATTTCATTTTGTGCGTATTAGTATATAGGACTTCCGCATTTCATACGCATATCTTGATTCGTTCAGATCACTGTTTTCACTATTTTCATCAATCAGAAAAATGGTAACGCAATCTGGTCACAATATTGTCGAATGCCCTCAAACAGCCGGAATAAAAATATGAAAGCAAGATATTGTATTTTATTACATTTAATCATTGGATTAGAAATAGCAGTTCTGGTGAAGTGTTCAAATACAATCTTTAAAAGTTTTTGTTTAATTTTGCCTATAATTGATTGCACTTTTGTTTATTGTCATCTTTTGCACAAGTTGCGCCTTGAGCACTTGATCATCAAGGGGATTTGGTGCCTTATAAATCTTATATATTATTATTATTATTATTGGGATATGATGCAAGTGAATGGAGAATAACAAAAATCTTATAGGGTTTACATACATATTTACCGATCTTGGATACATCAATAAAAACAAAGCTTGGCTGGCGACTTGGGGAAAAAACAAGGTTTATTCATCTATTGCCTAATTGAAAGATAATATCTAGGAATGAGTCAAGCTCTAGTCCCATATATTTCAAATACATGACTCCTGAAGATAAGTTAAAACTCATTACAATCAGAAAATTAAGGCGAAGAATGGGTCGGAACGGCTGGCGACAAAAAATTGCCTTTTGAACACTATAGCGGAGAATGCGCCTACAGCAGCTCCTTCCTTTCTCATTCCCAAATCTCGTAAACAGGCCAACTTCAAATCAATTGAATCCATGTCCCCCCACCCGAATTCTATCATCTGGAAAAGGCACAATATGAATGCAGTTAGTATTAATTGCATAAGTTAGAAGTAGTAGTAGTAGTAGTAGTAGTAGTAGTAGTAGTAGTAGCAGTAGTAGTAGTAGTAGTAGTAGTAGTAGTAGTAGAAGTAGTAGTATAGTATTAGTAGTATAATAGTAGTAGTAAAAGTAGTAGTTAGGATTAGTAGTATAGTAATAGCAATAGTAGTAGTATAGTAATAGTAAAAGTAGTAGTAGTAGTAGTAGTAGTAGTAGTAGTAATAGTTGTATCATTATCATCATCATCATTATCATTATTATTATTTTTATTATTATTATTGTTATTATTATTATTATTATTATTATTATTATTGTTATTATTATTATTATTATTATTATTATTATTATCATCATCATCATCATCATCATCATCATCATCATCATCATCATCATCATCATCATCATCATCATTATAATTATCATTACACATTCTATTCCAGGAGCCTCTCCCAAAATAGTCATCCCATTCCATCCATAAGATTTGACATCTTAAAAAGTTCCCTTGACCAGTTGACTGTATAAGTCATCCACAAAACGGTTGTCAGTCTGACTGTAGCCGTAAATTTAGCCCCAAATCCACCCCCCCCCCCCAAAAAAAAAAAACAACCCACAGACCCTAAAGTCGGGTCGATTTTACTTTGTCAGTGTAGAAAGTAGGATGACTGGACCACCGGCGTAAATCCGGTTCAAAGAGTGGGGGTATGATCGCATTATTGAGCGGAAATTTCCAAAGTTTGGGGGCACCGATAATCAAGGGCTTTTTTCTGGGGGATGGGGGGGGGGCACCAACAACGGGAAAAATATACCATCTCTAAACATAGGCATAATATTATACTCTACATTGTGATTACATTTATATGGATTTCAATGATGTTACTCTTTTACATGCTCTAATATAATTCACTTAAGCATCAAAGTTTGCAGTTGGGTTTGATGACCTACATATTAATGTGCGAGTGAGCGAAGCGAGCGAGCATTTTTTTTTTAAAGATCTGTGAGGCTGAAAGGTGATCAACATCTTATATAGAGGAAAAACCCAGTTCCGAAAGGTTTTTAAACACAGTCTCGGCATGAGAGACTCAAAAAATCTCTAATAAAACATAACGGCATCAAAATAATATAAAATGTGAGCGATCGTAGCCAGCGAGCCTCGACGAAATTAAAGTAAAGTTGCTCTAAATCGTTATAAATTATGGAGGAAGAAAAAAATGGCCCTTATCAAGAACGAAAATGGCACTTATCAGAAAAGAAAAGGAGCAGGAATGCGTCATATTAAAAAGAGCAATTATCAGAGGATGAAATATGAGGTATTTGTCGCACATGAATATTGGCACTTTACCAGAGGTGAAAAGGGCACTTATGAGAATGGTAGAGGGGCATTTTTTTTCTAAGGAAGAGAGGCTCTTATCAGAAGGAATAAGTGTACTTCTTAGAAAGAAAAGAAGCCCGTGTCAAAATGAATTAAGTTGAACTTATCAGAGGTGCAAAGGGGCACTCATCAGAGATGACAAGTTTCATTTGGTGACACGACATTTGCTCCTGCGACATTTGCTCCTCCGTCCATATCTCGAAAGGTCAAAGGTTAAGGTCAAGGTTATGATTTGTTTTTGTTTTTGTTGTTGTTGTTTTGTTATTTGTTTGTTTGTTTTGTTTTGTTTTTTGTTAAGGACAATGTGAAGATTAGGATTAGGGTTAGGGTGCGGGTTAGGTTTAGGTTTAGGATTAACATGGCAAAGTTAGACCAGAGCAATTGTCGCAGGAGCAAATGTCATGGAACCGTGTCATTTAGCAGAAGGCGGAAGGGGCACTTGTCAAATTAGAACGGGAACCTCTCAAATTTGAATAGAGGCCATTGCCACAGGTGAAGATGCACTTATCAGATGGAAAGGGGGTAATTTTTATATCTGGGGAAGTGAAAATGAAAAAAAGGGCAGTTATTGAAAGGGATTAAGGTACATTTGATGCAAATGATTTAAAAGGGAAAGATTTTATTAGGGGTTTTATGAAAGGTGAAAAGGGAAGAGGCTCGTTTTTAGAAATAAATTAAAGGGAGCACTTATCAGAAAAAATAGGGTAATTATAATATCGGGAAATGGGCACGTGTTATACTATAAACGATACTTATAGAAGGGGGAGGGGTACTTCTTAAAAAGGAAAAGTTACAGTTGTCAAGGAAGAAGGGGCACTTGTCAGATTTTAATAGGCAGCTGGCAATTATCAATGGTAATAAAATCAAATTGTAAGAATGTGGAACGGGTAGTTGTCGTAAAGGAAAGGGGGCACTTATCTGAAGTAAAAGGAACACTTTCCTATGTAAAAGGGGAAACTTCGAGGATACCCAAATTCCTGAAATACTGGGGACATTGTACCCCCCCCCCCACCCCCAACAGCGCCTGATTTCAAATATTTGTAAAATTTTACCCGAGCTTCTTTTTAAAACTTTGTTTATGATACCATGTTTTATTAGGCCTACATTTTGCATTAACTGTGGATTAAAGAGGCAGGAAGGTAATGCCCATTTGTACCATTGGAAAACATGTTAGTAATGGACATGGACCAGAGATTTTTATAAAATCGGAGATATCGGGACATTCGAATCATATCTTTAGCATTTTAATTCTCACTACTATAACACTCTTTTATATTTATTTAATATATCAATTTTATCAATAACTGATTGATATAGAAATTATTTCTTCCTTGAAAAGTGGGGAGTATATTTGTATAGGCCACCCCCTCCCCCGGATTTACGCCAGTGGACTGGACATTACAAAACACAAAAAAGACAACAATTTATGTCGGGATGGGTTGACTGATGTGATCACGGGTTAGGTGTGATTTTTGTGATGCGCAGCTTCACCTCTTCCTCATAATTTGGTTTATGGGCAGTAAGAGGAAGAGTTGATCTGAGTTGTTAGCATGGTTGGGGACCGTCTGACATCCTGTCTCTACAGATTGTTTTTCCCCTTTTGTTTTTCGTTTTGCGTTTAGCCTTCTATATATATATATATTAATATTTCTCCGAATTGTGCATGGGGTAGATGGGACTAACAACTCAGGCTGACAGTTTCCTTTTTTTTTTAATGACTTTTGGGTGAAATCCTGTGACTATTTCGGGAAAGGCTCTTTTCCTTATGGCTATTATTAATATTATTATTATTTCATTCCTTTTAGTTTCCCGAAAAACACTCTCTCTATATAGGAGTATCTTGATTAAGACAGTGTCAAGTAAAGCAGAGGAGAACATAACCCAATGAAAAGTTTTTGCTCCAACAGGTTGGTCAAATTTCGTATCCTAGCATGCCTAGAGTAGTATTATCTACAATCAGAACAATTAAAATGGTTCAATCACTACTCTGGTATTTAATATCTTAGGACACGAGACTATACCCAAAATGCATCGATGGCCGCAGATCTTAACCCCCTCCTGTTTTGATGGCAATCGTGACAATATAAGACATCAAGGATTTGTTTCTGTTGAAGTTCGTGTTATCAAGCCTATATTGGATAAAGGGAATTTATCATTTTTGAATGGTTGTGTTTTTAACAAGTCTTCTCCCAAGTGCATTTTGAAACCATAATCTTTAAATCTGTGTTCTGTTTGTCCCATCAGCACGTTATCGACAATGATGGATAGATTCCACGAATTTGACAAGTGTATATTGACTTTAGGCAGAATCGAAAACTGTTTCTGACAATAAAAAAAGATAAATTATTTAGTGGGAATATATACAGGTAAGGGTCACCATTCAATTAAATACATTGATGTTTAGAGCAACATGTCTAGTGTCAGCACAAGTTGTCTTTTTTCTGCAAACAGATATACACTGAAATATTGGGACTTTCTTAATAATACAGTGATTTTGCATATTTGATCACTGATGTTTGACAAACTTACAATTTGAACCTATGGGCAAATAACATTAAATCAAATCATTTAGAAAATTTTAGAAAACCATCTTTAATTCATTTATCTTTGTTCGTTCAAGGTGCTCGATGTCTGTATTAACATCTAAGGCGGCACTATAATGGAAAGAAGGGGGCAGGGGGGGGCACAGTGTACTTTCAATATGTTCGAAGTTCCTAAATATGTGCCCTTTTTACTTTTGTAAGTGCCCTTTTTTCACTTCAAATAAGTGCTCCTTTTAAATATTTCCCTTTAATCTTTAGAGAAAAAAAGTTGTTCCCATTTAAAGGCCAAAATCTCCAATTTCAAAGAAAAAGTGCGTTCCTATCATTACAATTCAAGGGCATAAACAATGCAGATTTTCGTTGTTAAACCATAATGATCCCATTACTTTCTCTGTGATATCAGACATGTGCTCCTTTTTACACGAAAATGTGCCACTACAGGAACGTGCCATATTTGATTTAAAATGAGACATGTTTAAAACTTTATATCTCGTGTTTACTTTAAATTAATATTAACCCTCATCTTAAAATCAGACAGTCCCTTAGTTCCATACCGTATGCCGGTATAAGCTTTGTTTTCTCTAACTAATTTCAAAGTGAATTTTCAAATAATGCGACAGTGCCATAGTGTCATATGGTATTTATGCTTTGTTTTCTCTAACTAATATCAGGGGGATCCAAGATTTTGTAAAAAGGGGAGGGGAGCACACAAATGTCAGAAAACTTTCTGACAATGCAAAAAAAAAAGGGGGGGAAAGGGTTATTAGATTTTTGGGGACCAGTTGTCCTCCAGAATTTTCTTTTCTCTCTTTTTCTTTTTTTTTTTTTTTTTTTTGGTTCTTCTTTTTTTAAAAACCTGCATTTCTTTCCTCTTCTCCATTCCTTTTCTGTTCTTTCCCATTTTGGGGGGAACTTTTGTGGGCTGCAGCTCCCCCCCCCCCCCCCCCACCAGTACACGCCAGTGCCATAACCAACTGCATAACAAGCACTTGCATGATACTCTGAATCATTCAGGTCCCAAGTACTGGAATTATCTTTATTCCGAAATAAAAAGATTTGTAAGTGTATTTGTATTTCAAAGAAAGCTAAAGATTGTTAATCTTAATATGTCATAAATCTGTTACATACTCAGCAAACAGGTAGAACTGTCTTACCGCATGCATGCGAATATTCTTACAAATATAGCTTTTTATTCTCTCTTCGTGCTCTTGTCTTGTATCCGTATGTACGTGTCCCCGTTCTTGTGAATTGTTTCGGTTGTATTGTATTTTCTCTTCTTTTATTTTTTTTTATTTCCTTCTTTTTATGTTTTTCTTTCCTTTTATTTGGTCTCTTTCTTCCCTATTTTTTTTTTTTTTTACTCGTCTATTATTAAACGTATCACCCGGGAAGTTATCACAAACAAGCCCTGTTTTACTTTAGGCCCCTCCACTACATAAAACACATATGGAATTTAGCTCTCATAGATTCGTCTCTTTTGTATTAGCAAAAATTAAGTAGCTATTGTCATTTTCTAAATGAAGTATTTGAAAGAGAAAAAAAAATCTGACTGTGTACATAGATGTTTAAGATTTATATGTTATATTTGTAGGAGCACAACTATATGTCTACGAAGGAAAGTGAGTGTTTTAAAATCTGAATATATGGATTAAGGGTTGATGCCGGAATAAATGTGCTGTCACCTCATACTGAAATGGGATCATTTTATGTGATTCATCATTGGAATGAAAATATATATGCTAGCATAACACTGACCCAGTCATCGTCAGAAAAGTCATTGGAAAGATAAATGTTTCCTTGCAGAGAAGATAATAAAGAATTTTGGTCAAGATCATGGATTGGGTGATATTATTCATGATCGCTAGCGTAGCCAGACTTTTTTTGACAAGGGGGGAGAGGGCACAAAACATCTGAACCAATGTGATTCAGAAAAAAAAACCTTTTGCAGGTCTTTATTTGCGTCGGAAGGATTGGGGTGGGTAGGACGTGTGATGCTCCCTTTACCCATCTATTCATATAATTTGCAAGTAATCATAGACGTCCAGGCATATTTTTTGCGAGGGGGCTAACGCCTTTTGCCCGAATATCAACTTTCCAGTTTCAATTTCTTTTTGCTAGAGAACAAACCGAGCGAGCAAAAAATGTTGACCCCTTTTATAGTGAAAATGTGCAAAAATCACATATTCAGAATATATATGATATGGTGGTTGCCTGAATATTAGAATTTTTAAAAATGTCGAAATCTACATCCCTCAGCCTCCTCCTCGTACGCCTATGATTTGATTCAACATTATTTTCTTATCTAGTGTAGTGTCATTAGCAAAAGTACAATAAATCATGGATATTTGCGAGAGAGCGAAGCGAGCGATCATTTTTTTTTTTTTTTTTTTTTTG
Source organism: Heliocidaris tuberculata (assembly GCA_025618425.1). Taxonomy (NCBI): domain Eukaryota; kingdom Metazoa; phylum Echinodermata; class Echinoidea; order Camarodonta; family Echinometridae; genus Heliocidaris; species Heliocidaris tuberculata. The sequence goes on from CM046837.1 coordinate 43,622,081, forward strand.
GCCAAATTCGTTTTGATTGTTTGGACAGGTTAATTCTGATGTTGATTCGGATGAACATGCCCCCTTGTTCCCCCTGGCCCCGCCTATGCATTTATACATCGGCAAGGCACGGGGGCATCCTGACAAGATTGCTGTGTCAGCCGGCTTGGCGAACAGTGCCCGACACTGTAAAAGGTCATTATACAAAGAAATACATTGCGAACTTATCATCGCGTGTAATTTATCTATTGCCATCACTTGTTATCCTTTTTATGCATTCAGAGCAAATATAATTTAATGCTCAAATATTGCAACGTGTTATTCATGCCTGATTGATCTTTTTGTAGATAGTTTGATCACTGATATTTAACTAACCCAAAAGTCAAAGCAAATGTGAAATCTAATTTTATGCGATCTCATTGCACATTTGATTGTTCGTTTCAAGGTTCGAGGGGCTCGTATCATCATAATTGTTTGGTTTACATTTCAAGGTTCAAGTTTAGAGAAGGCATTTAGACATCAATATATATATAAACACTATGAGAGAGTTGAAAAATACGGAGGAGTTACAGCACTGATTCTGGCGATAGTGGTTTTAGTGGTAAGAAGTAGGATAATGTGTCGCTCCTAAGATTGTTTTTACTTGTCCCTCTGTTTGTTTGTTTGTTTCTTGTTTTTTGTTGTTTGTTTGTAGTTTTTGTTTTTGTTTTTTGTTTTTCCTAATGATGTGTTACTGTGGTACAGTGGTTCCTTCACTGCTTGTAAGTTCAGAGGTTAGGGTTTCCATCACTGGCGGAAATATACAGGAAATTCTTTTCATCGGGGGGAGGGTATAACAATAGATCGTCTCCACCCCCCCCCCCCCCCTCCACGATGAATAGAATTGCGTAACATATCTCCGCCACTGGTTTCCATCCTTGCCAGGTGTGTCATCATGGTACTTACCCAAGAAATGTCGTCTTTCCCGACCCAAATGTAATCAGGGGTATACCTGGTGAAATCTGTATTAAATGTCATTTGTATCTATTATTCATTTATCGTGATCTTGCTTCCATGCTTCAAAGAACTTCAAATTTCAAACACAAAATTTTTGATAAGCTCCTTTTTTTTACGCAACTGAGCTATTTATTTTGATCAGATTTTTAAGAAAGGATTCAGATTCAAAACACATTTATTTTTTTCTCATAATCAAATAAGTACAAAATGAAATTTATATTGACAAAAAACATGGTGAAAGAAGGCGAGGGTCGAAGGAAGCACAAGGCTTGTGTTGGGGTCGCCATAAAAATACTTTATAAAATATTATACAATAATTTAACATACACAAAAAATGTAAACTATAAATAAAAGGAAAAGGGAAAAAAGAAAGAGAGAGAGGGAGAAAAAGAAAAAAAAAAATCTGCAATATGTGCTACTGACTATATATTGTACAAAGTACGGTATATATTTTCACAATACGAAGTAAATCATGGAGTGAGGGGCGTGTTTTAATGAAGTCATTTAAGTTGTTCGAGAGATTAGGACCAGAAAAACGAATATTTTTTCGAAACGCAACTGTTCTACGTTTAGGAATATGGATGTCTCTCACAGATCTTTTTGGATAATTATGAAAATTACAATTAAAATCAAACTGATTACAAAATTGTTCAGGGAGATATTTGTAAATACACTTACACATCAAACAGTACTCTTGGTAACCATGGTAACTGACAATATCTTAAAACTTTAAGAGCCTCAAGTTATGAATAATATACAATTTCACCTGGGTTGTAGGTGTTTTGAGAATACGGGATAAGTTTATTCCGGGGAGGTTTCTCCTCCGACGAACGGACAACCCCGAAATATATGGAAGTTTTGAACATTTAGACTGGATCATTAATAATAATGATAATCCGTTCTTGCATAGCGTATCTCACATTATACACGTACCTATAAATGCGCTTCCAAAGAGGTTTTGGAAATCATTTGCCCGGCTGTAGCTCTTGCAGCCGTTATCGACGCACAGTGCATTTCAAGGAATAATTCTACCATGTACCCACCTGGGTCAGGTGTGGCAAATGTAGATAAACGTCTTGCCAAAGGACGTTAGGGCCGTGGTAGGGATTCGAACCATGTACCTTGTGGTTCACAGTCCAACACCTCTGTCATAATCATTATACATAAACACCTTTATCAACGCCTCTATCAACAAAAACATAATGACTCTCGTCATCCACTCCCTTCCCCCGAAGATTCGATACATGGTTATACATGGTATTAATTAAGTAAATTCAGCAGCCAGATCCCTTTATAGTCTGTTGCATTATCAGTGTATATTGTGCAGTGAGTCTACGGCGTATACATTATTCTACCGTAGAGGCCAGTCCTCAAGAGTCCAGAATTTTCGATTCGGAAAATCAGAAATTGTCAACAACAACAACAAAAAAAAAATCAAAATTGGATATCTGAGCGTCTTGCGATTTTCATTTTCACAACTGGAAAAAAAAAATCAATGAAAACCTACAATGCTTAAATTTGCCATTGTCAATCGAAAACGGAAAACGAAATCAGTTTAATAAAAACATTTTAAAACAAGCACTTTTTTGTTGCTTTACTTCCGATTCTAAGATTTAGTTCGCGGAACGTATACATAACAAAAAAAAGGTATCAAAAAGTTATCCGAATTGGAGTTAATTCTTCTAAGAACAAAAGATGCCTCACATGCGTAGTCCCACTCCCACAACCGATCGATTTTCAGTCGGTAATAAATATGAATAGAACATGAGGAAAGCTAAGTCTTGGCTTGAATATAAATGTAAACATAGTATTTTTAAAAGAAGAAGATTGAACTCCGGAGTGCCAAACCACTTTACGGTCATAATGTATGTACGTGCATATAACATAGGTATAGGCGTCGATGAATAAATTCATCTAGTCAAATGCAAAGTATTTGGCCCAAAATTTAAAGAGCTCTGCCCCAAATACAGGAAGCTACTTATATACCGAAGGCTTTTCGTTGCCGTGCTCGTAGCTGATGGGGCTATTCATAAAATCATTTGAATGCTCATTGACTGTGTGCTTTAATATTTTGTTTGATTCTAAATGGGAAGATCCGAAATGCCTTCTCGCATGAAATGTAAACTAATTAGTTAGATTCAACATATGCCATTTATAGATAATTATCCCTAGGGGTGGAGCAGAGCAGTCCGGTCAGGCTGTGGGTCTATGATAATTACTATTATAATAATTATAATTATTATAGTTCGATGCTGCCTTACATAATCATACAAAAACGTTACCTCCTGTTATGGAGGAAAGCCAAAACGAAAGGGGAGGGAGGGGGTAAGAGAGTCCAATGGAGAAGAGAGAGAGAGAGGGAGAGAGAGATTGGGGCTCGGGGGGGGGGGTCCATGTGCACTGTTGCATTGCACACAAACCGCTCTCATCTAACCTACAATAATGTGATTTTTGTGCTCTAATTCGACATTTTACTCAGTAGTCAATACTGTCTCAAGTTACATAAAATAGGACCTCAATAGTGATTACTAAAATTGCTTAACGTTGCCTTCAAGCTATTTAAAAGGTTATTTTATAGAGCAGTCGAAAGCTCCGCAAACAGCCGACGCTTCCCTAGCAACGCTACATAAGTAATTCTGGTCCCAATTCCCTCACGTGTTAAATCGACAGTAATAAAAAAAATCATATTTTAAAAACGTTGGGGTGTAATTCGTTATGATGTTCAGAGCAGAGACAAAATATAAAAATCTCATGAATGAGGTACCTTATTTGGCCAATTTCCAGGCAATACCAAAAGTTATGAAGCCTGAAATGTACCTAAACATAACTCGCGCCAAATAGCAGGCTGAAATTACGGAAGCTTAAATGCCCCCAGAAGACGAGACGTTTTTTTTTGTTTTGTTTTTTGTTTGTTTTTTTTGTTTGTTTGTTTTTGTTTTTTTGTTGTTGTTGTTGTTTTTGTTTTTTAGTTGTTCTGTAAATAAATTGAAATCTTTCTAGTGTAAAACTTTATAAGTCATCTTTAGAAGGAATGAAAACATTGTTTCAAAGCAAGTAAAAAACATTGTTCTATGCAAAAAAATATGATAAATCTTATAAATTTAGAAGTTTTAGATTTGATAGATTTTGAAGATTTTGCAAACTGGAAATCATGCTAGCAGGAGCCACTTGTGAAGATGTGGATGTGTCTCTGTGGTGGAAGCTGTCAACAGAGTTATGGCAACTTTGATGGAGCTCCGCCTAGCAATACACTTCAATTGGTAGGGGCAACGAGGCGAGAAGCAAAAGTTCGGGTCGCTGAAGGCCATAATTGGTGTTATCTTTGGTAAATAGTTAACTTTTCCTGTGGTATGTATAGTTCAGAACTTGAAGTTCTACAAATCAAAATAATCAAAATCAAATATTTCAATTGCTGAAGCTGGGCCAGTTAGTTCCAATCATCTGAATCTTTAAAAAAAAAAAAAAAACTGTTGTGTAGACCCTGCAACAATTATCAAGGAGATACTTTAGGGGGGTAGTAAAATTGTTTCAAGGCATTTAATTTCTAAAAATTAATATGATTGTATGATATGGCTATTAAGAATAATGTTTGATACTGCGTGCATGCTGTACTCCCTCTTACACCTGTTTCACCTGATTGAACGTTGTTTGCATCATTAGAGGAATGTGAAAACAACAGAAAACAGATGTTTAAAAGAAGGGAGCCATTGTTTTTGAATGGTGTAATGAGTCTAGTGATGGTAATGATTGTAGTTCAGAACTCTTTTGTCAATGGCAATATGGATGAAATGACATGTGCGAGCAAGGAAAGCAAATGAAGGAGTGATTTACAAATTTACTACTACTATATCAGATTCAGGAGGGGATATAATTAAAACTAAATTACATTAAATTGATCACAAAAGGATGTACAGAGAATACTAGGATGCAAATTCATTTTTGTCAATATTTCTTTATTCCCTGCACAAGTCCACCAGAGGATGCTGTGTCACCTGGGTTGTAAAAGGCTGGTTTTTAAACATGGTAGAAAACATTAAATTCTCAAAAGTTTTTCTCCCCCTGATCAGTAGTTGGGCTGCATGGAAATTTGCAACCATTTTAATGCCATTGCTCTTTGAATGAACTATTTTACTATTTCACTCTTTCCTTCTTCTTTTTTTTTTCTTTTTCTTTCTTTCTTCAGAAGCTGTAAAGGTCAATGAACGGACCAGGGCCCCGTTGCGTAAAACTTATCCTTAACGGTAACTTTGCCATCAATGGTAACTCCCATGGAAACCTTGATTTTGATTGGCTGTTGATTGATGTAACCATGGTAGTTACCATTAATAGCAGAGTTACCATTAATACAATAATAGTAAGTTTTATGCAACGAGGCCCAAGTCTGCCACCGTGAAGGATGCGGAGTCTTCCATAAAGTACTATTTAAAATATGTACCAGAAGCTGCCTCTGAGCGCAAACCTGAGGAGGAGGAGGCTGCCAGGCCCGCTCCAGCACCTGTTGATATACATAGAGCCAAGATGGACTCGGGGGGGGGGGGGGGTGTGGGGAGGGGGGATTAAAATTTTTCATAGGATATTTTGCCAATAATGCAACTCCTGGTTCTAACTTAGCCAAGCGTTGTTGTTTTTTTCTTTCATAAGAATTATGTATATCATTTTTCTTGTACTAGGTCAAGATTACATTTTTATACTTTCATGCAGCTACAATATTCAAAACAAACTTTTGGGGTATTCTTTTTAAAAGAAGTGTTAGTTTTGTCAACTGTATCTTGTTTAAACTAAGCAAAGTCTGTTTATGATTCGTTTGTTCATACTGTGCTTCCACTTGCAACAATGTTTTAACGATGCTAAGCATGAGTGTGGTAACAATGCCACATGTACTTCCAATGTCCATATTCGCAATAAACTTCTTGAAAAAATTACCCCCCCCCCCGGACAACTACCCCAGAATCCGGGGGTAATTGTCCCGGGGGTAGTTGTCCGGGGTGAAGTTGTCCTGGGGGTAATGGTCCTGGGGTTGGTTGTCCTAGTGGGGTAGTTGTCTCGGGGGTAGTTGTCCGGGGGTAGTTGTCCTAGAGGGTGGTTGTCCCAGGGGGTAGTTGTCTGGGGGTATTTTGTCAGGGGGTAGTTGTCTTAGAGGGTGGTTGTCCTCGAGGGTAGTTGGAGGGGGGGGGGTAGTTGTCCGGGGGTACTTGTCCGAGAGGGTGGTTGTCCTAGGGGGTAGTTGTCTGGGGGTAGTTGTCCGGGGGTACTTGTCTTAGAGGGTGGTTGTCCTAGGGGGTAGTTAGTTGGGGGGTAATCATCCTAGAGGGTAATTTTCCCGGGGGGTAGTCGTCCTAGAGGGTGGTTGCCATAAAGAGTAGTTGATCTAGGGGGTAGTTGTCCTATAGAGGGTGGTTATCCTAGGGGTGGTTATCCGGGTGGTGGTTGTCCAGGGAGTAGGTGTCCTAGAACCGTCAAAACTATACATTGGCCTTAACTTCGATGTTTTTCATGTCATGTCATTCTTCTTGTCCATGATCAAGATTATGGCCCGTATTCTCGAAAGGCGCCTAACTTAAGCCACTGCCTTAGTGTGTAAATTTAGGCCACCGAATTATGGAGAGCCAAATGTCACCCTCTTAATACAAAAACCGGCACAACAGAATTGATTTCTGATGCTCATTTCATGCCATAAAAAATAAAGTTTCTTTATTTTGTTACATGAATATAGTAATTTATACGGGACCTAGGGGTTGGCGAATGGCCTTCCATAAATCAGTGGTCTAATTAAGTTAAGCCAGGCTTAACTTAAGCCACTTTCGATAATACGGGCCTATATTTTTAGACTTTCATACACTCCCAATTCCATTTTCCATTATTTTATTATTTTTTTTAAAGAAATATAATTTTACCGATAATGCTGATCCTTGTATGAATTTAGCAAGGTGTTTTTCATGACTATTTTTCATAAACATGTTTCCATTTGGAATATTATCGTAAGATATCGAATCCTTTGTATGAAACTAAGTCCGCGGGTGCTTCCCGCGCGCTTACTCTATGGAAATATGACTGGAAATATTACATTTTGTAAAAAATTTAGTCATTTGTGAAAAAAGTTTCCGCTTTCATCCTTAATTCCATTGATATAATGCGGTTGATATCATTTTATTTACATTTGATATTTGAAATTAATGCAAAGATGTCAAATGTATTCCCGTTTTGGCAGGGGCGGCGCCAGGGTATTTTGATAGGAGGGGCAAGACGACCTAAAGATGACGTCAGATTTTTTTCTCCATTAACTAACAGGGGTAATATAGAGTTATATGTTTAAGACCTCTCTTTTTAATACTCCTCTTTCTTCTTTCTTCCCTTTTCTTCCCTTTCCTTCCTCCTTTTCTTCTTTTTTTTTCTTTTTTCACTACTTGAAAAATCATAGGGGGGCGGTCGCCCTCTCTGCCCCCCCTGTAGCGCCGCCCCTGCGTTTTGGGGTCAAACAGAGCTCTTTTTTATCACAAAAAGAATGAAACTGTACGTAAATTCCCACTTTTTTGTACACACGGACGACTTCAACTCGATATAAATTCTCTCTCTGATATCGAACAGCTTAGTTCCAATGAGTCATTTCTAAGTTTCTTCTTAGCTTTCCCATGATATAAGAATGATTTTTATTGGTCAAATATTGCGTTCGCGTTTTAGCTTTAAATAAATATCTTTCAGACCACAAGCCAATGGCAAAACCTGGCTTATGAATGCGATATGTACAGTATAAGATTATTATGTACTTGTGCGCCCATGCTTGTCCTGCACGCACTCGCGCACTAAATGGGGTCCTTATGCCGTAATAGGATTTGATATGTAATGTTAATTACGAGTGTTGGGAATAATGCCATTTCTTGTAACCTAACTTAGCCCATCATGTTGACATGTATACCATTTTTGTCCTTGGTCAAGAATATATTTTTAAACTTCACTTTCTATATTCGCATCAAGCAGTTTGAGTTTTTTAATCAAGTTTTGCCAGCTTGACACGTTAAGGCGAATTTGAACAATAGGCTAAGATAAAAGGATTCGCCTTAACGAAATATATATATATATATATATATATATATATATATACCACGTGTCTAGATTCTAGGCCTCTGATTGGTCAAATTTGCGGGCATAAAATTCACTACGGACTGCCGGGCGGTATGTGAAAACTAGTGACCGGGCATAGTTCTGCTCGCGCGTAAATGCAAATTTGTCTTTGTATGCGCGCGCGAAGCTATAGCAATTTAGATACATGGGTGTGCGGCCGGTGTCATCCGGTGACACCGGCACCATACATAATGTACACCAAACGAAATTTCGAAAGAGCGATCGATGAGAATTACGTTATGGTACCGTATTTCATCTGTCTTTGAAATGAATTTCTGAGCTAACGAAGGATGCGGTATATAAACAAATGTTGACTGCTTCTTTTTCGGCTCAAAGCAAAGCAGTCAACATTTGTATAATAATATATATATATAAATATATATATATATATATATATATATATATATATATATATATATGTAATATGAGAAATCAATTGAATTGAATGAGAGAAACGATGTGCGTAGCTAAATTCATTGTTCCTCCTTCCTCCTTAGTGACTTCCTCAGAAACAGAGCTAGCTAGTATGTAGGCTTATCTTGTCTCCTTTATTTGATTGTAGTATGACCAACGCATCATACTTGTAAGCTAACCTAAGTATAATGGTAGACTATTTAACTAACCAGCGGTCACTGGCGTACTGGTGGGGGTGGGGGGCTTGGGGCTGCACCCCCCCAAAAAAAAAAAAAAGAGGGGGGAAAAATCAAATTACCTACCAGACATGAGAGATGTATGACAAAATTACATTTTCATTTTAAAAAGGTCGAGTTTTTTGCTCGCTCGCAGGTATTCAGAAACTTGGCCCCGTATGCCTATGCTCAGCCCCCTCAAAATTTTTGGCTCATTACGCCACTGCCAACAGTTGCACTTTTCATTACTCTAGCCTCATTTTTTGCCTTATCACTGTATTTTAAATTGAATTTACCAAATTAATACAAAATTACCGGTCATATCACCCCGGTAGCCATTAATTCTATCACTGACACCCCACCCTATACCTGAGTGACCTAGACCGAATTTCTTTTGGCCGAAAATCAAAGAGACGTAATTCGATGATTGGTAAGATGGCATCTTCGAAAAGATGGGAACATTGCGCAAGTGTCCGTTTGGAGGGATTTTTAAATGTGTTGGGAATGAGTTATATGATTTCCTTTTCTTATTTTCTTAACTATAGAGTGTGTCCCCCAAAAAGGTAACAGTCAGAAAAAGTCTCCCCAAATAAATATTTCAAAATATTTGAGGCAAAATGTCATACCTATGGATAGCTTAGGATCTCTTCTATTACATGACACCTAAAGATCTGGCGATATTTTATGCTCGAGTGAGGAACGACCACTTTTGTGAAAAGGTGCAAAATCCAGGCTTGACAAGAATTGGTATTTCTTTTGGCTGGTATCAGCAAAGTTGAGTGTCATGAAAAGGCTTACAAATATTCATATTTGATCAGTGATAGACAATTTATCAAAGAAGAGGTTCTGTTCTCTGTATGTCCTTGCGTATCTCATCAATATTTTCATGTATCAGTGAGCAATTAACTGCTTTACTGAGTGTTTTGAAATATTAGTTTTGGCAAGGTTTTAATTTAGTCTGGTTTTCTCAGTCAACCATAAAGCTTTGATGGGATATGTCAAAACATACAGAAAACAAAGCATATTCTTTCATAAATTGCCTTTTAATGATCAGAATATGAAAGTTTCTAAGCCTTTTCAAAACTCCAAACTTTGCTGAACCATACAGAAACAATACACAGTTTTGTCAACCATAGATTTTGCACCATTTCACAATAATGGCTTTTGCTCACTCAAGCGTAACATATCGGTAGATGTTCTGGTGTCATTTGATAGGAGAAACCCTCAGCTATCCAAAGGTATGAAATTTTCATGAACATATTTTGAAATGTTTATTTGGGGAGACTTTTTCCAACTATTAACTTTTTACGGTTCTAAAATTTGTTAACACTAGTCAGCACAAAATAAAAATTACTGTCAAGTCTGGATTTTGCACCCTTTCTCAAAAGTCGCTTTTGCTCACTCGAGCTCAAAATATTGCCACATATTTTTGTGTCATTTGATAGAAGAGATCCTAATATATCCACAGGTATGAACATTTCCTACAAATATTTTAAAATATTTATTTTGTGAAACTTTTTCAAATTTTTTTGGGGGACGCACTGTAGTTGAAAAAAATACATTTTACCTTTTCAACATTCAAAAAAAAAAAAAAATTGTTTTTAAAAAAATTGAATAATATTTGTGGCAAAAAACAGATAACAACAACATAGTCCTGTGAGGAGCAGTTATAGTACATGGTAGGATAGTAGTCTTACAGTGCAGACTCTCTTTTATGACTGACCAGGGTTTGTGCCTAGCCTGCAAACTCCATGACCTCATTAGTTACGAATGTTTTGAAAAAGTAAAAGGGGGATTCCCCAGTCCCACTAAGGGCCACTAATATGACATACGGCTCGCGGTGCGCAGGGGCGTCGCTAGAGGGGGTGTGGAGGGGGTGTCACACCCCCTCCACCCCCCCCACTCAAAATTGCTTTCGGCAAATGCCCCTCCGTCGGCGAAAAAAAATAAGAGGGGGAGGGAGAGCGAAGAGGAAAGGGAAAAAGAGAAAAGAGAAAGGAGAAGAAAAAAGAAAAAAATAATAAGGAAGGAAAACTAAAACAGAAAGAAAAGAAGGAAAGGAAAACGGAAGGAAAGAAAAAGAAGAAAAAATTCTCCAACTTTTTTTTTTGCTCGCTCGTTTCGCTCGCTCACAAATATACTGGAAAATTAACCTGCTGACTACTGAATTCTTTAACTCTTATAGGCTTAATACAGAAGCCAAACGGTTCCCGTAGTCTATATCAGTGGCGGATTTAAGGGGGGGCAATCCCGGCCCGTGCCCCCCCCCCCCTTTTGAGGGAAAACAATGCATTGTGCCCCTCCTATTTGCGATTTTGCCCCCCCCCCCCCTTTCGACCAGAAAATCTTTTTTTTTTTTTTTTTTTTTTTTTTTTGCTTGTCAGAGAATTATGGAGGGGAACTGGATCCCATAACCCCCCCCCCCCCCACTGAGCGACTTTTGGAGGGCTGGCGAGACAAAAAAAATATGGGTCTCCCTCCAAGCAGTTTCCCAAAGTTGACTATCCTGCATTTGTGTGCCCCCCCCCCCTTATACGAAATCCTGGATCCGCCCCTGGTCTATATGTTTTAATATTCGGGCAAAAAGCGTCCCCCGGCTTCGGCAATGGCTGCAGCCCCCCTCCCCCGATGATTTTCAAAGTTCCCACTTCATGGCAACCACCACTTCATATTTGAGCAGCGAGGAGAAAGAATATCCACATATTATTTGGGCAACGAGGTTCCTAGATAATTATGTAACTTCTATAATACTTCTGCAGGCCTACAATCATTTTTCTCTACGAAAGATTAAAAAATGTTGCTCACTCGCTTCGTTCGCTCGCAAACATTTAGAAATTGAAAAGTTTATATTCGGGCAAAACGCGCCCCCCCCCCCCTTCACCCGAGGATTTTCAAAGTTCTGATATTCGGGCAACCATCACTTCATATTCGGGCAGCTAGCTAGGAGAAAGAATATCTACATATTATTTGGGCAGCGAGGTTCCTAGATAATTATGTAACTTCTATATGTAACTTCTGTAGGCCTACTATCATTTTCTCTACGAAAGATTAAAAAATTTTGCTCACTCGCTTCTTTCGCTCGCAAACATTTAGAAATTGAAAAGTTATTATTCGGGCAAAAGGCGCCCCCCCCCCCCCTTCACCCGAGGATTTTCAAAGTTCCGATAGGCAACCATCACTTCATATTCGGGCAGCTAGCTAGGAGAAAGAATATCCACATAATTAACTGGGCAGCGAGGTTCCCAGATAATCATGTAACTACTGCACAGTTTCTCTACTAAAAGTTAAAAAATTTTGCTCACTCGCTTCGCTCGCTCGCAAACATTTAGAAAGTGAAAAGTTGATATTCGGGCCAAATGCGTCCCTCTTTGGCAATGGCTGCAGCCGAACCCCCCCCCCCCCCCCCCCCCCCCCCCGATGATTTTCAAAGTTCCGATGTTCGGGCTGTTACGATCCAAAATCCTCAAAAGATAAGAACCGAACAAAAGATATTAACTTTAGATGATCTATGGTTTAATTGAAACATTTACACACATTTAGTAGGACAAATATTTATCAAAAACAAATATTATTTCTATATTACATATAATAGCTAACTTAGCAAAGACTTACATTTTCTTAGCTGAGAAACTCCTAATCCACAGAATATGAATGCAAGGTATGAGTCCAGAATGTTCTTGAAGTGCAGAGTAAGTTGGCTGCTAAATCACAATGATATATCCGAATAGAAATCCAAATGGTGTGGTGTCCAACTGGTTAAAGAAGATTCCGGAAGATCTAGCCGAAGAATGTCCAAGGTAATTCAGGAAGTCATCGATGTCGACGACGATGGCGATGACGATGCTGAAGATGATGTCGATCATAATGTCTAATGATGTTGATAACGATGTCGACCACAATGTCAATAACGATGTCAAACACTATGTCTAACACGATGTTGAACACGATGTCCAGTACAATGTCAAGAATGATGTCCAAGATTAAGTCCAAGATGAGGTCCAGGACGATCTCCACACGTTGATATCAATATCATCAATATCAGATGGTGATAACTGAGAATTTACACAATATATGCTCCACGATGTAGTCAGCAATTACCTTATTCTTTCCACGTATGTGTACAATTTTCAAGGGGAATGGTTGGAGCATAAGGCTCCACCTGTACAGTCTTTGGTTCTTTGTTTTGAACTTCTCTAAGAACACAAGGGGGTTATGGTCTGTGTAGAACTCGATATCACCATTGTTCGTTAGGTATACCTCAAACTGCTGAAGAGCGAGTTCGAGACTCAGAGCCTCTTTTTTGATAGTGGAATACTTCTTCTGATATTGGGTGAGTTTCTTTGAGAAGTAACAGACTGTTTTTTCAATGCCTTCTTCATCTTCTTGCAGCAACACTGCTCCCACGCCAACATCACTGGCATCAATAGCCACCTTGAATGGCTTTGTGAAGTTTGGAGCTGCCAAAACAGGCTCATTCACCAAAATGGCCTTCAACTTCTCAAATGATCTCTGACATGCATCAGACCATACATATTTCACTTTTGCCTTCAGCAAATTTGTCAGTGGACTAACCACAGTACTGTAATTTGGAACAATCTTTCTGTAGAAACCACTCGTACCTAGGAATCTGAGCAACTCTTTCTTAGTTGTGGGAATGAGGAAGTCTAAGATTGCCTGAATCTTTGTTTCTCTTGGTAGCACTTGCCCCTGACCAACCACATGACCAAGATAAGTGACCTTTGCCTTGGCAAATTCACTCTTCATCAGATTCACTACTAAGTTGGCTTCATCTAGTCTGTCAAACAGTAATCTCAAATGCTTTAGATGATCATTCCATGTATCACTGTACACTAAGATGTCATCTATGTACACAACACAATTGTCAAGCCTAGCAATCACCTGATTTGTCAATCTTTGAAAGGTTGCTGGTGCATTTTTCATTCCAAAAGGCATGACTTTGCATTGAAATAAGCCCATCCGGTGTGACAAAGGCCGATATCTCTTTGGCTCGGTCAGTCAGCGGCACCTGCCAATATCCCTTCAGCAAGTCTATCTTAGTGACAAAGGCAGAGTTCCCAACCCTATCAATACAATCTTCCAATCTAGGAATTGGATATGAATCGGTCTTAGTGATTGCATTCACCTTGCCGTAATCTATACAAAATCTTTAAGAGCCATCCGGCTTTGGGACCATTACGATAGGGGAACTCCAACTACTCTGACTTGGTTCGATTATGTCATTATCTATAACATGAACTGGATTTCCTCATTCACTGTCATTCTCCTTGCTAGCATGTTTTCCCTCACCTAGAATGTTCTTCCTCTACTGGATGTGCATTATTTAATCTGTAATTAATGATTCTTTCACTGTTACAGAGTACACTGACTTTTAACATCTGAATAATGATTTCTCTTCTAGAAATTTATATGTTCATAAATACATAAAGAAAACTGGAAAATAACTTCCTTCCAGAAGATTCTTCAATTATATAACAGGGCAACCACCACTTCATATTCGGACAGCGAGGAGAAAAAACACCCACATTGGGCAGCGAGGTTCCGAGATAATTATGTGACTTCTGTATGTTACGCCTTCTGTAAATTTTCTCTACGAAAAGTTTTTTTTTTTAATTTCAATTCAATTCAATTTAAATTAACATTTATTTTCTTCCATCGCTTTTCTTGACATTTAACATTTGTTCACATTTAACATTTGTTCACATAGTACAATATAAAAGAAAGTCAATTTTTTAGAATCAAGTAACTTTAAAGGCCAAGTTCACACTAATATCAAGTTGATTTGAATAAATAGAGTAAAATTACACAAACATAACAGTGAAATTTCACTGAAATCGGATATAAAATAAGAAAGTTACGGCATTTTGAAGTTTTGCATTATTTCATGAAACAGTGATATGCCTAACACGGGCGTATGGCAAGCCGTTTTAACATTTATTCACATTTTCTGATATCAAGAATTAGATTTCTTGATATCAAGAATTCATTTCTTGATATCAAGAATACAATTCTTGATATCAAGAATTTCCATTTGTTAACCACATAAAATCATTTCTTGATATCAAGAATTCAGTTCTTGATATCAAGAATTCAGTTCTTGATATCAAGAATTCATTTCATGATATCAAGAATTCAATTCTTGATATCAAGAATTCAATTCTTGATATCAAGAAATGATTCCATGTGGTTCACAAATTACAATTCTTGATATCAAGAACTGAATTCTTGATATCAAGAAATGAATTCTTGATATCAAAAAACGATTTCTTGATATCAAGAAATGAATTCTTGATATCAAGAAATGAATTCTTGATATCAAAAAACGATTTCTTGATATCAAGAAATGAATTCTTGATATCAAAAATTGAATTCTTGATATCACGAAACATTTATTTTTGATATCAAGAAATGAATTCTTGATATCAAGAAATGAATTCTTGATATCAAGAAATGAATTCTTGATATCAAGAATTGAATTCTTGATATCAAGAAATGAATTCTTGATATCAAGAATTGAATTCTTGATATCAAAAAACGATTTCTTGATATCAAGAAATGAATTCTTGATATCAAAAATTGAATTCTTGATATCACGAAACATTTATTTTTGATATCAAGAAATGAATTCTTGATATCAAGAAATGAATTCTTGATATCAAAAAACGATTTCTTGATATCAAGAAATGAATTCTTGATATCAAGAAATGAATTCTTCATATCAAAAAACGATTTCTTGATATCAAGAAATGAATTCTTGATATCAAAAATTGAATTCTTGATATCACGAAACATTTATTTTTGATATCAAGAAATGAATTCTTGATATCAAGAATTCATTTCTTGATATCAAGAATTCATTTCTTGATATCAAAAATAAATGTTTCGTGAATCAAGAATTCATTTCTTGATATCAAGAATTCATTTCTTGATATCAAAAATAAATGTTTCGTGATATCAAGAATTCATTTCTTGATATCAAGAAATGAATTCTTGATATCAAGAATTGAATTCTTGATATCAAGAAATGAATTCTTGATATCAAGAAATGAATTCTTGATATCAAGAATTCAGTTCTTGATATCAAGAATTCTCTTATAACTTATTACAAACGCAAAGGAAAAGCAAATATTCATCCTGATTTCGAACGCAAATGTATTGCACGAATTCCCTCTCTGGCACCGAGCGTTAATGTATTGCAAGAATTCATTGTGATTTCGAACGCAAATGTATTGTACGAATTCCCTCTCTGGCACCGTAAAATTACACAAACATAACAGTGAAATTTCACTGAAATCGGATATAAAATAAGAAAGTTACGGCATTTTGAAGTTTTGCATTATTTCATGAAACAGTGATATGCCTAACACGGGCGTATGGCAAGCCGTTTTAACATTTATTCACATTTTCTGATATCAAGAATTAGATTTCTTGATATCAAGAATTCATTTCTTGATATCAAGAATTCAATTCTTGATATCAAGAATTTCCATTTGTTAACCACATAAAATCATTTCTTGATATCAAGAATTCAGTTCTTGATATCAAGAATTCAGTTCTTGATATCAAGAATTCATTTCTTGATATCAAGAATTCATTTCTCGATATCAAGAATTCAATTCTTGATATCAAGAAATGATTTCATGTGGTTCACAAATTAGAATTCTTGATATCAAGAACTGAATTCTTGATATCAAGAAATGAATTCTTGATATCAAAAAACGATTTCTTGATATCAAGAAATGAATTCTTGATATCAAGAAATGAATTCTTGATATGAAAAAACGATTTCTTGATATCAAGAAATGAATTCTTGATATCAAGAAATTAATTCTTGATATCAAGAATTCAGTTCTTGATATCAAGAATTCTCTTATAACTTATTACAAACGCAAAGAAAAAGCAAATATTCATCCTGATTTCGAACGCAAATGTATTGCACGAATTCCCTCTCTGGCACCGAGCGTTAATGTATTGCAAGAATTCATTGTGATTTCGAACGCAAATGTATTGCACGAATTCCCTCTCTGGCACCGAGCGTTAATGTATTGCAAGAATTCATTGTGATTTCGAACGCAAATGTATTGCACGAATTCCCTCTCTGGCACCGAGCGTTAATGTATTGCAAGAAATCATTCTGATTTCGAACGCAATGTATTGCACGAATTCCTTCTCTGGCACCGAGCGTTAATGTATTGCAAGAATTCATTGTGATTTCGAACGCAAATGTATTGCACGAATTCCCTCTCTGGCACCGAGCGTTAATGTATTGCAAGAATTCATTGTGATTTCGAACGCAAATGTATTGCACGAATTCCCTCTCTGGTACCGAGCGTCAATGTATTGCAAGAATAATTCTTGATATGTTGCCAATTTTTTAACCACTCATATTTATTTTTTTCACAAAACTTAATGTCATAACACCCATCTTTTCTAGCAATAATTCCATTTAAACTAAGCACGTTGTCATCAAAATATCGTATAGCTTCAGGGGTTTATGCACGCTTGGGCTAAAACCACTTGGTCTAATTTCCAGATGGGCTACCTTCATTCGGGCTAAACCCTTTTGGTCCACTCTTCATTTGGTCTAATTTGCACTTGGTCTAGTAACCAGAAGGTCTAATGACCACTTGGGCTAATTATCACTTTGTCTAATTACCATTTAGTCTATTTACCATTTCGTCTACTGTATTTTGTTGTCACTTGGTCTAATACCAGTTCGTCTAATGTCAGTTTGTCTAATTCCCAGTCAGTCTAAAACTAGTTGGTCTACAGGCATTTCGTCTAAAATCCACTTGGTCTAGTATCCATTTGGTCTACATGTCATTTATATGGTCTAATGTGCAGTTGGTCTAACTTTCATTTAGTCCATTTTCCATTTAGTCTAATTGTCAGTTGGTTTAAATGCCAATTTGTCTAAACATCACTTTGGCTAATTGCCTGTTGGGCTATTCCCTTTTCGTCTACGCACCTACCAACAACACTATATGCGTCATTTTGTTGGCCATGGACAGGTTGTGGCCAGAGCTTTTTGAAAGGGCCTAGGGAGCCCCGGGGGGGGGGGGGGGTTGCTGTTTTGAAACGACGCTATCCTGAGCTGAGGTCAAAAACAAAAACACAAAAATACCGATATCTGTAATAAACCTAGATACGCAACTGCCTTAAAAGAAGAAAAAAAAGGCAGTGAACAAGTATAAAAAGCGGCATTTTTGAGGGTAGCAGGAGACACATTCCCTCTCTGGCACCGTAAAATTACACAAACATAACAGTGAAATTTCACTGAAATCGGATATAAAATAAGAAAGTTACGGCATTTTGAAGTTTTGCATTATTTCATGAAACAGTGATATGCCTAACACGGGCGTATGGCAAGCCGTTTTAACATTTATTCACATTTTCTGATATCAAGAATTAGATTTCTTGATATCAAGAATTCATTTCTTGATATCAAGAATTCAATTCTTGATATCAAGAATTTCCATTTGTTAACCACATAAAATCATTTCTTGATATCAAGAATTCAGTTCTTGATATCAAGAATTCAGTTCTTGATATCAAGAATTCAGTTCTTGATATCAAGAATTCAGTTCTTGATATCAAGAATTCATTTCTTGATATCAAGAATTCAATTCTTGATATCAAGAATTCAATTCTTGATATCAAGAAATGATTCCATGTGGTTCACAAATTACAATTCTTGATATCAAGAACTGAATTCTTGATATCAAGAAATGAATTCTTGATATCAAAAAACGATTTCTTGATATCAAGAAATGAATTCTTGATATCAAGAAATGAATTCTTGATATCAAAAAACGATTTCTTGATATCAAGAAATGAATTCTTGATATCAAGAAATGAATTCTTCATATCAAAAAACGATTTCTTGATATCAAGAAATGAATTCTTGATATCAAAAATTGAATTCTTGATATCACGAAACATTTATTTTTGATATCAAGAAATGAATTCTTGATATCAAGAATTCATTTCTTGATATCAAGAATTCATTTCTTGATATCAAAAATAAATGTTTCGTGAATCAAGAATTCATTTCTTGATATCAAGAATTCATTTCTTGATATCAAAAATAAATGTTTCGTGATATCAAGAATTCATTTCTTGATATCAAGAAATGAATTCTTGATATCAAGAATTGAATTCTTGATATCAAGAAATGAATTCTTGATATCAAGAAATGAATTCTTGATATCAAGAATTCAGTTCTTGATATCAAGAATTCTCTTATAACTTATTACAAACGCAAAGGAAAAGCAAATATTCATCCTGATTTCGAACGCAAATGTATTGCACGAATTCCCTCTCTGGCACCGAGCGTTAATGTATTGCAAGAATTCATTGTGATTTCGAACGCAAATGTATTGCACGAATTCCCTCTCTGGCACCGTAAAATTACACAAACATAACAGTGAAATTTCACTGAAATCGGATATAAAATAAGAAAGTTACGGCATTTTGAAGTTTTGCATTATTTCATGAAACAGTGATATGCCTAACACGGGCGTATGGCAAGCCGTTTTAACATTTATTCACATTTTCTGATATCAAGAATTAGATTTCTTGATATCAAGAATTCATTTCTTGATATCAAGAATTCAATTCTTGATATCAAGAATTTCCATTTGTTAACCACATAAAATCATTTCTTGATATCAAGAATTCAGTTCTTGATATCAAGAATTCAGTTCTTGATATCAAGAATTCAGTTCTTGATATCAAGAATTCAGTTCTTGATATCAAGAATTCATTTCTTGATATCAAGAATTCAATTCTTGATATCAAGAATTCAATTCTTGATATCAAGAAATGATTCCATGTGGTTCACAAATTACAATTCTTGATATCAAGAACTGAATTCTTGATATCAAGAAATGAATTCTTGATATCAAAAAACGATTTCTTGATATCAAGAAATGAATTCTTGATATCAAGAAATGAATTCTTGATATCAAAAAACGATTTCTTGATATCAAGAAATGAATTCTTGATATCAAAAATTGAATTCTTGATATCACGAAACATTTATTTTTGATATCAAGAAATGAATTCTTGATATCAAGAAATGAATTCTTGATATCAAGAAATGAATTCTTGATATCAAGAATTGAATTCTTGATATCAAAAAACGATTTCTTGATATCAAGAAATGAATTCTTGATATCAAGAAATGAATTCTTCATATCAAAAAACGATTTCTTGATATCAAGAAATGAATTCTTGATATCAAGAAATGAATTCTTGATATCAAAAATTGAATTCTTGATATCACGAAACATTTATTTTTGATATCAAGAAATGAATTCTTGATATCAAGAATTCATTTCTTGATATCAAGAATTCATTTCTTGATATCAAAAATAAATGTTTCGTGAATCAAGAATTCATTTCTTGATATCAAGAATTCATTTCTTGATATCAAAAATAAATGTTTCGTGATATCAAGAATTCATTTCTTGATATCAAGAAATGAATTCTTGATATCAAGAATTGAATTCTTGATATCAAGAAATGAATTCTTGATATCAAGAAATGAATTCTTGATATCAAGAATTCAGTTCTTGATATCAAGAATTCTCTTATAACTTATTACAAACGCAAAGGAAAAGCAAATATTCATCCTGATTTCGAACGCAAATGTATTGCACGAATTCCCTCTCTGGCACCGAGCGTTAATGTATTGCAAGAATTCATTGTGATTTCGAACGCAAATGTATTGCACGAATTCCCTCTCTGGCACCGAGCGTTAATGTATTGCAAGAAATCATTCTGATTTCGAACGCAATGTATTGCACGAATTCTTTCTCTGGCACCGAGCGTTAATGTATTGCAAGAATTCATTGTGATTTCGAACGCAAATGTATTGCACGAATTCCCTCTCTGGCACCGAGCGTTAATGTATTGCAAGAATTCATTGTGATTTCGAACGCAAATGTATTGCACGAATTCCCTCTCTGGTACCGAGCGTCAATGTATTGCAAGAATTAATTCTTGATATGTTCCCAATTTGCCAAATTGCGCTACATAAACTGGTTTTGGCACCGAGCGTTAATGTACTGTAAGAATTCATTGTGATTTCGAAAGCAAATGTATTGCACGAATTCCCTCTCTGGCACCGAGCGTTAATGTATTGCAAGAATTCATTGTGATTTCGAACGCAAATGTATTGCAAGAATTCCTTCTCTGGCACCGAGCGTTAATGTATTCCAAGAATTCATTGTGATTTCGAACGCAAATGTATTGCACGAATTCCCTCTCTGGCACCAAGCGTTAATGTATTGCAAGAATTCATTGTGATTTCGAACGCAAATGTATTGCACGAATTCCTTCTCTGGCACCGAGCGTTAATGTATTGCAAGAATTCATTGTGATTTCGAACGCAAATGTATTGCACGAATTCCCTCTCTGGCACCGAGCGTTAATGTATTGCAAGAATTCATTGTGATTTCGAACGCAAATGTATTGCACGAATTCCCTCTCTGGTACCGAGCGTCAATGTATTGCAAGAATAATTCTTGATATGTTGCCAATTTTTTAACCACTCATATTTATTTTTTTCACAAAACTTAATGTCATAACACCCATCTTTTCTAGCAATAATTCCATTTAAACTAAGCACGTTGTCATCAAAATATCGTATAGCTTCAGGGGTTTATGCACGCTTGGGCTAAAACCACTTGGTCTAATTTCCAGATGGGCTACCTTCATTCGGGCTAAACCCTTTTGGTCCACTCTTCATTTGGTCTAATTTGCACTTGGTCTAGTAACCAGAAGGTCTAATGACCACTTGGGCTAATTATCACTTTGTCTAATTACCATTTAGTCTATTTACCATTTCGTCTACTGTATTTTGTTGTCACTTGGTCTAATACCAGTTCGTCTAATGTCAGTTTGTCTAATTCCCAGTCAGTCTAAAACTAGTTGGTCTACAGGCATTTCGTCTAAAATCCACTTGGTCTAGTATCCATTTGGTCTACATGTCATTTATATGGTCTAATGTGCAGTTGGTCTAACTTTCATTTAGTCCATTTTCCATTTAGTCTAATTGTCAGTTGGTTTAAATGCCAATTTGTCTAAACATCACTTTGGCTAATTGCCTGTTGGGCTATTCCCTTTTCGTCTACGCACCTACCAACAACACTATATGCGTCATTTTGTTGGCCATGGACAGGTTGTGGCCAGAGCTTTTTGAAAGGGCCTAGGGAGCCCCGGGGGGGGGGGGGGTTGCTGTTTTGAAACGACGCTATCCTGAGCTGAGGTCAAAAACAAAAACACAAAAATACCGATATCTGTAATAAACCTAGATACGCAACTGCCTTAAAAGAAGAAAAAGAAGGCAGTGAACAAGTATAAAAAGCGGCATTTTTGAGGGTAGCAGGAGACACATTCCCTCTCTGGCACCGTAAAATTACACAAACATAACAGTGAAATTTCACTGAAATCGGATATAAAATAAGAAAGTTACGGCATTTTGAAGTTTTGCATTATTTCATGAAACAGTGATATGCCTAACACGGGCGTATGGCAAGCCGTTTTAACATTTATTCACATTTTCTGATATCAAGAATTAGATTTCTTGATATCAAGAATTCATTTCTTGATATCAAGAATTCAATTCTTGATATCAAGAATTTCCATTTGTTAACCACATAAAATCATTTCTTGATATCAAGAATTCAGTTCTTGATATCAAGAATTCAGTTCTTGATATCAAGAATTCAGTTCTTGATATCAAGAATTCAGTTCTTGATATCAAGAATTCATTTCTTGATATCAAGAATTCAATTCTTGATATCAAGAATTCAATTCTTGATATCAAGAAATGATTCCATGTGGTTCACAAATTACAATTCTTGATATCAAGAACTGAATTCTTGATATCAAGAAATGAATTCTTGATATCAAAAAACGATTTCTTGATATCAAGAAATGAATTCTTGATATCAAGAAATGAATTCTTGATATCAAAAAACGATTTCTTGATATCAAGAAATGAATTCTTGATATCAAAAATTGAATTCTTGATATCACGAAACATTTATTTTTGATATCAAGAAATGAATTCTTGATATCAAGAAATGAATTCTTGATATTAAGAAATGAATTCTTGATATCAAGAATTGAATTCTTGATATCAAAAAACGATTTCTTGATATCAAGAAATGAATTCTTGATATCAAAAATTGAATTCTTGATATCACGAAACATTTATTTTTGATATCAAGAAATGAATTCTTGATATCACGAAACATTTATTTTTGATATCAAGAAATGAATTCTTGATATCAAGAAATGAATTCTTGATATCAAAAAACGATTTCTTGATATCAAGAAATGAATTCTTGATATCAAGAAATGAATTCTTCATATCAAAAAACGATTTCTTGATATCAAGAAATGAATTCTTGATATCAAAAATTGAATTCTTGATATCACGAAACATTTATTTTTGATATCAAGAAATGAATTCTTGATATCAAGAATTCATTTCTTGATATCAAGAATTCATTTCTTGATATCAAAAATAAATGTTTCGTGAATCAAGAATTCATTTCTTGATATCAAGAATTCATTTCTTGATATCAAAAATAAATGTTTCGTGATATCAAGAATTCATTTCTTGATATCAAGAAATGAATTCTTGATATCAAGAATTGAATTCTTGATATCAAGAAATGAATTCTTGATATCAAGAAATGAATTCTTGATATCAAGAATTCAGTTCTTGATATCAAGAATTCTCTTATAACTTATTACAAACGCAAAGGAAAAGCAAATATTCATCCTGATTTCGAACGCAAATGTATTGCACGAATTCCCTCTCTGGCACCGAGCGTTAATGTATTGCAAGAATTCATTGTGATTTCGAACGCAAATGTATTGCACGAATTCCCTCTCTGGCACCGTAAAATTACACAAACATAACAGTGAAATTTCACTGAAATCGGATATAAAATAAGAAAGTTACGGCATTTTGAAGTTTTGCATTATTTCATGAAACAGTGATATGCCTAACACGGGCGTATGGCAAGCCGTTTTAACATTTATTCACATTTTCTGATATCGAGAATTAGATTTCTTGATATCAAGAATTCATTTCTTGATATCAAGAATTCAATTCTTGATATCAAGAATTTCCATTTGTTAACCACATAAAATCATTTCTTGATATCAAGAATTCAGTTCTTGATATCAAGAATTCAGTTCTTGATATCAAGAATTCAGTTCTTGATATCAAGATTTCAGTTCTTGATATCAAGAATTCATTTCTTGATATCAAGAATTCAATTCTTGATATCAAGAATTCAATTCTTGATATCAAGAAATGATTCCATGTGGTTCACAAATTACAATTCTTGATATCAAGAACTGAATTCTTGATATCAAGAAATGAATTCTTGATATCAAAAAACGATTTCTTGATATCAAGAAATGAATTCTTGATATCAAGAAATGAATTCTTGATATCAAAAAACGATTTCTTGATATCAAGAAATGAATTCTTGATATCAAAAATTGAATTCTTGATATCACGAAACATTTATTTTTGATATCAAGAAATGAATTCTTGATATCAAGAAATGAATTCTTGATATCAAGAAATGAATTCTTGATATCAAGAAATGAATTCTTGATATCAAGAATTGAATTCTTGATATCAAAAAACGATTTCTTGATATCAAGAAATGAATTCTTGATATCAAGAAATGAATTCTTGATATCAAAAAACGATTTCTTGATATCAAGAAATGAATTCTTGATATCAAAAATTGAATTCTTGATATCACGAAACATTTATTTTTGATATCAAGAAATGAATTCTTGATATCAAGAATTCATTTCTTGATATCAAAAATAAATGTTTCGTGATATCAAGAATTCATTTCTTGATATCAAGAAATGAATTCTTGATATCAAGAAATGAATTCTTGATATCAAGAATTCAGTTCTTGATATCAAGAATTCTCTTATAACTTATTACAAACGCAAAGGAAAAGCAAATATTCATCCTGATTTCGAACGCAAATGTATTGCACGAATTCCCTCTCTGGCACCGAGCGTTAATGTATTGCAAGAATTCATTGTGATTTCGAACGCAAATGTATTGCACGAATTCCCTCTCTGGCACCGAGCGTTAATGTATTGCAAGAATTCATTGTGATTTCGAACGCAAATGTATTGCACGAATTCCCTCTCTGGCACCGAGCGTTAATGTATTGCAAGAAATCATTCTCATTTCGAACGCAATGTATTGCACGAATTCCTTCTCTGGCACCGAGCGTTAATGTATTGCAAGAATTCATTGTGATTTCGAACGCAAATGTATTGCACGAATTCCCTCTCTGGCACCGAGCGTTAATGTATTGCAAGAATTCATTGTGATTTCGAACGCAAATGTATTGCACGAATTCCCTCTCTGGTACCGAGCGTCAATGTATTGCAAGAATTAATTCTTGACATGTTCCCAATTTGCCAAATTGCGCTACATAAACTGGTTTTGGCACCGAGCGTTAATGTACTGTAAGAATTCATTGTGATTTCGAAAGCAAATGTATTGCACGAATTCCCTCTCTGGCACCGAGCGTTAATGTATTGCAAGAATTCATTGTGATTTCGAACGCAAATGTATTGCAAGAATTCCTTCTCTGGCACCGAGCGTTAATGTATTCCAAGAATTCATTGTGATTTCGAACGCAAATGTATTGCACGAATTCCCTCTCTGGCACCAAGCGTTAATGTATTGCAAGAATTCATTGTGATTTCGAACGCAAATGTATTGCACGAATTCCTTCTCTGGCACCGAGCGTTAATGTATTGCAAGAATTCATTGTGATTTCGAACGCAAATGTATTGCACGAATTCCCTCTCTGGCACCGAGCGTTAATGTATTGCAAGAATTCATTGTGATTTCGAACGCAAATGTATTGCACGAATTCCCTCTCTGGTACCGAGCGTCAATGTATTGCAAGAATAATTCTTGATATGTTGCCAATTTTTTAACCACTCATATTTATTTTTTTCACAAAACTTAATGTCATAACACCCATCTTTTCTAGCAATAATTCCATTTAAACTAAGCACGTTGTCATCAAAATATCGTATAGCTTCAGGGGTTTATGCACGCTTGGGCTAAAACCACTTGGTCTAATTTCCAGATGGGCTACCTTCATTCGGGCTAAACCCTTTTGGTCCACTCTTCATTTGGTCTAATTTGCACTTGGTCTAATAACCAGAAGGTCTAATGACCACTTGGGCTAATTATCACTTTGTCTAATTACCATTTAGTCTATTTACCATTTCGTCTACTGTATTTTGTTGTCACTTGGTCTAATACCAGTTCGTCTAATGTCAGTTTGTCTAATTCCCAGTCAGTCTAAAACTAGTTGGTCTACAGGCATTTCGTCTAAAATCCACTTGGTCTAGTATCCATTTGGTCTACATGTCATTTATATGGTCTAATGTGCAGTTGGTCTAACTTTCATTTAGTCCATTTTCCATTTAGTCTAATTGTCAGTTGGTTTAAATGCCAATTTGTCTAAACATCACTTTGGCTAATTGCCTGTTGGGCTATTCCCTTTTCGTCTACGCACCTACCAACAACACTATATGCGTCATTTTGTTGGCCATGGACAGGTTGTGGCCAGAGCTTTTTGAAAGGGCCTAGGGAGCCCCGGGGGGGGGGGGGTTGCTGTTTTGAAACGACGCTATCCTGAGCTGAGGTCAAAAACAAAAACACAAAAATACCGATATCTGTAATAAACCTAGATACGCAACTGCCTTAAAAGAAGAAAAAGAAGGCAGTGAACAAGTATAAAAAGCGGCATTTTTGAGGGTAGCAGGAGACACATTCCCTCTCTGGCACCGTAAAATTACACAAACATAACAGTGAAATTTCACTGAAATCGGATATAAAATAAGAAAGTTACGGCATTTTGAAGTTTTGCATTATTTCATGAAACAGTGATATGCCTAACACGGGCGTATGGCAAGCCGTTTTAACATTTATTCACATTTTCTGATATCAAGAATTAGATTTCTTGATATCAAGAATTCATTTCTTGATATCAAGAATTCAATTCTTGATATCAAGAATTTCCATTTGTTAACCACATAAAATCATTTCTTGATATCAAGAATTCAGTTCTTGATATCAAGAATTCAGTTCTTGATATCAAGAATTCAGTTCTTGATATCAAGAATTCAGTTCTTGATATCAAGAATTCATTTCTTGATATCAAGAATTCAATTCTTGATATCAAGAATTCAATTCTTGATATCAAGAAATGATTCCATGTGGTTCACAAATTACAATTCTTGATATCAAGAACTGAATTCTTGATATCAAGAAATGAATTCTTGATATCAAAAAACGATTTCTTGATATCAAGAAATGAATTCTTGATATCAAGAAATGAATTCTTGATATCAAAAAACGATTTCTTGATATCAAGAAATGAATTCTTGATATCAAAAATTGAATTCTTGATATCACGAAACATTTATTTTTGATATCAAGAAATGAATTCTTGATATCAAGAAATGAATTCTTGATATTAAGAAATGAATTCTTGATATCAAGAATTGAATTCTTGATATCAAAAAACGATTTCTTGATATCAAGAAATGAATTCTTGATATCAAAAATTGAATTCTTGATATCACGAAACATTTATTTTTGATATCAAGAAATGAATTCTTGATATCACGAAACATTTATTTTTGATATCAAGAAATGAATTCTTGATATCAAGAAATGAATTCTTGATATCAAAAAACGATTTCTTGATATCAAGAAATGAATTCTTGATATCAAGAAATGAATTCTTCATATCAAAAAACGATTTCTTGATATCAAGAAATGAATTCTTGATATCAAAAATTGAATTCTTGATATCACGAAACATTTATTTTTGATATCAAGAAATGAATTCTTGATATCAAGAATTCATTTCTTGATATCAAGAATTCATTTCTTGATATCAAAAATAAATGTTTCGTGAATCAAGAATTCATTTCTTGATATCAAGAATTCATTTCTTGATATCAAAAATAAATGTTTCGTGATATCAAGAATTCATTTCTTGATATCAAGAAATGAATTCTTGATATCAAGAATTGAATTCTTGATATCAAGAAATGAATTCTTGATATCAAGAAATGAATTCTTGATATCAAGAATTCAGTTCTTGATATCAAGAATTCTCTTATAACTTATTACAAACGCAAAGGAAAAGCAAATATTCATCCTGATTTCGAACGCAAATGTATTGCACGAATTCCCTCTCTGGCACCGAGCGTTAATGTATTGCAAGAATTCATTGTGATTTCGAACGCAAATGTATTGCACGAATTCCCTCTCTGGCACCGTAAAATTACACAAACATAACAGTGAAATTTCACTGAAATCGGATATAAAATAAGAAAGTTACGGCATTTTGAAGTTTTGCATTATTTCATGAAACAGTGATATGCCTAACACGGGCGTATGGCAAGCCGTTTTAACATTTATTCACATTTTCTGATATCAAGAATTAGATTTCTTGATATCAAGAATTCATTTCTTGATATCAAGAATTCAATTCTTGATATCAAGAATTTCCATTTGTTAACCACATAAAATCATTTCTTGATATCAAGAATTCAGTTCTTGATATCAAGAATTCAGTTCTTGATATCAAGAATTCAGTTCTTGATATCAAGATTTCAGTTCTTGATATCAAGAATTCATTTCTTGATATCAAGAATTCAATTCTTGATATCAAGAATTCAATTCTTGATATCAAGAAATGATTCCATGTGGTTCACAAATTACAATTCTTGATATCAAGAACTGAATTCTTGATATCAAGAAATGAATTCTTGATATCAAAAAACGATTTCTTGATATCAAGAAATGAATTCTTGATATCAAGAAATGAATTCTTGATATCAAAAAACGATTTCTTGATATCAAGAAATGAATTCTTGATATCAAAAATTGAATTCTTGATATCACGAAACATTTATTTTTGATATCAAGAAATGAATTCTTGATATCAAGAAATGAATTCTTGATATCAAGAAATGAATTCTTGATATCAAGAAATGAATTCTTGATATCAAGAATTGAATTCTTGATATCAAAAAACGAATTCTTGATATCAAGAAATGAATTCTTGATATCAAGAAATGAATTCTTGATATCAAGAATTGAATTCTTGATATCAAGAAATGAATTCTTGATATCAAGAAATTAATTCTTGATATCAAGAATTCAGTTCTTGATATCAAGAATTCTCTTATAACTTATTACAAACGCAAAGGAAAAGCAAATATTCATCCTGATTTCGAACGCAAATGTATTGCACGAATTCCCTCTCTGGCACCGAGCGTTAATGTATTGCAAGAATTCATTGTGATTTCGAACGCAAATGTATTGCACGAATTCCCTCTCTGGCACCGAGCGTTAATGTATTGCAAGAATTCATTGTGATTTCGAACGCAAATGTATTGCACGAATTCCCTCTCTGGCACCGAGCGTTAATGTATTGCAAGAAATCATTCTCATTTCGAACGCAATGTATTGCACGAATTCCTTCTCTGGCACCGAGCGTTAATGTATTGCAAGAATTCATTGTGATTTCGAACGCAAATGTATTGCACGAATTCCCTCTCTGGCACCGAGCGTTAATGTATTGCAAGAATTCATTGTGATTTCGAACGCAAATGTATTGCACGAATTCCCTCTCTGGTACCGAGCGTCAATGTATTGCAAGAATTAATTCTTGATATGTTGCCAATTTGCCAAATTGCGCTACATAAACTGGTTTTGGCACCGAGCGTTAATGTACTGTAAGAATTCATTGTGATTTCGAACGCAAATGTATTGCACGAATTCCCTCTCTGGCACCGAGCGTTAATGTATTGCAAGAATTCATTGTGATTTCGAACGCAAATGTATTGCAAGAATTCCTTCTCTGGCACCGAGCGTTAATGTATTCCAAGAATTCATTGTGATTTCGAACGCAAATGTATTGCACGAATTCCCTCTCTGGCACCGAGCGTTAATGTATTGCAAGAATTCATTGTGATTTCGAACGCAAATGTATTGCACGAATTCCTTCTCTGGCACCGAGCGTTAATGTATTGCAAGAATTCATTGTGATTTCGAACGCAAATGTATTGCACGAATTCCCTCTCTGGCACCGAGCGTTAATGTATTGCAAGAATTCATTGTGATTTCGAACGCAAATGTATTGCACGAATTCCCTCTCTGGTACCGAGCGTCAATGTATTGCAAGAATAATTCTTGATATGTTGCCAATTTTTTAACCACTCATATTTATTTTTTTCACAAAACTTAATGTCATAACACCCATCTTTTCTAGCAATAATTCCATTTAAACTAAGCACGTTGTCATCAAAATATCGTATAGCTTCAGGGGTTTATGCACGCTTGGGCTAAAACCACTTGGTCTAATTTCCAGATGGGCTACCTTCATTCGGGCTAAACCCTTTTGGTCCACTCTTCATTTGGTCTAATTTGCACTTGGTCTAGTAACCAGAAGGTCTAATGACCACTTGGGCTAATTATCACTTTGTCTAATTACCATTTAGTCTATTTACCATTTCGTCTACTGTATTTTGTTGTCACTTGGTCTAATACCAGTTCGTCTAATGTCAGTTTGTCTAATTCCCAGTCAGTCTAAAACTAGTTGGTCTACAGGCATTTCGTCTAAAATCCACTTGGTCTAGTATCCATTTGGTCTACATGTCATTTATATGGTCTAATGTGCAGTTGGTCTAACTTTCATTTAGTCCATTTTCCATTTAGTCTAATTGTCAGTTGGTTTAAATGCCAATTTGTCTAAACATCACTTTGGCTAATTGCCTGTTGGGCTATTCCCTTTTCGTCTACGCACCTACCAACAACACTATATGCGTCATTTTGTTGGCCATGGACAGGTTGTGGCCAGAGCTTTTTGAAAGGGCCTAGGGAGCCCCGGGGGGGGGGGTTGCTGTTTTGAAACGACGCTATCCTGAGCTGAGGTCAAAAACAAAAACACAAAAATACCGATATCTGTAATAAACCTAGATACGCAACTGCCTTAAAAGAAGAAAAAGAAGGCAGTGAACAAGTATAAAAAGCGGCATTTTTGAGGGTAGCAGGAGACACTTTTTGGCACTTTTTTTGCTTGGAAAGGTGAGGGGGGGGCATTGTTCCCCCTGCCAACGAGCGAATTAATTTACGTTTTAGATGAACAAATAATAATAATAATGATAATAATATTAATAATAATAATAATAATATTAATAATAATAATAATAATAATAATAATAATAATAATAATAATAATAATTGCATACTCTTCTTACTTCTTCTCCTTCTTTTTTCGTTTTTCTTCTCCTTCTTTTTGGTCACTTGAAAAATCAAAGGAGGCAACCGCCCCCTGCCCCCCCCCCCCCTGTACGCCGCCCCTGAAAAAAGCAGTTTGCATAGCTCAAAAGAATCAGAGAAGCTTAATGGCAGAATATTTAGTTCTTGGTATGGCAACAGTGTGACACCTTTGAGCAGGAACTTAGCGAGAGCTGGGGACACAGTGCCCAAAAGTTTAATAATATTGCAAAAATTAAGATATCCCCGCCCGAAGCTTGCTCGCTACGCTCCCTCGCACTCACTTATTGTAACTCATGGCAGTAACATAAAGTCCTCTCTATCTCTTTTATTGAGAGATTGTGCTTGAAATTAAACGCTTTTGTGGCATCTTCGTCATGAAATCACTGTATACTGCAAGCACCATGCATGACCTTCAACAAGAACATAGTATTTTTGGTCGCTCGCTTGCAAGTTAGGAGTAGAGCAGAATTGCATATTATGCAAAAATTAGAAAATATATCCTTAAAATTTAATGTGTGTTAAATACAATATAGGGGTACAGCAACGTATCAAAACGCCATTTTCCATTCTTGTCTTCACCCTTTATATTTAAGTTCCCCCTTTTCCAAAAAAAGGTACCCAGTTCGTTGAAACCCCAAGTCTGTGCGTCTAATTGCCCCTTATATGAAAATACTCTGGCACCGCCCCTAGCTTTTATTTACTACTTGCACAAACATTTGTACATCGGATATCAAATAAGAAACACGAATAACAGAATATCAACTCAATAAACATAATTTGAAGTGCAATACCAAATCAGGTTCATCTACTTAAGTCATGAAAGGAAGAGGAGACCTATAAATGTTTTAATTACTAAACAATAATACTTAATAATTGATTTTAATAAATTAAATAATATATATAATGTAGGGATATTGATTGATTTTGATATAAGCAGCAGTAAGGTGAATAACTCTTTTAATGCACATTTAAGTAGATGACTTCTTTGAAGTTTCATTTTTTTAAAGTTTCATTTCCCTGTCCTTTCTCATCTTGCTACTAAATGGCCAGAAGAATAAACAGTAATTAGACCAAATGGTCATTAGACTGTACGAAAATTAGACCAAATGATAAGTAGCCTAACTGGTTATTAGACGAATTGGATATTAGACCAAATGGTCATTAGACCATATGACAGTTAGACTAAATGATAAGTAGCCCAACTGGTTATTAGACTAAATGGAATTGGACCAAATGATAGGTAGACCATATGGTATTAGCCAAAGTAGGTGTAGCCCAAATGGATATTAGACTATGGCTTGTAGACAAAATGACTGTTAGACTATTTGGAAATAGACGAAGTGAAAATTAGCCGAAGTGAAAATTAGCCCAAATGGGTTTTAGACTAAATGGGGTAGCCAAACTGGGTATTAGACGAATTGGTTATTAGGCCAAATGGAAATTAGACGAAATGGTAAGTAGACAAACTGGTTGTAGACAAAATGAAGTTAGACCACGTGGAGTTCGACGAACTGATAATTAGACCAAGTGGTGGTAGACCAAGCGACAGTGTACCGCTTCAGGGGGGTCATTCCCGGTCAATTCTTACAACTGTTTTTATGTAGCGAAAATTGGCAACACATCAAGAATGAATTCTTGCAATACATTTGCGTTCGAAATCACAATGAATTCTTGCAATACATTAACGCTCGGTGCCAAAACCAATTTAAGTAGCGCAATTGGCAACATATCAAGAATTAATTCTTGCAATACATTGACGCTTCGGAACCAGAGAGGGAATTCGTGCAATACATTTGCGTTCGAAATCACAATGTATTCTTGCAATACATTAACGCTCGGTGCCAAAACCAATTTATGTACGGCAATTGGCAACATATCAAGAATTAATTCTTGCAATACATTGACGCTTCGGAACCAGAGAGGGATTTTGTGCAATACATTTGCGTTCGAAATCACAATGAATTCTTGCAATACATTAACGCTCGGTGCCAAAACCAATTCATGTAGCGCAATTGGCAACATATCAAGAATTAATTCTTGCAATACATTGACGCTCGGAACCAGAGAGGGAATTCGTGCAATACATTTGCGTTCGAAATCACAATGAATTCTTGCAATACATTAACGCTCGGTGCCAAAACCAATTCATGTAGCGCAATTGGCAACATATCAAGAATTAATTCTTGCAATACATTGACGCTCGGAACCAGAGAGGGAATTCGTGCAATACATTTGCGTTCGAAATCACAATGAATTCTTGCAATACATTAACGCTCGGTGCCAAAACCAATTTATGTACGGCAATTGGCAACATATCAAGAATTAATTCTTGCAATACATTGACGCTTCGGAACCAGAGAGGGATTTTGTGCAATACATTTGCGTTCGAAATCACAATGAATTCTTGCAATACATTAACGCTCGGTGCCAAAACCAATTCATGTAGCGCAATTGGCAACATATCAAGAATTAATTCTTGCAATACATTGACGCTCGGAACCAGAGAGGGAATTCGTGCAATACATTTGCGTTCGAAATCACAATGAATTCTTGCAATACATTAACGCTCGGTGCCAAAACCAATTTATGTAGCGCAATTGGCAACATATCAAGAATTAATTCTTGCAATACATTGACGCTCGGAACCAGAGAGGGAATTCGTGCAATACATTTGCGTTCGAAATCACAATGAATTCTTGCAATACATTAACGCTCGGTGCCAAAACCAATTTATGTAGCGCAATTGGGAACATATCAAGAATTAATTCTTGCAATACATTGACGCTTCGGAACCAGAGAGGGAATTCGTGCAATACATTTGCGTTCGAAATCACAATGAATTCTTGCAATACATTAACGCTCGGTGCCAAAACCAATTTATGTAGCGCAATTGGCAACATATCAAGAATTAATTCTTGCAATACATTGACGCTTCGGAACCAGAGAGGGAATTCGTGCAATACATTTGCGTTCGAAATCACAATGAATTCTTGCAATACATTAACGCTCGGTGCCAAAACCAATTTATGTAGCGCAATTGGCAACATATCAAGAATTAATTCTTGCAATACATTGACGCTCGGAACCAGAGAGGGAATTCGTGCAATACATTTGCGTTCGAAATCACAATGAATTCTTGCAATACATTAACGCTCGGTGCCAAAACCAATTTATGTAGCGCAATTGGCAACATATCAAGAATTAATTCTTGCAATACATTGACGCTTCGGAACCAGAGAGGGATTTTGTGCAATACATTTGCGTTCGAAATCACAATGAATTCTTGCAATACATTAACGCTCGGTGCCAAAACCAATTCATGTAGCGCAATTGGCAACATATCAAGAATTAATTCTTGCAATACATTGACGCTCGGAACCAGAGAGGGAATTCGTGCAATACATTTGCGTTCGAAATCACAATGAATTCTTGCAATACATTAACGCTCGGTGCCAAAACCAATTCATGTAGCGCAATTGGCAACATATCAAGAATTAATTCTTGCAATACATTGACGCTCGGAACCAGAGAGGGAATTCGTGCAATACATTTGCGTTCGAAATCACAATGAATTCTTGCAATACATTAACGCTCGGTGCCAAAACCAATTTATGTACGGCAATTGGCAACATATCAAGAATTAATTCTTGCAATACATTGACGCTTCGGAACCAGAGAGGGATTTTGTGCAATACATTTGCGTTCGAAATCACAATGAATTCTTGCAATACATTAACGCTCGGTGCCAAAACCAATTCATGTAGCGCAATTGGCAACATATCAAGAATTAATTCTTGCAATACATTGACGCTTCGGAACCAGAGAGGGAATTCGTGCAATACATTTGCGTTCGAAATCACAATGAATTCTTGCAATACATTAACGCTCGGTGCCAAAACCAATTTATGTAGCGCAATTGGCAACATATCAAGAATTAATTCTTGCAATACATTGACGCTCGGAACCAGAGAGGGAATTCGTGCAATACATTTGCGTTCGAAATCACAATGAATTCTTGCAATACATTAACGCTCGGTGCCAAAACCAATTTATGTAGCGCAATTGGCAACATATCAAGAATTAATTCTTGCAATACATTGACGCTCGGAACCAGAGAGGGAATTCGTGCAATACATTTGCGTTCGAAATCACAATGAATTCTTGCAATACATTAACGCTCGGTGCCAAAACCAATTTATGTAGCGCAATTGGCAACATATCAAGAATTAATTCTTGCAATACATTGACGCTCGGAACCAGAGAGGGAATTCGTGCAATACATTTGCGTTCGAAATCACAATGAATTCTTGCAATACATTAACGCTCGGTGCCAGAGAGGGAATTCGTGCAATACATTTGCGTTCGAAATCACAATGAATTCTTGCAATACATTAACGCTCGGTGCCAAAACCAATTTATGTAGCGCAATTGGCAACATATCAAGAATTAATTCTTGCAATACATTGACGCTCGGAACCAGAGAGGGAATTCGTGCAATACATTTGCGTTCGAAATCACAATGAATTCTTGCAATACATTAACGCTCGGTGCCAGAGAGGGAATTCGTGCAATACATTTGCGTTCGAAATCAGAATGATTTCTTGCAATACATTAACGCTCGGTGCCAGAGAGGGAATTCGTGCAATACATTTGCGTTCGAAATCACAATGAATTCTTGCAATACATTTGCGCTCGAAATCAGAAATGAATTCTTGATATCAAGAAATGAATTCTTGATATCAAGAAATGAATTCTTGATATCAAGAACTGAATTCTTGATATCAAGAACTGAATTCTTGATATCAAGAACTGAATTCTTGATATCAAGAACTGAATTCTTGATATCAAGAAATGAATTCTTGATATCAAGAAATGAATTCTTGATATCAAGAAATGATTTTATGTGGTTAACAAATGGAAATTCTTGATATCAAGAATTGAATTCTTGATATCAAGAAATGAATTCTTGATATCAAGAAATCTAATTCTTGATATCAGAAAATGTGAATAAATGTTAAAACGGCTTGCCATACGGGCGGTATGCAAAAAGTGAACCGATGATGTCACACAATCACTTTTCCTTATGTATTTTATTATAGTAAATAGTGTATGTATAATACACGCTGTGATTGGTTAGAGTCGCATCACGTGACGTGCACTATAACTTCAATTTCTGCACGCTTATTTGTGTACAAAATCCCATAAGGCCAAGGCGCGCAAGTAGTAAATTGCATCATATATCAGGGCGAATGTAATGCGACGCCTTTATTGCGTATCATTTTGGACTGGCTGTGTGACGTAACAATGAATATACGAATTTGCGCTATATGCGATGGAGGTTGCTAGTTATAAATCCAGGGGTCTATTTACTATAACAATTAGTGCATGTTCTATTTATGCACCATTACTGGACTATATGAAATCCAAATACTAAATTATCCTTCGTGCATGTCTATTTCACCTTGGCCTGCGGCCTCGGTGAAACAAAACTGCACTCTGGATAATTTATTTGTCGTGCACATAATCCAGTATAGTGCATGATAGACCATGCACTATTTATATAATATGAAATTTCAAATATTTCAATTTTTATGGATGTGATAGTAAAGAATCTCTCCCTCCTTTCAAAATAAGTTACAATGATGATTTTACATGTTCCATAAGGAGTCAAACCATGTTTTACATTACTGAAGCAAAAAATTGAAATATATATTACATTGTTTAAAAATAAATTAACAATAAAAAAATTTAAGCAATGACATATATTTATATTTCTGATTATTATTATTTTAGACTTCTTTTTTGTCATAAAATATTTTTAAACATGCTCTTAAAGGCCAAGTCCACACTAATATCAAGTTGATTTGAATGAATAGAGTAAAATTATACAAGCATAACAGTGAAAATTTCACTGAAATCGGATGTAAAATAAGAAAGTTATGGCATTTTTTAAGTTTAGCATTATTTCTTGAAACAGTGATATGCATAACATGGGCTGTATGCAAATGAGTGAACCGATGATGTCACACACTCACTTTTCCTTATGTATTTTATTATATGAAATATCATATATTTCAATTTTTTGCTTCAATAATGTAAAACATGGTTTGACTCCTTATGGAACATGTAAAATCATCATTATTGAAACTTATTTTGATACAAGGGAGAGATTCTTTATTATCACATCCATAAAAATTGAAATATTTGAAATTTCATATAATAAAATACATGTATATAAGGAAAAGTGAGTGTGTGACGTCATCGGTTCACTCATTTGCATACCGCCCATGTTATGCATATCACTGTTTCAAGAAATAATGCAAAACTTCAAAATGCCGTAACTTTCTTATTTTACATCCGATTTCAATAAAATTTTCACTGTTATGCTTGTTTAATTTTACTCTATTTATTCAAATCAACTTGATATTAGTGTGGACTTGGCCTAGTAAGCTTACACTTGTAACGGGTACGCCTGAGAACACAAGTACAATATAAATAGAAGATGGACAGACAAAGAAAGGGAGAGAAGGGAGTCTTTACCTGACGATAAAAAAATTTCAGCGAGTCGTCTTCAAGAAAAAAAGAACCGCTAACGAAACAGAGGTGAAACGATTTACTTGACAAATTAATTACCTGACGATGAAAATAATTTCGGCGGGTCGTCTTTACGATATATAAACCGTTAGCAAAGCAGAGGTAAAACTATTTACTTGACTAACTTATTCTTTACCTGACGATAAAAATTATTTCAGCGGGTCGTCTTCAAGAATTATGAACCGCTAACGAAACAAGAGGTGAAACGAGTTACTTTACAAATTAATTCTTTACCTGACGATGAAAATAATTTCGGCGGGTCATCTTCAAGATATTGAAATGAATTGAATTGAATTGAATTGATATATAAACCGCAGAGGTGAAACTATATTTACTTGAGGATTTCATTCTTTATACCTGACGATAAAAATAATTTCGGCGGTCGTCTTCAAGAAAAAAATGAAACGCTTACGAAATGCAGATGAAACGATTTACTTGAAAGATTAATTCTTTACCTAATGATGAAAATAATTTCGGCGGGTCGTCTTCAAGAAATATGAACCACTAACGAAACAGAGGTGAAAAATTTAAGATTGACTTTACGAGACGAGAGTCGATTATAAATGGGGAAGAAAGAGTGCAAATATTTTAACTTTCATTGCATTGACGGAAAAGACAGTTGAAAATAGATTGACACTCATAAAAAGATTCGACGTGGGTAGTGAATTGAAACATCGAATGAGTTATTTGACGATCCAAATATTGAAAGAATTAACTAAAACAATACAGGACTCGTGTAAAAATGGATAATCAAAACGGGCAAATATATTAGCGTCAACGCGCCGATCTAAACATTAAAAGACCAACAAAAACAAAATCAGGACTTGTTACATTAACAAACAAAAAAAACGGTTAAACGAAACCGGGAAATGTTAAACGATTTTCTTTCTTGCGTTCGTTTAAGCGTCGGCTGAACGTTTTGACTCAGGCCTAGTATTAATATACTACATGTATTTCCCCAAAATCGTAACGTTCCATTTTATTTTATGGTTCTAAAAACTTCAAAAACGGGACGGTTCCGTTAAAAACGGAACGGTTGGCAAGTATGGAACTGCACCATTATATACCTAAGCAATATTGATGGAGTCGTATGGCACGCATGTGTAACAGTACAATGGCAAGATAAAAGTGAAAATTACAAGGCCTATGTAAATAGTCACAGGTATTCTTACAGAATGATACTGGAAACAGGTTCAGATGTAATATTATACAAATATACAATGGCACTCGAGGATCTGGCTAAAACTATTCGCATCGAAGGAACACCAAATTGTACTATTCTCCCGAGGGCCATCGGCCCGAGGGAGAATAGTACTATTTGGTGTTCTTGAGTGCGAATAGTTTTAGCTTGTTCCGAGAATGAGTCATTGTATATTTGTTTTATATCCGTCATCTTGAACGAAAGCTTAATTCTTCTCATCTACTTGATCATCTGCACTGTATGGTATGATAGACCGCACATGTATGTTTACAAAACAATTTGAAGAAGGGCTGAATTTGCGTGGATATTAAACGCGTAATGATGACATCATTACGCATGCCTAAAACAATAGATACGCGCAAATGAATGTCGTCACAATGCAGTACGCGCTCAGGCTGAGCAGCTGCTTATGGGGGGGGGCGGAAAAATGAATAGTTTATTTTTTCCCGCTGACGTCATCGAATAGTTCATTTTTTTCCCCTCTGGTGATCGGGAAAAAATGAACTATTCGATGACGTCAGCAGGAAAATGAACTAGACGGCAAAAAAAAACGGCTTTTTTGGTAAAACTATTCATTTTCTTGTTGTGTACACTCCTAATGCAACAATCTTACGATGAGGGAGATAATACCTAGTAAGACATTGTAACGGTTCCAGATATAAAACTAGTAACAAGAACACTTGGTAACTATTTTCCTGTTCCAAGAGCAACATTTATGGAGATTAGTTATTTCGATTATTTTGAGAGAATCGACAAAAGAGACATTTTTTTTTCTTCTAGTTTTAGAGGATAAGGATGAATTGTCTCAATAGGTTTTCATAAGTTTTCATAAGGCTTTTATTGAAGGTTTTCATAAGGTTTTCATAAGGTCGCTCGCTTCACTCGCTCGCAAAAAAATTAAAAAAGAGGATGTGTGGGGGAATTTAGGGCGCAGCATTTCTGTCGGAAAATTTGGCTGTCGTCACACCCTAAAAAATTTGTCGGAAAATTTGTGTGTCACCCCCCCCCCCCCCCCCCCCCCCCCCATTCAAAATGTTCTAGCGGCCCATATCGAATTCTTTGTGAAACTAAGTCCGCGGGTGCTTCCTGCGCGCGCGTATGGAAATATCACTGGAAATATTACATTTTGTAAACAATTTTGTCATTTGTGAAAAAAGTTCACACTCTCATCCTTAGTTCCACTGATATGGTGCGGATGATATCATGTTATTTACACTTTATATTTGGAATTAATGCAAAAATGTCAATTGCATTCGCGTTTTGGGGTCAAACAGAGCCCTTTTTGATCACAAAAAGAATGAAACTGTACTTTAAATTCCCACTTTTTTGTACGGACGACTTCAACTCGATATAATTTCTCTCTCTGATATCGAACAGCTTAGTTCCATTGAGTCATTTCTAAGTTTCTTCTTAGCTTTCCCATGATATAAGAATGAGATGTTTATTAATTGGTCAAACTGCGTTTGCGTTTTAGCTTTAAATAAATATCTTTCAGACCACAAGCCAATGGCAAAACCTGGCTTATTTGTTCACTCTGTGCTATATGTACAGTATAAACATTTAATACTTGTACGCCCATGCGTGTCCTGCACGCACTCGCGACTAAATGGGGTCCTTAAGCTGTAATCTATGGCCGTAATAGGATTTGATATGCGTTAATTTCTGAAGTGAGTAAATTCCGCGATCATTAGACAATGTGACCAGCATTAAAAATGGAAGTTATGCTAGGGAGCAGTGCAAAATTCTGCTAAATCAAAAAAAAAAAAAAATTTAAAGTATTTTGGGGTGTGTTTTTAATTACTCCAAAATACCTTCTCGGTAAAGGATAGTTCCTACAACTCGCAGTTACCTTTCAATTTGACGTCATAGAAATGAATATGTATAAGCTTTGCGCTTGCGAGGGCAATGTACATAGTCTTGGTTCAAGTTGGAACACCAATCGGTCAGAGGTAGGTTAGAGGAGTATCTGGCAGCTTGTTAGAGCAGTCACTAATAGCAAGATCGAAGTGGGGAGGGGGAGGTGTAGGGAGAGGTTGGGGGGGGGGCATGGAGAGCCGACGTCAAAGCCTATTTGGGATGGAATTTTCCTTCCCTTATTGGCAGGGCCGTCGGATGGGGGGGGGGGGGGGGCACTGAAGGTATATAGTACCCTTCATGATTTTTTTTAAACGCCTCTCAATTACCAGCTTCTCCATGGCTACATGAAGCAGGCAGGGGCGGCGGAGCGACTTTCAAAGTGGGGGGGGGGGCACCAGCAAAAAAGGGGCACCTACAAAGGAGAATTTTGTGACATTGGTATTACCCGACAGTCTAATTAACATGATTAATGCAGTTATCAAGTATCATCTTCTTCCTTTTTATTGTGGTTCTGGACACTGTTTCAGCTTCCCCTATTAGCAGTAATATTGTGTGTGATGGTCTAATGCAGGGGCCGCGGTGCGTTTTTTGAAAGAGGGGGGGGGGCTGATGTGATTTCACTCAATAATAACAATTTTCGACCCTTTTCTTTCCGAGATTTTTTTTATCGTGTATACTCCGCGGCCCATGTAATGATCCATGTGTAAGCGAGCGAAGCTAGCGTGCAAAAATTTTCAGACTTTTTTTCTAACCCTGAAGTCCTTGGTTTGTGCATTATTTAAAGATATTTGTTGAAAATGACAACAGCTAATCAATTGGGGGGGGGGATGTCGAATGATCTTTTAATTCTTACAATGACCCTGTCGTTTTTCTTTAGGATTACATCGATATAAACATAATTTATGGGGTATGCTTGTCATTGCTTTATTTCATTATGTATTATAAAACCTAGCGAGCATAGCGAGCGTGGCGAGCGAATTTTGGGGAAATTTTCAGAAAATATTGCCCTTACTTGGTGTAAATTGTGGGCACTTCGAGCGAGAGGAGTGAGAAATCTTTCGCTTGGGGGGGGGGGGTAGGCATTATGCCCTTCTTGCCTCCAGCTCCACTGCCTTACATTGTTGTAGTAACCTGTTAATTAAAGCCGCACCGATTCTTTGAAGCTATACTTATGGCTCTTTTTGTAAGAAACAGTGGGAGAAGAGGAAGAGGAAAGGGTGCTTATCAGAGGTGGAAAGGGGCACTTATCAGAAGGGGAAAGGGCACGTATTAGAAAAGAAAGGGGCACTTTTAGTAGCAAAAAGGGCACTTATCAGGGAGAAGGGGAGCATTTTTCAGAAATAAAAAGGGCACCCTAGATACACATTCGTTTTTGTTAGCATGATTGATTTCCATATTACATTTTTATTCGTCAGGATCAATCTGTAAGTAATACAGATCTCTTGTTTTCTGATATGATATCTGATTCTTGTGATGTAGGATAGATATATTTTAATGAAAAATCTATCAAAAAAGAAGCTTCAAGCCTCTTTATTTTTTTCAACGGAATCTGCAATCTTCGGTACTGAGCGGTTATAATTATATAATCATTCACCCGTTTTAAAAATTGTTTACGAAATACACAAATACAATGATTAGGCCTCTTTATATGCAACACAGTATCGTTATTCAAATAACTACTGCAAACTTTTAAAAATGTTGCCCAATTTTACCATGTTCAAAGTAATAACATCCTTTGATTTTCACTTCAGTTAGTCATATGTTGACTCGGGGCAAGGTGCCTCAACAACCCCCCACTCCCTTTCTTTATATCCTGATCTCTTATTCAGGCTAAAATTTTAAGCATATTGGCTAAGCTATAAAAGGTATATAGAGAAGTGTAAAGTAGTATTGGCAAGTTTGTTTTAAGACATAGATGTAAACGAATAACATAAAAGATACTG
Organism: Heliocidaris tuberculata; assembly: GCA_025618425.1. Classification (NCBI taxonomy): domain Eukaryota; kingdom Metazoa; phylum Echinodermata; class Echinoidea; order Camarodonta; family Echinometridae; genus Heliocidaris; species Heliocidaris tuberculata. The sequence continues at coordinate 43,664,810 of CM046837.1, forward strand.
AGTAACTTTATCATTTAAAAAACAGGGTGGGCCTAAGGCGGGACTCGCAATTTTCGACTTTGGCACTGATGCAGATACTATAACCACCAAGGACCCTAAATTTCATTATCATTTTACGCCCTATGAATCATGTAACATGCCCTATAAAATCATGATTTCAAAATAGTATCTCTCACGGGGGAAGACAAGATTTGTTTGGCTATTTGTTTGTTTCACTGATGTATGGTCTTTTATAGTCGGGTAACATATGTACTTCGATTTCCATGGGCCTAAACCTGTGTTCAGGCCCCTGGAAGCCAGGGGTGCTGGGGTGCTGGGGGTGCTGCAGCACCCCCGGATTTTTTTTTGAGGGGGCGCGCAGCACCCCTAGAAGGCTGAGGATGCAGGGGGTGTTGCAGCACTCCCAGATTTCTATGGGGGAACTTGTTCCAGGCGCTAGTTAAAGCAGGGCGCAAAAACACAAAAAAGAGAAAGGGAAGAACTTATTCTTAAGAATTATTCGCGCCTAATACACAGGGTAAAGTGCATTAGAAATCGAATTTTCTAAAAAAATTTAAAGGTAGGTCGCTTTGCTCCCTCTCATGTATTGCTTGATTTTCACTCTTCACTATTGCTATATAAACAACATTTTAAAAAGGTTCAACATGGAAGAAAAAAATGTTGTTCTCATTGTTTTTTTTTTTCTCTATTATTATTTATCTCTTTTTTTATATTGCGCCCCCAATACAGTATAGAATAAGTGTATAAGATAGTATTTTCAAAGGTTTACCATTTGAAAAAAAATTGTAACTTTATGTTGCATACCTAAATTCCTCAACTACATCCTGAATTTATGTTAACTGCACCCCGCTGAGGAAGAAGTGGGCGTTTATCAATGTCCAAAACTCGAAACAGTACCGGTCGATGCAGTGCTCGCTCGCGATTTTTTTTTTCTTTTTTTTGTAAGTGATTGGCTAAAGAAATTGCCTTTTTAAGGCTTAAAAATACAAATGATCACCTCCCGGTCGCTTTGCTACCCCGCAATATCGTGTAACTATGGGGAAAGGGGGATTTCATTTTTTTTTTTCTCCGAGAGCATTAATACAGAAAAAGCCTTTGAAGTTTGGAACCTAAAAAACAACAGTCTTGCTTCGCACTCTCGCATGACAACACATTTTGTAACGTTATAAACGGATTTCCTTTCTTACTTCCACACACGTAACTACAATAATTAATGCAAATTGTATATATTGCAGCGTTGAAAAAAAAATCGGATTTATTTGATTTAAATAGATTTAGAGCCCTTAATGTTGTTCCTGTACAAAATGAATACATAAACTCTCACTTGGGTGAGTTTTTCAGCCAAAAAATGAGAAAAATAAAAAAATCACGGCAAATGAAAGTTAATTTCAATCGTGCTAACCCTGGTGCATTGGTTTTCAGAATGACTTACAACAATAAATGTTATATTTGCAGGCAACGTTGATTTCAGGGTCTGCATCCCCCCCCCCCCCCCCCCCCGCCGCGCCGAAATTTTGGCTTTGCAAAGGACTAGGCGATACAATGTGTAATGATATCAGTGATGTATCTAAGGGGCAAGGGGCAAGTGCATGCCCCGGGCAACACTTGAATTGGGAGGGGGCTAAAAACGCGAAAGAGGGAAAGAAAAAGAGGAGAAAATGAGGAAAATTGGGATCATTCTAAATTGTACTCCCCCATTCCGCAGGGTAAATGCATTAGAAATACTTTTTGGGGAGATTTTGAAATGAACAATTTTTCTGAAGCTCGGTCGCTTTGCTTCCTCGCATAATGTTGCTCCAGGATCTCGTTATTTCGCTCTCCAGTATAGGATAATTATAGTGTTTTTGAAGGGCTCATGATTGATGAATAGTTCTCGTTGCTTTGCTCGCTGTCACGTAAGTTTCATCATCCGATCTTGTTAAATAGTGTGCCCTAACTTTTAGGATTAGGTGTATAAAATCGCTTTTGCAAAGGTTCACCACTTCAAATAAATGTCAACTTTATTTCTAAATTCCTTGACTATTTCTTAATGGATTCCATTAACGTGCACCCCATTTGAGAAGGAAGTGATTAAAAAACCGTTTATCAATGTTCAAAATTCGGATCTTTACCCTTCGAACGCAGAGCTCAATTGAAAATTTTCCTTGGAAAATTGGGTGAGAAATGCAAAAAGAAATCTACCGCTCGGTCGCTTTGCTCCCTCGCTTGTACAATGACATGGATAAGTGGGGGGGGGGGGGGAGGTAGAGGTGCAACTTCATTGTTTGCCTCGGGCGCCATAATTCCTACATGTAGATAAGCAACTGAATAAAGGAAAAAAAATCTGCTCACAGCACCCCCTGAAAAAATCGTTCCCAGGGGCCTGCCTGCGTTTGTAAAGCTATTCGTTCTTTATGAAGAATAAACATTATTTGGTTTATTTTTTCGTTTCTTTTGGGGGGCAAATACTACATAATTGTAACATAATATGGAAGAACTAATCTTAGATTTAAATCATGTTTATCTACCAAGTAAAGTCATTAAAAATCAAGCTGCAATTTAAAGATGAGTAATTTTGGCCATGGTATTCCAATTTCCCGAAAGGATCAAAATCACAAGATCGTCATAACAAAATACATTGAGCCATAATTATTTTATTGTGAATCTCTCTCTCTCTCCCCCTCCCCCTCTCCTTTTCATTCGCCCTTCTCTCTCTCTCTCTCTCTCTCCCTCCATCTTTTCCTCATTTATCTCCTTAATATTCTTTTATTTTAACCTCAAACTATCACGTTCTAACAGGGCCATATTCTACTTCAGAAGTAGTGAACGCGCTATAGTACGAGGGGAAGTAGCAGCAGCAATAATATAATTTTCAAAGATGAAAAACTATTTTTATTGAAGACAGTCACATCACAGAACGCAAAATAAAACAAAACAAAACAATATATTTTGAAATATTTTGTTTTGCGTTCTGTGATGTGACTGTTTTCAATAAAACTACTTTTATTGAAGACAATCACATCACAGAACGCAAAACAAAATATTTCAAAATATATCGATCAAAACACCCTTGAAATTAAATTCCGATACTTTCACTCTTTATCAACTGCATATACATGATATACAATGACAGATTAAGTCAGGTGTTGCAGCAGGGGCTACAACTCATTTATTTATTATATGTGTAGGGTGGCCTATGGAGCAAGCTACATGTATATCTAGGCGTGGTCCTTTAACTTAGAGAAAAGACATGTTGACTCCTCGATTGCCTGTGGTGAACTGTCCTGAGGTGTTGCACTTACATGTATCTCCACCTCAGGGGTTTATTTTGCATATTATATATTTGTATAACAGTGGTAAATATAAGATATTCAAATAACATAATTTGCAAATGAAAGTAAGTACATGAATATACATAGGATTTTATGAATATAAATTAGTTGCTACAAATATACATTATTTAAACTGAATAATCATGTGGTCTAAACCAATCAGAGTAAAGAGAACAAATCTACTGATCCATGGAATGAACATGAAGAGAGGAACAAAAGACATAGCAATCAGGAATGTAGAGGGAATGTAAAGCATGAGAGAAAGGGTGATCATGTGATATGAAAAGTTAAGAGGGTTGAAGATAGAGGGAGACAAATGGAGAGATGGGGAGAGAGAAAGTGTAAGATGGTTACATGAAATATTCTTGTTCAAATATAATCTCTACATATGTATTAATCTTTGTCAACAAAAGGTTTCATCCCGCGGTGAAGATCATACATGGGCTCAGGCGTATAGAGCCCTCAAATTAAAAAAAAAACAAACGAACAAAAACATAATTGTCTAATTCAACAAAAAAAGCTCTTCCTTTCTGGAACGAGAAGTGCTTCGTCCATATTGCATTATATAAAAGATATGACTAAAACTTGGCAATAATCATTCTCAGGGGATGGGGATATAAAGTTGTTCCAATAAAGGCCCGGCATGTCCCCGAGGACAGCTTGCGAGCAGTGCCCTGAAGACCCTTTTTCTTCATAGTTTTGCCTTGAAAGAAATTCTAACGCACTTAGCAGGAATCATTAGAAGGGGAAGTTTGAATAAGGGGGGGGGGGCAGTGGCGGATCTACGGGGGGGGGGGGGTTTAGGGGTTTTAAACCCCCCCCCCCCTTGGGCTGCCAAGTAAACATTTAATGTGCATAGGAAAACAAAAAAGAGAAAAAATAGAGCATGCAAGTATGCTTAAAATCGCAAGCTGGCAACCCTAAAAAAAATCTCCCTACTGTGGGAGGGGGGTATCCCCCCTCCCACACCCTCCCCCCTCGCTCGCTCGCAATACCCAGCTCAGCCCCTCAACCCCCCCCCCCCCCCCTTGGAAAAAAGCTAGATCCGCCCCTGGGGGGGGGGGGGTGTCTAGAAGAGGTACTGTGAAGCATCTCTCCACCAACAGTCCCCCTACAAACTGTCCAAGGCCCCAAATTACACATTTCCATTATTGTGAATGTTGGACGGAAGAAGGACAAATAATAAACAGCTTTGAAAAATATATTTTCATTGATACAATTCCCCTTTATATATTCTGCACCTACCAGGTTTTAATTTATACCTTGTTCAGTCAGTTAATTTGCACTATATGATTGTTTATTTATGGATGGCAGTTATGGAATTATATCATTTGTATTGTGTTTATTGTCAAGTTGAATTATTGTGTAATTAATGGTTAATTTGTAATATTCATTTTGAAAACTGAATCAAGGAATAAAAAAGGATTAAAAGAAACAAAGAAAAGTATATCTAACATTATTTCAAAAGTCCACTTATCAGCGTAATGCCAAAGTAGATAAAGAAGAGACTGGTATTATTACTGATCTTGCTGAGGGCCCTGCAATTATTTATTTATTACTCTAGCACAGCTAACTAAATTTCATTCATCAATTTTTCCTTTTTGGTACCCGATTTTACAGAAAATTCAGCTCAATTTTCATCTCTTCCTTTTTTAATTAAAAAAATCTAATTGAAGTAAAAATCCCGTTTCCCTATCTAATATGTGTCCTTTTCCTCTTCTCATAAGTGCACCTTTTCACCTCTTATAAGTGCCCCTTTCCACTTCTGATAAGCGCCCTTTCCTCCTTCTGATAAATGCCCCATTTTACCTATATTTCCCACTGTTTCTTATGCAAAAAGAGCCATATCTATTGCTTCAAATAATCGGTGCGGCTTTAGTTATTATAACAGTTACCCATATTACTACAACTACAATGTAAGGCAGTGGAGCTGGAGACAAAAATGGCATAATGCCTATCCCCCCCCCCCCCCCCAAGTGAGGGATTTCTCATTCCACTCGATGAAATGTGTCCATAATTTACACCAAGTAAGGGCAATATTTTCTGAAAATTTCCCCAAAACTCGATCGCTATGCTCGCTAGGTCTTAGGTCTTATTATGAAATCAAGCAATGACAAGAATATCCCGTAAAGTATGTTGATATTAACCAAAAGAAAAAATTAAACGACCATTCGACATCCCCCCCAAAAAAAAAAAAAAATTGATTCGCTGTTGTCTTTTTCAATATATATAGCTGTAAATAATGCACAAACCAAGGACTTCAGCGTTAGAAAAAAGTCTGAAATTTTTTGCACGCTCGCTTCGCTCGCTTGCACATGGATCATTAGACCATCACACACAATGAATCATGCTAATAGGGGAAGCTGAAACAGCGTCCAGAACCACACTAAAAAGGAAGAAGATGATACTTGATAATGTATTAATCATGTTAATTAGACTGTCGGGTAATACCAATGTCACAAAATTCTCCCTTGTAGGTGCCCATTTTTTGCTGGTGCCCCCCCCCCCCCCACTTTGAAAGACGCTCCGCCGCCGGCTGTCTGCTTCATGTACCATGGAGAAGCTGCCAATGCAGAGGCGTTAAAAATCATGAAGTGTACTACATGTATATACCTCCATTGCCCTCCCCCCCCCCCCCCCCCCCCCCCATCCGACGTCCCTGCCCCATGAGGGAAGCAAAAATCCATCCCAAATGGGCTTTGACGTCGGCTCTCCATGCCCCCCCCCCCCCCCCCTCAATCTGTCCCTCCACCTCCCCCTCCCACTTCGATTATGCTATTATTGACTGCTCTAACAAGCCGCCAGACACTCCTCTGACATATATCTGACCTATTAGTGTTCCAACTTGAACCAAGACTACCTACATTGCCTTCGCAAGCTTATACATATTCATTTCTATGACGTCAAATTGAAAGGTAATTGCGAGTTGTAGGAACTATCCTCTACCAAAATGGTCTGACAAAAAAGAAAAAAAAAGGGTTATCAGCATTTTTGGGGTGTATTTTTACTCAAAAATTCTCTGGTAAGCAAAAATTTAAAAAACACCAGAATTATGCTAAAATTCTGCTAAATTTTGTGAAGTTATGCTAAGCATAATGCTAGATGCTAAAGCGGTCAAAATTCTGCCAAAAGGCAGAATTCTGCTAACTCTGGCAACGTTGTCATTTATCAGAGCGTCGCCTTAGTAAAGTTGAAAAGGTGGGCTGTCAGTGCCATCCCGGAGCAAGGGCTGAAGACATCTCAGCTGAGTGTGACGACATCAAGCCAGGCGGTGCCGTGATTATTCATGTTGGCACTAACCAACACCCATGAAGGTCCCCACAGCCTGCATGACAAGATCAAGGCTCTATGCGACGACGTGGCTGGTAAGGGATTCCATGTCATCATCTCCAGCATTGTTCATTGTAGATGGGAATCCGGTACGAAATGAGAAGAGTCGACGTCGTCAACTCAGCCTTACGGGAGACTGCCAGACGAAAGTCCTGGGGCTTTATCAGCAACTACAACATCGGCGAGCAGCATCTTGGACGAGATGGTATCCACCTCAACAAAGTTGGCCAAGGTATTTTCGCTTCCAACATCCGGCGTATCCTACCCCAACTCAAACATCGACGTCCAAGCTTTGTTGATGGGAGGTCGTACGCCGACGTAGCTGCACCCACGACCAGCGCAGTAAGCAGTGATGTCGAAAGCCACAGCGAGACTAAAGGGTCGAAATACGACAGCAGGAGAATGGCAGGACTATCTGCGCTTTGTGAGGTCCTTACTTAATCGTTAAACATGTTCATATACTTTTTTTTTTCTTATGATGAAGCAAGAATATGATACTATGATTTGCATCCTGATGACAAAATCTAAAATTGAAATTGTCATTCTGTACAACAAAGCACTGGGCCTACTTTGTGTCGTGTCTTATATATATGACATGAATGCCAGATCGATTTGTTACGAGAAAAAATTAAAAAACAAAAATTTATATATTTTTCGTTTGTATAACAAATGTATTCAATTTCAAGACTTTGGAGATATGAATTTTATTGTTCTCCTTCTCTTATTACTTTCTGGCGATGTAGAATCAAACCCGGGCCCAAAATACAAGTTTCCGTGCGGAAACTGTGAAAAACCAGTAAAATCAAACCAGCACGGCCTTCTCTGCTTCAGTTGTAAAAAATGGTATCACATTCACTGTCAAGGAGTAACTCTGGAAGTATATACTAGCCTATACATGAACCCAGATGAAAATTGGTTTTGTTTAACCTGTTGTTTACCATCTTTTTGTGATTCTTTATTTGATGACTATGGCAAAGCTACAGAAAAAAACGTACGAAAGATACGCCCGAAAATATTTCTGAGCCAAATTTACGGCCCAAAAGCTTAAACGATCAAACGGCTCTTTATCAGGATTTTGAAAAAAGATTTGAAGAGGTCTTCATTTTGTACATCTAAATGTAAGATCTTTCCTGCATAAGATTTCGGAACTAAGAACTCTTTTTAAAAGAAAGAGTCTGGCAATCATTGCTTTCACAGAAACATGGTTAAATGACTCCGTGAACGATGAAGAAATTAATATAGATGGATATAAAGTCGTACGCCATGACAGATCGTCAGGACCTGGAGGTGGTGTATGTTTATACATAAGAAATGATGTCGCATTCAACATTAACGTTGATATGCAAACCGATGTTACTGAATCATTATGGATTAATGTGCTTTTACCAAGATTAAGACCAATCGTGGTGGGTGTTTTTATACAGACCTCCAAAAAATAATAAATTTATTGAGCATTTGTCAAATTCTTTAGAAAATATGAGCAAAGATGAAGAAATGATCATTTTAGGGGATATGAATATATGTCTCCTTCACAATTCTCCTTTCTCCAAAAAATATATCGACTTATTAAATCTTAATGGTTTAAGTCAACTCATTGATGAACCAACGCGAATCACATCGACTTGCTCATCTCTGCTAGATCACGTAATCTGTAGTAAGGAAAATAAAATCAGCCAGCATGGTGTAATTGATCTTGGTATAAGTGACCATTCCTTCACTTTTTGCACACGAAAAAGTACTAAATTTGCAATTGGTCAGCACAGAACAGCTACTTTAAGATCGTTGAAAAGTTATAACGAAGAACATTCAATTCCCAGCTATCTCTCGTCGACTGGTCATCGATAACTAATTGTACAGATGTAAATGAAGCATGGTCAAATTTCAAAACGTATTTATTCAACCTTAACATGCTTGCTCCACGGAAACAGGTTAGAATAAAGCAAAGAACAGAAATCTGGATGAACAAAGAAATTTTGTCCCTTATTAGAGAGAGAAACGCAGCTTACAAGAAAATGAAGAAAAATATGAAAGACGAAACGCTGTCTAAATCATATCGTGAGCGTTACGAAATTTAGTTCAAAGGAAAGTAAGAAAGGCAAAGCTCGAGCATTTGCAAAACCAGATAGAAAAAACAAACAAGATTCAAGGAGACTCTGGCAGAATTTGAAAAAACTTAGGATTAAAAAATAAGAAAAGTAAAGTTCAAGAGACTGTCATAAGTACACTCTTAAAATGTTGGGTAAATTTAGTTGGGTAACTGCTGGTTGGTTAAAAATATTCCCAATTCTGGGCTATTATTAACCAACTGGACACTCGAGTGGTGTAACCAATATTGGTCAATACTTTTTACCTAAATATTGGGCATATATTTACCAACAGTATTTGGTAATTATGGGTTGGGTACTTGTTGCCCTGTAGTTGTGTAATTTTGTCACATTTTCCTTTGCCAGTTGGTAAATTTTGTTGGGTAACTGATGGTTGGTTAGAAATTCGCTTTTGCCCAACTTGTGGTAAATATTTTTTACCCAATATTGGGGAAAACACTTATATGAATATTCATGAATTTTTAGTAGCGTATGGTTTGGGGTGGCCCGATTTACTAACTGTCACCGAATGCATAAAAAATATAAGGGTATATAACAGCTTGCACTAGTTTGCACTAACTGGATAGGATATAGGACTAGGACTAGGATAGGATAGATTAAGATATAGGATAGGATAGCTTAAAATAGGATAGGTTAGGATTGATTAGGTTAAGACCCAGGAGGACGTAACAAGCAGATTTCATTTTTTTTTTACCTAGGTTGGAGGAAAAAGGAAACAATAAATTGGGCAGCTGAATTTCCCCCAACCACATGATATTTGTTACCAAACAGCCTGAACAAATAGAGGGTTGGGCAATCCTATTGGGTAAGATTGGTTGGGCAATAATTACCCAACTGAGAATATAACCAACAGTTGGGCAATTGTAGAGTTGGGTAAAATCTAATGGGTCACCAACTGATGGGCAATTTAATTTTGCCCAACAACATAGTAAATGGAATTGCCCAACATCAGTTGGGCAAATTTTTAACCAAAAGTTGTGTGGACAGTATGTTGCCCAGTGTTGGTTAAAAATTGGGCATTTTTTTGCCAACTTTTTTAAGAGTGTATCAATGGAAAATTGTGTCATGATAACATGGCGATAGTCAATGAATTCAATTCTTATTTCACAAATTTTGCTGCCAATTTAGTTAACAAACTACCACCTCCATTGAATAACCTGTTCAGTGTAGATAATAATAACAGTGTTCATGAGTTTTACGAAGAAAAAGGTGTAACTGAAGATAGCTTTGAGCTATTACCAGTTAGTGAGCAATTTGTGTATAATGAGTTACGTAAATTAAACGTATCCAAGGTACGGGTCTAGATCTGATTCCTGCTAAATTTTTGAAAGATGGCGCAAAAACTTTATTTAGACCTCTTTGTTTTATAATCAATCTATCTATTATGACGAGTACTTTTTCCTGACGATATGAAAATAGCTAAAGTGACACCGCTGTATAAAAAGAAAGACAAAACACTGATGTTGGAAATTATAGACCAATTAGTGTATTAAGTGTAGTTTCGAAAATTATGGAAAAATCGGTCATGAAATCAAATTGAAAAATACTACAAAGGAAAAAAATCTAATATATGATTTTCAGTCTGGCTTTCGTCACGACTACTCGACTGAAACAAGCCTAATTCATTTAACAGATTACGTGAGGACCGAAACCTCACATGGGCACTCGTTGGTATGGTGCTTCTTGACCTACAAAAGGCTTTCGATACTGTTAATCACGAGATATTATTGAAAAAAACTACAAGTAATGGGATTCAGTACGGCGAATTTAGCATGGTTCAGATCGTACTTATCAAACCGACACCAGCTGGTTGCAATCCATGATGTATATTCAAAATTACTTCCAATAACTTGTGGAGTTCCACAAGGGAGCATTTTAGGCCCAATACTCTTTACGAGTTATATAAATGATATGTGTATTTGTGTAAAAGATTGTAAGCTATTATTATATGCCGATGACAGTGTATTACTTTATTCAAATTCTAATCCAAAATCTGTTGAGGAAAAACTCAATGAAGAGCTGTCAATATGTGTAGATTGGATGACAGACAACAAGCTCTCTTTACACTTGGGTAAAACAGAAAGCATTTTGTTTTGTAGCAAAGGCAATGCTAAAAAATCTGATGGTTTCAAAGTAGCATACAAAGATCAAATAATTCAGAGAAAAGAATCTGTAAAATATTTAGGCGTCCACTTAACAAGCCAGTTTCATTTTCATCCTTAGTAGATTCTATAGTAAAAAAAGCTAACTCCCGTTTGAAATTTTTGTACAGATACGAAAATTGCATGAATTCATATGCAAGACGTATTCTGTGCTTTGCTCTCATTCAGTGCTTATTCGACTATGCTAACGCCGCGTGGTATACCAATTTAGGCAAGTCGGAACAAAAGAAATTAAAAATCATTCAAAATGAAATGGTTAGATTTATTCTTTGTTTAGGCCCAAGAACGCACGTTGGCTATAATGAGTTATCTGCAGTTGGACTACTTGATGTCAGTCAAAGATCAAAACAACTCATACTACATCACGCGCACAAATATATCACTCGAGGGCGAATCATTATATTGGCCACAACTTTAATCTTGTTATTGATTTACATAATTACGAAACAAGAAATAGTCAATATAACTTTACATTGCCCGAACGAGTAGGCAGTATTGGCAACTGCTTCTATTATAATGCAATCAAACACTGGAATTCCCTCCCTAATCACATTAAAGCAATAGGAAACTTCGCACATTTAAGAGATTTCTAAAAGATTTCCTATCACTTGAGTCTAAGAGAATAGAAACAAGTGACATGATTTACACATTTGTGTGATATGGCTAAGATTTTCAGATCAATATTCTTTTCTCTATACCTT